>CM031993.1:10642013-11242609 GCA_018804465.1 Populus tomentosa | reverse complement strand
TTGAACCAAATCAAA
Source organism: Populus tomentosa (assembly GCA_018804465.1). NCBI lineage: Eukaryota > Viridiplantae > Streptophyta > Magnoliopsida > Malpighiales > Salicaceae > Populus > Populus tomentosa. The sequence continues at coordinate 11,242,594 of CM031993.1, read as the reverse complement.
GCAACGAATTTTGTTTTCTTCAGCATCTTCCATCTCACATATAGTGTTGTGTAACACAATAGTTTTCTAATAGGAGGAATGGAAGCTTGATATGCATAGCTATTCTTTCTTCTTATTTTATGAGTATTCTTCATCTTCTTTTTTGGTTTGCAGGATTCGTTACCTCCTCATTGGCAAGGATTGTTTAAGATTAATAAGGATCTTGATGTATGTTTAGAATTACAGGGACTTTTGTTTGCCACATTTTTAACCCTCATACCAAGTTTGATGCCTTATCTGGGCGACAATATTTTGCGTCATGTGTAATTTATTGCTCTCTTGGTAATTACAGGTACATTGGATGCTCCAGTTTTCTTGTCATATTGCAATTAAATTCTGCTGTTGATCGAGTATTTCTGTTTCAATTTATGACTTTTTGGTTAGCCGGAAACTGAAAAGAACACTTCTAGTTCATAGTAACTTGATTCCTTCAGAACTGATTTCCCCTTTCTTTTTTAGATGAAGCATTTGTGCTGCTTTTGCACCCAAAAATACTGCTAACAATAAAAAATACATGAGGATGATTTTTTATTTTATTGTTTTGTTATATTGGGAAGTATTGTTACACTTCATGCATATGTGATTGATTTTAATTTTTTTCGTAAGGAAAAGATGTCATTATGGCCTCACTACTCTTTAGTGGTTTTTGGTGTGTAATCTGCAAACTTGTGAACTCTTGGATTGGCATGTCTTCAAGATAGCCTGCAGTATTTGTATAAACTATACTGGATTATATTCTCTTTTTTACTATGATTATTGTTATAAAATCTCTACTTGTTTAAACTTGTAGCTCTTTGGTGGGCTTGTCAATGCCGGGAACCTCAATTTGGAAGGAACAGATCTTGCTGAAGATGAGTATCCTTTAATCATAATGGATTAGAGCCTGCTGTAAGCCCCGTTTTACTTTTTCCCTCTAGAGGTAGCCTCTGATCTGTGGGTGGTGCCTCTTAAATTGATTTCTTATGTTGTTATGGCTTTACAATTAGGGTAAGCCATTAGTTTCCCAAAAATCAATTTCCTTGACAAAATAAGTTATTTGCTTTTCAATTTTAATGACTATCCAAATGGAATGGTGACACTTTTTAATCTGCTCGTTATGGGAAATTGGCAAGTGTGGATGCAGGTAAATACTGCCTTTTGCCTTCTACATCTATATTTCTTTTTTCACTTTCACCGCTGTTGTTTTTTAGTACGGTGCAGAACATTCTATTTCACATGCCCTTTTGTTATGGATTCTTTTGAAATAATAATAATAATAATAATAATAATATCTGGTATCTTGCATGTAAACTTGTAATTGTAACTTAAGGAATGATTATTTCTGCCCATAAAGTGCCAGCAGGATATCACTTTTGGAACCCTAACCACATCAGAGCAGTCCCCACTAGAGATCACAATATTGTGTTTATCAGCAAAATACATAATGAAAAATCATTTATCAGCTTGAGTGGCTTTCTATTTTCGGTAATTTGCAAATGTATTCTAACATGTTGTTTGGTGGGAAGCTGTTTCCCATGGATCTGGAGAGTCAGAAAGATATGTTGAGACAAAGCTGGTGTGGTCAAATATTAAGCATGATAAACTTTGGAAAATCTTATTGTAGTACACTCTCTTTTGTATATCATGCATGTGCAAGCATATACACATTTATAAGTGCTTTCATTGTCATTTCCTCCATATCCTGTCAAATTGTTGTTCTTGTAAATGAGGATACTGTCTCATTTCATGATTTTTCTGGCGATTAATTTATGAATTTATTGAAGGAAAGAGAGGGGATAATATGCATTTTACACAATCTGCTCTGTTTTGAAATTTGAAGAGAACAATGGGTTCAATATGATGTAGCTGAATGTGTCATAAATTTCCAAAAACTTTAAGGAAATACATTAAAACAACTATTGAATAATGTATATTGCATGCAAGAGACTTCAGGCTGTTTCTAACACTCAATGACACGATAAGAAAAAATGTTTACCTGTTTTACCATGCAGTCTTTGATCTTATAATTTTGGTTGAAAGCCCTGATCACTTGTACTTACTATTTCAGAGTTACAAGGATTTGACTGGAAGTTATTGGAGCCTTGCATACTTCATCAGCTTCTACCTAATAACGGTTCTATTGCTTTTGAATTTGGTAAGTTCTATTTGTTGCTCAAGCACTTTTTATTGAATTTGCTGAAGCTCAAAACCTGTAGATATGTCAATTTGTCAAATCAAACACAAATAATGGGAAACCACGTGTAGCATTCCACTTCTTTGCCCTATTGTTGATAATTTGATAGGAAGGATATTCTGTTTCCAGATAGATGAATGGTCCATGAATCCTTGAAAGTTCATAGAGAGAAGTTATGGGACTATTGGTTGACCGTTTTTTGCATTTTGTATTCTTATGCTCATTCTGATCAATCCTATATTATTGTGGAAAGTAAGCATCTATCATTTCATCTGCCTAAAGGCTATCTGTTCTGGTCATTATTGCTACCGAAATCAACCTCAAATTGGCAGACTCCTGAATAGCTTGTCTCATTGCCGCTTAGTCCTTGCAGTCTTCATGCTTTTCTCTGTGATGTAGCTTTCTTTCCTGCATACCATCCTGTTTCTAGTGAACTGGTCAGATAAAAAATGCATCATTATCTGGAATAGATGGTCAGTGTTTTCACTGTTCAGTGAGCCTGGTAACACTGACTGGCTATTCCAGAAATATCTAAGAAATGGTGGTGACCCTATAACTTAATCATCTGAATGATAATAAGCTGGAATTAATTGATCATTGATTGGTATTATAAGAAATGATAATAAGAAATGGTGTTCTGTAAGGAAATTAAAATGCATAGGAGAACTCAGCTTTTAGTTGCTATTTGGTTTTATTTATATTAGATAATGAAGTGCAGAGTTTTCTAGATAACAAGAGTTCCACTCAAGTTATTAGTGGCCTTTATGACCGGATTACTAAATACATAGCATTTTTCAGTTAAGGGCAAAAGCTATTATAAAATGCAAAACATCATTTTCTTGTTTTCAATGTTTCAGGTTATGGCTTTTGTCCTGGAGGCATTCTTTGCTGAAATGGAACTTGAGATATCAGAAAAATGTGAAGGAGAGGACAAGGTTGGTACCTTTTTAAACTATTAGTTCTTAATGTACATGCTTCGCATGTGATTCACGTTGTTTTCTCAAAATATATTTATTTGCTTATAAGCAAAAGGAAAAAATGCTACCGAAATTAGTTTGTTTCATTGTTCTTCCCATTAGTATAGGCTCTACCACACAATCTTTATAACTTTAAATTTTTTATTCAAAATTTGTATTATACACGATTTAATTTCCTGTTCTCTTCTAATATGAATCTGATTTTTTTTTCATTCTATTGAATTTATCTAGTGATCCTTTGGCTCTTTTTTTTCCATATTTTAACCACCTCATTTCTTTAATTAATACTTTAATGATCTTGAAATTTACTCTCGTTTGCCTCTGTCTCTATTTTGATTGATTTGCCTTTTCCTTCGCACAAGAGCAGGTAGTAACCCCTTGTTTGTTTTTCACTTTAAATCCACCTAACTATTTCACTTTTACTCATTTTTTGTGTTTAATCTTTTTTAATTTTAAATGATAGTTTTATAGTGATAATACTTGTTAAAATCATTTGGGACAACGACCATTAAAATTACAAAATGTCATACTTAGAAAGAAAATTTAACATCTTAGGACATTGCCCAATAAATATTGAAAAAATGAATATATAATATTGTCTGATAAAAAATCAATCATTTACAGAGAATTTCAAGTAATTGTTTTTGTTATATGATAAGCATGTGATTGCTATAAATGATGAGCTAATTAGAAATGCAAGCTAAATATTCTAGTTTACATTGGAAAGAAGCTCTCACTCTTCAACATTAGAAAGTAGATTCAGGTTTCAGATACCATAAGATTATTGTTACATTACTGAATGCTAATTTTGGCTTTGATTTACTGGTTGATCTTGTTCCTCAAATTTTTCATTGCTCATACCTGATTTTTTGGGTTAAATGTAGTATTGAGCTATTGGATTTATCCCCAGTTTGTATTTGTGGCAATAGATTAACTACTGAATTTAAATGATATTCTTTTGCCTTCTCAATGTAGGAAGGAAGCAACTCAAAATCCCGACGCCGATCTGTTGGGTATGTGCTGCTAGCTAGTCATTTCTTTCAAGTCTAGATGTTGAGTGCTGACAATAATCTGAACTTATTCTGGTTGGTGCAGCACAAAAACTCGCAGTCAAAGGGTTGATATTCTTCTGCATCATATGTTAAGTGCAGAGCTGGAAAAACCAGAATGCTCCAATGCATAAATGGTTTCTTTCACAGTTCTGGTTAGCATATTAAATCTCTCTTTCAAGTTTAAATTATGTTAGCCCAAAGATGCAAGTAGGTGAAAACCTTCTTCATTTTCGAAATCTTTGTACAATCATGAACTTCTAGCGAGATGCAAAGTTGTCAAAACCGAACTGGACCGGCCAGTTCAACCAGGCTCCACGTGAACCAGCCAAGGCTCCAGTTTGGTTAGAACAAAAACCCTTAGTTGGTCAAAACCTGTCAACAAGCTGACCTGACGGGTTAACAGCTATGCCGTCTATCAAGAGTGGTTTTGCACGGTTGAACTGTACTTAAAGATGACACTCGAGTCATTAACACCACTGGACCAAAATCTCAAAATGATATATTGATGCCATGCGAGCATTATCCCATCATATATGCGAATCCATTTCTTTTTTATTTCTAAGAACGCATGATTATACAAATCTCTCCTTTTCCTTTTGATAGTATGATACATTAAAGTACTAGTGCTTTTTTTTGGGCAATTTCAACAGGATTTCTAGCATTTTAACTAGGCAAAGGTGGAGAGAGTTTTCCTTCCTTCTGAACTCAAGTGAGTCTATAATCTGAACGTTGTTTGGAGGAATTCTCAAGAGGAGCCCGGCCAATTCTTTAATCAACATGACGTGTTAATTCTATGTTTAGGAACAATGTGATCTTGAAGCTGCCCTTGTCTATTATGGTACACAAAGATTTGTCATTGTAAAGGATTCACGTCTCCTAAAGCTCTTTTGCTTTAAATTCTCTTTGGTTTTTGCTCTTTTCACACAAACAATCTATTGTAATATGAATATTTTCCAACATGTTTATTAATTTAAGGAAGTCCTAGGTTCTGCTGTATTTGGTTCCGATTCTTCCACAATTTTTCCTCTGATATGAAATAAAAAATTAATAAAGTTAAATTTGTTTTCTTGGTGATGGAAGCATCATTCACTAGTGCCTTGTGGACTTTATTCTGCAAGAATTGTTCTTATAGCAGTACGTTTGATTAAATTCTGTATTTTATTATTTACTAGACCAATGTCTCATGACATGAATTTATATCGGCATCAGCAAATAAAAATAAAGAGATACGGAAAGATTTGCATCTGCTTTAAAGAGCATGATGCAATTGAGCCAACTTGAAGTCTTCTTAAGATCTTGTGGTTATTGGACTTAGAGAATTTATTGGCACTAACATGTCTTGTGGTTATTGGACATGAGAATTTATTGGCACTAACATGTCCTAGACCTTATCTAGGGTTGCTTTCCGGTCGATTATCTGCATTGAAAATGAAGTCCACTGCGAGAGATGGGGCTTTAATAGTATTATATAAACTCTGGAACGACATAAAAATAAAATGGAGGAGAGGAAAAGGAAGATGAGAAGCATGAAGGGAGAAGGTAGAGCTCAACGTTCCTGCAGAGAAAGCTTGGGAGATGTACAGAGACAATGAGATCATTAGCAAAATCAATCCTGAAATGCTTGCCCTTGCTGAATACATTGAAGGAGACGGCAGCCCCGGAAGTCTCAGGCTCTTCAGGCTGGGACCTGGTAATTTTCTCTCTTGCAACTTCTGTTCTTAAGTTATCATGCCACCACACTAACTTACCACTTCTTCACTTTGCTTCACGCAGCTGTAAGCAGCTACGTGAAGGAATCCACGCAGAAGATAGAGAAGGTAGAGATCGGAAGGTCTGTCACATATCGCGTTGTTGGGGGTGACCTAAGGGACATGTATGATCCTTATAGGGTTACGTTTTCATTTTTTCCGGTGGAAGGAAAGGAGGAGGAGAAATGTATTGCTGAATGGAAGGCTGACTATGAGCTATTGAACTCATCAACGCCTCCCCCAGACAAAGCAAGGGATGCTGCCCTAGGTTTCCTCAAGTCGTTTGACAAGTTTGTGCCAAGCTATTAAGTACTGATGTGAGATGTTCTATGTATGAACACCCAACTACATACTATTTATGGATGAATATTGTGTTCTATGAGATAAGTGTGGTGTGCGTCATCATGTAAACAGAAACTTATGTGACAGAGTGTATTATGTGACAGAGTGTATGGACTTTGTCTACTCTTTAGTGATCTCTTGTCTTGATTCTACCCTTCCTTATAATTACCTCAGCAATGGAAGTGTCTACAGACATGACCAATTTCTCCTTGAGAATTTGACAAGTGCTCATTTTATTCTAATTCTTCCTCTTATTACATGACAATAAAATGGTATCCTCGAGCTCCTCTAAACATCTTGGATTCATGAGAAGCTTCTCTTTGCTGTGAGATTTTCTTTGTAAGGAATTATGTTATCACAACCTGACCTTGGAGTAAGAAGTTAAGATGAGAAATAAACATGACAGGAGCTTATCACTATCCCCAGTAATATAGATTATAGACCGGAAAATTAGTAAATATACGCTGGAGTTGAAATTATACTGTCATGCCTGTATGTCGTTCTGCCATATCAACACGGTCCTAGATTCATGGATTGGGTCCAACCAGATTTGACAAGATTGTGATAAGAACACAGCTGCCCTCCTTCCCGTGCTGTCAGCTTTGTCAATCTATCTAAGATTAGTGAAGTTATCAGGTCATTATAGGTTTTTTCCCACTCTGGCTTTTACCTTTTTTAACTTCAATAAGAATCCAAGGATGTATCTGTTAGGCATCCATGCAGGTCTTGCTTATACGAAAGAGAAGGAAAGGCAGGGGGGGTGCGGGGGAGAAGAAAGGAAAGCCGTCTATTAAGGTTCGCCATTCAAGAGTATAGAAATGCAAGGAAAGAGGAGCAACCTCTATCTTTCTAATATTCTGTTCTCTGTAAAACCTCTCTCGGCCAAAGCACTAGCAAACCCTACCCTTCGGGGTACCCCATCCCCGCTCTAACCCCACCCCCCCTCCTCCAATGAATCGACGGCATTGTTTTTCCATGGTGTAAAGGACTTGCAACCAGATGATCCCCACAAAAAAGCACATTCGTATCCCTCTTTGCTCTCTATTTCCTCAATAAACATCCCCGGCCACCAGGAAAAACTGTTTCCTTCATTTCTTAATTCTGAGAGGAGGTAAACTAATTTCTAGCAAAATTCACATAGAGTTGTTTTCTTATTCTTAAGCGAAAAGGAAAGACTGAAATATCTGTAGTTGGTTTTTGAGAGTTTTGAATGATGGAATCCGTTGGGAACATAGATGGGGTTGGTGCAAAGAGCGAAGGTGGATCGTCTTCAATGTCTAAGGGTGGTGATGAGGGTGGTGGATTCCAGCTAAAGAAGGGGCCATGGTCAGCAGAAGAAGATGCCATGCTAATAGAGCACGTGAATAAATATGGAGAAAGGAACTGGAATGCGGTGCATAAACTCTCTGAGCTGCCTCGGTGTGGCAAGAGTTGCCGAGTGCGATGGACCACACACCTCAGGCCTAATGCCAGGGAAGGTGCCTTCTCTGCTGAAGAGGATAGGATCATTGATGAGTTGGATGCTCAGATTTCAGCATCTAATGATGATGAGGGTGGTGGAGGTGAGCTGAAGAAGGGGCCATGGACGGCTGCAGAAGATGCCATACTAATAGAGTACGTGAACAAACATGGGGAAGGGAACTGGAATGCTCTGCAGAAACGTTCTGTACTGGCTCGGTGCGGCAAGAGTTGTCGGCTACGATGGACTAACCATCTCAGACCTAATCTTAAGAAAGGGAACTTCTCTGCAGAAGAGGAGAGGATCATTGTTGAGTTGCATGCCCAGTTTGGCAACAAATGGGCTCGGATGGCTGCTAGGCTTCCTGGACGAACAGACAATGATATCAAGAATTTTTGGAACACAAGAACGAAGAGACTCCTGCGGCATCGCCTCCCTCTTTATCCACCAGAAATCCTGCCCCAAAATCCACCAGGTCCTCAGCACGACAATAACTACAAAAAATCCCACTCTCTACCTTCCACCCCAACCTCCTCTTTTACTTTCCCGACCACCCAACTCTTATCCCCAACAACTCCGACTAATCCACAAAATAATTTCACATCCCCTGCCCGTACCTTTACCCCTCCCGCTACCCCTACCACTGCTCGTCCCCCTACCCATGCCGCTCTCCATCCCTCTCCTCCTCCCTTTACCCCTCCACATATCTCCCCTCTCTCCTCTCCTTCCACTGCTAATTTTCCTACTCTCCCACTTTTCGACTTTTCCCTCCCCCGAGCCCCTCCGATCCTACAGATCCCTCCCCGCATCAAGAACTTCTCCCGATCCTCTTCCGCCACCTCCCCCAACAATAACACCTCCCCGAACAACACCACCATTGTTAACACCCCGCCCACCTCACATAACATTACCATTCCTGCCTCTTACTTTTCGCTACCCCCGTCACCCTTGCCTGCTATAACTTCACCATCCAACACCAGTCCTCTCAGTTACGAAATCCCGTGTTGCTTCACTAACCTGCTCAGCAGCAAAAGTAGTGAGTTCCACAAGGAAATGGAGAGGGAGAATGAGAAGCTGTGTTTGCTTCTCGCTTCCGTGACGCAGACAGATCACCTCCCTTTGGCCCAGTTGTTGTCACCAACATCTCTGAATTGGAATTCAGCATCTAGCAGCATTCCTACTATTACTACTACCAACACCACCGCTGTGCCTGCTAAGATTGGTAGAACAAGAATAAGAAGAATGAAAAACGTTACAACTTCTGGCAAGGGTAAGAGAAATAGCATAGGATTTGGTGCAACTGAAAGTAGCAGGATTGGGCTTTTACAAGATGATCTCTTGCAAGAGGTTAAGACAGCTTTGGAAGTGAATGAAAAGGATACTTGGACCAAGCAGAGTCATTTGGTTTTTCAGGATGCTCAGCAGAAGCCAAAGGAGCTCATGTTCGAAGATTTCTGCGGAATACAATATTCGGATCTTTCCAGCTCTCTGTCTTTGTCTTCAGGTCAGCATTTTTTTGTTCATGCATGTGAATAGACTTGCCTTGATATTGATTGATAAAATAATGATCTCCTTTCCATCCCTTGATTTTCTGTGCATGCAGAGTTGACGCCAACAGATGGTGAAGTAGCAGAGCAATTAAACAGTAGCATGACTGATGACTTGACCAAGCTGCTCGACATTTTCCCTTCTTCTCCCTTGCAGCTCTCTGATCTGTACACCGATGACATCTCCAATGGGCAAACTTCGGTCATAATTGATGATAATAACATGGATATCGATATGCAGCAGCAGATAGCTTTATTGTTTCCCACCACAGCCACAGACCAAGTCGGCAGAACCGTTGGAAGTGGCTCTTGGGACAGCTTGCCTGGGATTTACTGACAGACAGCTTGAAGAAAGAAAAGGAAGCATCAAAGGCTTGGAATTAATTATTTCGGTTATTAAATTCTACTATTATTAATTTCTAATTTGTATGGATGGTGGTAGAGTTACCTTTTCCACTTAGCTTTTGATCAGTATTAAATGACAATAAAATTGCAATCAGGTGAAATGGATCAGGTAAAGAAAAGCTGCTTCATCTTCCAAGTTACTCTGAAAAGTGTGATAGTTTCCATTTCCAAGGGACACCCCATGATCCTGACACGATCAACCTGATCAATTCTCCATTGAAAGATCTCACAATCTAGTGTTTGGAGATCTAGGGAAGAGAGGACAGCTACACCTTGGCTGGATCTGTTAGAGTTAGAAACAGGTCAGTCGCATCTAGTGCCGTTGGGGGTGACCTTAGGAACACGTATTGAGCTACATTTTCTATGGTTTCCTTGCAAGGAGAAAAAATAAGTGTATAAGAGTTGTGTTTTGTGAACTCCAAACTGCATGCAGTGTGCTATCAATTCTATGCATGTGTCTTTACAGTACGATGAAGGACGCCTGTGCATAAAGTAAATTGGAAGATAGTTCAGGTGGCAAGCATGCCCACTTTTTTTTTAACACAGATTAGCTTGATGGTTAACAATTCGTGTGAAGAGATAAAAATAAGAGCTTCGAATAATGCAGAATAACAGCACAAGTACAATAACATAAAGCAGCCCATGCTAATGAATACAGTGAATTCTATGATTCTCTAACATGTGAAATAGAGAATGCCTTCTATATAAAATTAAAAAAAAAATTAAGGGTCATGCATTTGATAATCTTTAGTTGCAGCTTTCTGATGAGTTAAGCAGCAGCAGTGAGCACAGGAAATTTCAAGGAAGAAAAGGAGAAACAAATGCTTTTTGTAGCCACCACTACATGTATAACCACAGCCAAAACCCTAATCGGCATTAAAAGTTGGTGAGAATCATGTAACTAAGTAACTCCTTAATGTATATAAACCAGAAGGCAGATAATATATATATTATAATCAAAATGTGCAATGTGTTCAACTGGAAAACATCCTGTCATCGTTCTACCATATTAACACATCCCTAGAATCTCATAAAGAACCCGAGGCTTCTTAAGCTGGGTTGGTCCAACCAAATTTGTCAAAATTGTGATAATAATAGCTGCCCTGAAATTGGCTGCCAACCAACTACCCCTTCCCATGCTGTCAATTTCTTTGCTCATCTGTCATCAATCCGGAACCGTTCACAGTTGATTGATCCAAACCTTGTGAAGTTTGTAACGAGAGGATTTATCATCTTTTTTACAGTTGCTTTGAATTCACCCGAGGCACCCATGTCAGCTTTATCAACATCAGCTACTCCATCTTTAACTGTAACAGAACCTACTATAGCACCATCTGCATAAGCTTTGCATGCCACCAAAATATTATGTGCACGATTGTGGAAATGACCAATGACTAAATCTTCAAAATGCTGCAAGCAAACTCAATTGAATTAGTTATTGCGGTGGACACTGACAAAGTTTAGAATCCAGCAAATGTCCTAAGTGAACTGGAACATGAATGTGCGAATTTGATGACCACACAAGTAAAATCACAATGCTCTTAAATAAGATGAGAGGCCAATGGTATCACCAGACAGAACAGAACCTACTAACATCCTCTAAAGAAAGAAATAAAAAAGAAAAAATGAATATCAGGAGGAAACAAAATATCAATATGAAATAAAACGACATATGGTTAAGGCACATTATCCAAGGGGTCCCTTCAATACAAGAAACTACTGCAAATGGTGGCGAACAAAAACACTAGAATGGATATCAACAAAGAAGCATTGTCAGTTGCGCAAGCTTTTAATACCAAAGCTAGGGCCAATACACCTTTTCACAAATTGCCAGACAAACAATGGGGAATGCCTGCAAGCATAATGTAATGCACCACATAAAGAAACTCAAACATTAATAATCTTTTTTTTTCTATTTTATTTTTCATTCAAAAGCTTAAAACAAAAAAATAACAAAACTTTACACCACACACACACACACACACATATATGCAAGGACCGAGGGTAGGTCTGCCCCAGTAATCCTTTTATCAGATCCATACATGCTAAGGCCAAGGAAAGATCACACCAAAAACGGTTGCCAATTTGGTGAATCAAAACTATAGGCAAGAACTTTTTGTCCGTGAGAACAGAAACAAGAACTCCAAGTAACAAAGCAGCAATTGATTATTAAGAGGGGGCAGTCAGTGTGATCATACCTTTGGTGGCCTTCGTAGAGTATACATCATTGTCTTCAAGGACAAAATGAACACCTCTTCATTGTATTTCTTAGATCTTTTATCCCCTTCAGCCCCCACATATGAGGATTCATACCCAGGCTCATTAAAGAAAGGTTTTGCATTTAGAATGAGGGCTTGTATTGAGACCAAAACTTGCAGCATGGTTGATTTCCCTGGGATCCACATCTCAGTCTCTTTGCCAGACCAGGTGCCCAAAAGGCTGAGGCAGACTTTTCCACATTCATACAGATTTGGATTCAATCGAAGCCCACCTGAATAGTAGTATACCATCTGACAAGGAGGAATCACAATCAGGCACAGCATAAAATATTTATATGCATAAAATAGATATCACAAATTACTTACCGGTGGTGCATCAGGATATGTAGGAGGGAATATACAATCAAAGACAAAAAGGCCATCATGGTAGGGAGTGCCAGCAGGTCCCGCAATGACAGCCCTCAAAAGTTCCATCCTTGTTTCATAAACTCTAACAAATATAGTATCTGAGAGAGAAGGGGAGGGGGTTCAGTCATCTAACCAAGCAATGCCTTATAACCAGAAAATGAAAACGCTTGAGAATGACAAATGAAGACTAATTTTACAATCAATAGGGCGGCTAAGATGCAACTTTTGCAAAATGCCAAACTTAAGCCAGCAAATAGATTCAGAAGTCACCTGGTAAGTCTTTCTCCAAACTTTTCCATTCATCCTGAATTCTTTTCGCCCAGATTTTGGGAGGCTACAGCAAAGGAAAATTCAATGGAAAAGTAAGTAATAAATCAATCAATACAAACAAGTAATAAAACACTTTTTTGGCCTATTATAGCCGATATAAGCATACTGATATAAAGGTATTATAACGAATTTTGAAAGTTATGGGACCATGGCCCCCTCATGGTCGGCTTATGTGTCACCCATTCACACACGCATTTATGCATGTATCTGTGTTAGAGGGATAGAGGGAGAGTTGAATCTGCAATTAACTTTACTCACCGGGAGGTCAGAGACACCGGTGCCCCTATAGTGATGATCAGAAAAGTCTTCCACGTTATCAAATTGTTTAAAGTTCCTATACTTTTGCATGGTATTGTTTTCTCCACTATCTTCTACTTCACCGTTAGAGCTTGAATCTGCAGGACACATCAAACTACTTGCAGAAGCAGTCCATTTGTTTTCAGATAGACAAGTGGTTGTCATAATTTTGCTCTCAGAATGATTATGATTAGTATGACTAGGAATAGTATGATTAGGAATAGTTGAGGTGCTGGTATTGGATATCATATTTGAACTCGGAGCTGGTTCCTTCAGCCAAGGAAGGGATGCCTCTACTCCAGGAGGAAGATCCACGTTATCAAATTGAGATTGGATGGCCGAATAATCATCTTCATCTTCATCTTCATCATCATAATATAAATAGCCATCAAGGTCATCACAGTCATTTTCATCAGCATAATCATCACAATCATTGCCAACCTCATCATCATGGTATGACATGTCAGAATTGGAACCATTATTATTGTTTGAATTAGTTGATCCAGAAGTTGAACCCCTGAGATGATAAGCACTATCCACTGATCCTGCTACACTGGTATAATTGCCAAGATCACTGGAGGAAGCATTCTGGGTAAAGAGAAGAATTTTAGACCAACAATGGCTTATATTCAAAAGAACAAAAAAAAGCCATGTACAATTACTTTGGTGTTCCAAAAGTTCACCTTAATGTCTTGCTGCCATGCATCATCATCAACAGATTTTGATTTTCCCTTGGTGCCCATATCAGCTTTTCCATGGCATATTAAAACTTCAGCTGGAGCATCCATTACATCACATAGAACAACCTAAACAACAAATTGCTTCCAGCATTAAAAAAAATTACAGCATAATTTACAAAAACATTGTTGTATAGAATTATTTTAAAATTTTGGTAGAATTGAAAAGGCAATTCTCTGCTGCAAAGATTGTGAAATTTGGCAAGTGTGATTTAGTTCTGCAAGTACAAAACTAGCTAAATCAGCATATGCAGCCAAGTACAGAATTAATGCTTCATTGTGTTTCACAGTAAGGCATAAACGAGTTTCCACAGCACATGTTCGACTCCTTTGTTTTCCAATCATGCAAGACAGAGTAAAAAGTAGAGTGGTGCTCAAACAGCTATTGAGATGAGAAAGTATAACTGGTCTACCACTTCACAAAACACTTAACATAGCCAAAATTCCCAGCATGCAAGCAAAAATGAACCACTGCCATAGAAATTACCAACAAATTTTATTCTTTTTTCTCTTTTCTAACAGTTTTCAGCACGCATGTTTCAACAGAAGAAGAAATAGGCTCATCCTCCAATGTCCATATACATGATGAAACCATTGAGGACGCTAAGTATCTAACTCCATTGCTGCCTCATAATGCACAACAAATCGTGTTAATTATTCTCAGACTGGGTAATCTACCTTCTACAGTTGGATAATGCAAAAGACATCCCGAAACAAACAATTCCAAGCATCATGCCAAACTTAAGACATATTACCAGAATATCTCGAAATCACACAACTCCTGTCAAATTTCCCAATTTAAGCCAAAAAATTATACAAACTTGCACTCGATAGAGAAACTAGAAACAAATCATATTCAAACCCTAATTTCGTTACAATTAGCTAATACCACCCCCAAACTTTAATAAAAAATCAGTATAAATCCCCAAGCTTTCTCTTTTCACCCTAAGTTTCTTCCTTTCAAATTGCAAGTACATTATACCACCAAATTAGCAAAAAACATAGCTAGCTCCTCATTTCTATAAACTCAAACAATCCACCTTCAAAACCCTAACTTTCCCAAAAGTAAGACACTAAAAAAAACCAAATCACTTTAAAACCTTAAGAAAAGAAAAGAAAACCGCTTGGCTAATGAAAAAACAGAAGTCAGCAATAATTACATCAAAAAAAAAAAAACACGACCGATCATGAACATGATCGCAGAATAGTGACCAAAACGACACTAAATTACGAACAACACGCAAAAAAAAATCAAAACAAAAATTACCTCGCTTTGTTTAAGTTTCTTTGAAATCGAAACGCCCTGGTTACCATCAGCCATGTCGAGATCCATTTATACCGAAATCTAACCCTAAAAAAATATTAAAAATGAAAAGAAAAAAAACGCGTGTTAGTTGTTTAAGACTGTACGGTCTCTCTCACACTCTCACACAGAGTAGAAAGAAGATCAGGATCAGAATCAGAAAAGGAACGGTTTTGATTTGATGGATGATCAAGAGGAAAAAAAGAAGGAGAGAGAAGGAGGTGAAGATTGACGTACAAGCAGAAACACGAGAGTTGAGTCTCTCACTACTCTCTCTTTCTGTTCTGTGAGAGAGAGAGTGAAAGTGTGTGAGAGAGAGTGATATTCGCGCCTTGTTAGGTATGTTTCTCATGTTATCGTGCGCAGGAAGGTCACGGTAAGTAAAATAAGGTATGGTAAAGGTATCTTACTAGTTGCACGTTTTGGAGCTTTGATTCGAAGAGGTATTTGCTTGGTGACGTGGAAGAGGATTGTTGGTGTTAGGGTCTAGTGGGGTTGGGTTTATGGTGAGGATGTATTGTGGCTGATTATTGCTAATGTGCCTTGGTGACTCGGTCCATACTGGACTTTATCATCGGATTTAAAAGATTTTTTTTTTTTTTTCACTAAAAAAAATTGTTATAATAGCCTTTTGAAAAAGTTTTTTAAAAAAATTTATTTATTTTATTTTAAATTAATATATTTTTTAATATTTTTAAATTATTTTGATGTATTTATTTTAAAAATATTTTTAAAAAAATAAAAAAACATATTATTTTAACATATTTCTAAGTGAAAAACTATTTTATAAAACAATCATAGCTATATTTTTAAATATTAATATTTTTATTTGTTTAAAAAAATGGAAAAAGATTTTCCTAATTTTTTCTTTTCCTTTTTTGTTCATTTAGGGTATTATTTTCCTTTTGGTTTCATGGCTTCATTTCTTCTTTCTTTACCGTTGTTATAAAACTTAAATTATCGTATAGATTGACTTGAAACTTAGTCAATAAAAAACTTGAACTAATATAGGTTGAAGAAAAATGCGTGGTTAACTAATTGACATGTTGATTTGATTAATCTAGGCATAACTTGGTTAAAATAATGCTCCTAATGTGTTCATTTTAAAAAAAATTATTTGGTTTTTTTATTCATGACCTTGAGATAAATGTTATCTCAAGTAAATTTATAACTCAAGTTTTATAATTATAGTCTCGACACAATAATTTAATTGTATTTAATTATACAAAATAAGTTTAATTAATTCAATTAATAGTACAAAGTCTAAATTGATGGGTCAAGGATAATATTAAAAGAAATTATTAATTTAAAATGGATATCATGTTTGAAGAAAAAAATTGATTTTTTAAATGTTTATATATTGAATGGTAACTTGTTAAAGAATTTTTTTTTTCAAAGTTGTTTAGAGTTGCGGTTTAACTTATATTTTATTAAAATTTGATTTTTTTATTTTAAATCATTTTTTAATATTTTAGATTATTTTAAAATATTGATATCAAAAATAAATTATAAAAAAATATTTTCAAAAACAATCTAAAACTAAATCAAGGTGAAATGAGTCCAACTTCACACTTATTACCCTGTAAAAATTCAAAGGTAGTGAACTTTTCCAAATTATAAAATTTCAATGAAGTTTTCTTCTCAGTGGATCATCATTAGTAATTTCATGGCAATTTCCTAAGAGAAAATCATTAAAGATAATCATTACAAAATGACTTGAATGGTCAAGGGCTTGCTTTAAGATGTACACTACAAGACTAGCCATTAATTTATTGGAACATGTTCTTTTCGGACAAGGATTTATATTTTTTTTTTTACGAAAAATATAATTTATGGATAACCCAAGGATGTGATGTTGCCATGACAGAGATAGCTGCGATTTTTTAAATGGTGCTGTTGGAACATGGAGAATTTTTAATTTTTTTTAGGTCTTTTCTGTAGGAAAGAATGTTTCATCTTCCCTTCCCTTCGTAATATTCCTATAAAGACACCGATGATTTGAAAATAATAAAAAAAATTATAATCCAAATCTAATGTTATCCTTTGGATGCACCGTTGAATGCTATATGTTATTTCAATTAAGAGATGTAAATATTTATTTTATTTTTTATATTTTTTAAATAGTTGGTGTTGTGGTAATGATTGTTTTTTAAATATTTTTTTGTTTAAAAATATTATAAAATAATATATTTTTTATTTTTAATATTAACATGTCAAAATATTAAAAATATTATAAAATAAAATAAAATAAAATATTTAAAAGCACGACTAATCGTAAAAAATAATCTGCCTTTAAATTACGTGACATCATGGTAAAATTATAGGGTGGGAGGTGGCCCTAGGCACGCATGTTATTGAAAAGAATTTGTGATTTTCAAGTAAGTATTCGTTTTTATTATTAAAAAGTGCTTTTTAAATTTTTTATTTTTAATTATTATTTTTTGTTATTTTTCATCATTTATTAACTAATGATAAAAAATAAAATTAAAAATATTATTGTAATATATTTTTAAATATTTTTTTTATAAAAACAACACGACACCATACACTAAGAAAACGTTTGGAAATATAGATCAATCCGTGTTTCTAAATAATTATATTTTTTTAAAAAAATTATTTTATTAATATTTTAGATTATTTTGATACTTGATTTAAAATAATTTTTTAAAAATAAAAAAATATTATTTTAATATAAAAAATAATTATAATTATACTTGAATTAGTGTTTAAAAATAGATTTTGATAAGACATTTCATTAAAAAAAAAAAAAAACAATTTGTATATTCATTTATTACCGTGGTGTGTATCTAAACATAAGAGTTAAGAAAAAGACTCCATTGCATCTTTAAGATTGATGGATCTAATTGCAGTATTTTTTGGAAGCGAGTTTTATTCTGTTTTTTATTAAAATTTAAATTTATTTTATTTTGAATTAAATTTTATTTAATTTTTTTATAGTTTTAATATGATGATATCAGAAATAAAATTTTAAAAAATAAAAATAAAATTAAAAAAAATAACTGCTATACTATTCTGAAAACACTTTAAAAATATTAGGTGGACAACCTTTCCTTATCATGGCAACAAACCTTTGTAACTTCAACAACTTCCCTTGTCAAGGAATATATATCCATCAATGAATTGTACGTCACGATGTTAGGTTACACAACCATTTAAGTCATAGTTTTTATAAATTGTATCAATCAAAATGTTGAATCTAACAATATTTTACTTTCGTATAATATATATATATATATATGAAATAATTTAAGAATAGACTTGTATTAAAACAAGAAAAACAAGGAATATATCTCCACGGTCTATATTTAAAGACAATAATCTAATCAAATGCTATCTAGTTGTACAGCAGAGGTTGAATTGATGCGTTAACGAAGATATAGAAAGAAACTATGGGCTTTGACAATACTATGTTGGGAGAAAAATGAAGTTTTTTTTCTGTTTAATTATCTAATAAGTACTCTAGTGGATAATAATTTAGAATAAAAAAGATTGGTTTTTCTTATAGTTTTAAGTTTAAATCATGTGATTGCTAATATGATAGCTACTAGATACTTATATGATTGTTAACTTTAGAGCCCGTAGAATTTGTCAAAATACACGTAAACTGGTCTGAATATCTATATTAATATAAAAAAATTAAAGTTTTTTTTTTTGAATTGATTGTGTATTGAATGGAAACTTGTAAAAGGAAGAGTTTTTTTGTTTCCTAATTAAATTAAGGAACTATATAATGAAAGGTTGATCTTCCCATACATTTATTCACACTTATTATTCAATTCAATGTTAGTGCATTTTTCAAATTAGAACATTATTTCAACGAAGCTTTCTTCGCCGTACTCCACCCGTAATTTCTCTAGCAATTTCCTAGAAGAAAATCATTAAAAAAGAGTAATTACAAAATGACTCGGAAATTTTTAATACTCTAGATCCATTTGTAATGTTCAATATAACAGTGCGATGATGTTTTTATCCGTTCACTTGAAAACTCTGAGCCGGTCAAGAAGGATGTTGAATTCTTTTCATGTGATTTACTTATTATTTTTAAATTGACGGGGGACAAGTAGATTTTTTAATCTAAATTGCATAGCAAATGAAAAAAAAAACCCTAGCATTGATGGTTATTTTGTATTTTCATAATTGTTTTTTCGTTACTGCAGTTTAAGTTGGGGGTAATTTGGTATTTTTACCAAACACAAAAAGTAATAAACAATTAAAATACAATAATAAAAATACCCTTAAAAAATTAAGGTTAAGGTGAAGGGGTTTTTTTATTTTAATAAGGTCGAAGTGAAGGGGTTTTTTTATTTTTCACAATAGTATTTTTATAATTAAAAATTCAACTCAATAGCAATTTTATATTAAACTAAATAAAAAACAAAAAATAACATGTAAGTTGGGCACACTTGGGGGTTTGTATAGTGCCCCAACATCTAAAAACACTCTCCTATCATGTTGTTGCAAGCACTACTATATTTGTTTTTGTTGATATGGTGCGTGTCTCATGATAGTCTGGTTTGTTGCTAGTAGATTTTTCTTCTCTTTTTTCCTTTATTTTTTTTTTTCCCTCTCAAAAGTTATAACTTTATCCTTTTGATTGTTGATATTTCAACTTCAGCTCTATTTTTTTAATTATTCATTTTTTGTCTTGATTTTTTTGTAAAATTTTTCTTTGTTTTTAATTTTATCATTAAATCTGAATTTATCAAATATTATATTCTTCAATTTAGTCCTTATTTTTTAGATTTTTAATTTTTAATTTTAGTTTTTTTATAAAAGTTTTATTGATTTTTAATTTTATTATTTAATTCAAATTAATAATATCATGTTTTTTAATTTTATCCTCATTGTTTTACTTTTTAATTATTATTTTTCAATTCAAGTTCAGCTCTATTGTTTTTCAATTTTGTCCTCAAGGAACTTCTCTTGGTTGGCCAAGTACAGCTGCTGAAAACACGTTGAGTTTATGGAGGGGTCATGGAAAATATTCATGTGTGCAAGCGCTAGCGAAAGAGATTGCGAGGACAAACAAAAGTGGCTTTTTAGAAATGTTAACCTCCTCTCTTTTTAGAAACTCTTTAGTTTCATTAAATTACTAGTTACTAGAAACTCTAAACATGTAGGATTTTTACTGTCTTGTACTGTATATTAAAAAATAGTTTACTGTCGACAGTTAGTTTTCAGTTTTCACAGTTTCTAGTTATTGCTCTGTTTGTTTTTGTTTGGCTCTGCGGTTAAATCTGTGTTTAGTTAAATGTAAATTTTTTTTTATTAAAATTGAATACGATTTGTAATTTTTGGATCGTTTTAATATATTGATGTTAAAAATAATTTTTTAAAAATAAAAAAAATCATTGGCATGTATTTCGGCACAAAAAGCTATTTGAAAAGCAACCGCTACTACACTGTCAAACACGCTATATAGTTGAGATTATTTTTTAAAATATTTTTTATATTAAAATATTTTTTAAAAAAATTAATACATTAAAATAATTAATATATATATATATATATGTATAATTTTAATAAAAAAAATTTAAATTTTTCAGAAACGGATATTAGTCAGTGTTTCCAAATGCTCTGAGCTCCTATGCTTTTGGTTTGAGTTTTCTTAGGTCATCAAACTGTTTTTTTGGGCTTGGAAAGAATTTGACTTGCACAAACGACGCCTGATCATAGCAAGTTGTGACAATGATGGTGCATTATTATTAGGGCAGGTTTAGTCATGTGACAGTGATAGTGATATTAATTTAAAGTATTTTTTTTAGAAATGAATTAAAATAAAATTATTTTATTTTTTAAAAATTATTTTTGATATTAGTTTATTAAAATAAAATAAAAACATATATATTTTTTTATTTTATACAAAATAAACTCAAAATTTTTAAAAATATAATTTATTTGACATTTTCAAACACTCCCCGAATTGCTTGGACAATTTACCATTGTCTTTGAGAGTGGGTGCGGAATATGGTGAGAATGGACATTTGATTTTGACTGGACAATTCTGACAGGGTTTCTTAGTTTTTGTCAGCTACTGCGGTTTATTTGTGACTTTTCAGACTTACTTTGATTTTTTTATTGCATTTTCTGATTTATTTGAAAATAATTCTAATTATTTTTTAAAGTATTTTTTATTTAAAAATATATTAAAATATTTTTTTATTTTTTAAAAAATATTTTTAACATCAAAATATCTAAAAACACAAAAAATTATTAATTTAAAATAAAAATATATTTTTTCATTATTTTTTTAAAAAATACTTTTAAACATTTCAATAGAATTTTTTAATTATGGGACGCAACTGGATCTAGACCATTCATTAGTTGTGGGGAATATAAAGTGACCGATAAAAATTGTTCATTTTAAATATTAAGCCAGTTTTAATGCTAGAATTCTGTTCTATTTTACGATTTTTGCAATCTAGATATATAATTTGAAAGTTTCATCGTAATATAAAAAAAATGAAATAAATTAGAATATAATGCTGAGATGTAATAAAATTATACCACCGCCATTAAAATTAAATATTGTAGCAATTAGTTTTAAAAAATATAGCTTAACTGGTCAGATTTTAAATTTATTTTCTAATTAACAGTTTGAGTATAATAAATTTTAAGATCACTAAAAACTTACATAATAGTTAATTTTAGGTTTTTGAAAATTTTATTGAGATGCGTGTAAGCTAACTCAGACAGCTATAATTAAAATAAATAAAAATATATAATAATAATAACAAAAAATTACTTGCAAAAGCAAGTCAATCCCCCACAAAGAGAAAATTTCGGTGGCTCTGTATTTTTTAATCTTCAAAATTTTAATTGCTCTGAACCAATTCTATTTCCATGGCAATGCTTTCTTGGAGCATTGAAAAAACCCATGGTTGTTTTTTTTTTACTCGTAATGGGTGGCTAGACAAATCGCTGAAAAATTAATATGAAAGATATATTAGGTTAATTCTTGATTTTTGTTGTTTCTGACCTTTGATTTATTTCACCTTTGCGATATTTGAAGAAAAAAAAACAAAAAACTTTATTTCTTGGCTAGACAAATCGTTTTTTTAATTATTTTTGTTATTCTTCTTTAATTTGTTTTTTTCTTTTCTTTCAATCAATCAATTAACATTTTATTTTTTTTATTGAATTTTAATTTTCATTCTTTTAATTATATATATATATTATTTTTTTTTCAATTTTGTCCCTCAACACTTTATTTCATTTGTTTTTTTATTCAATCTTGATTTTTATTTTTTTTATTAATCCCTCACTGTTTTTTTTTTTGGTTTTTCATACTAGATTTGGTCTTTATTGCTTTGATTATTATTTTTTTTGTTAAGATTTTTTTTTTCTGTAAGGTCATCTCAATCTCATGACTAAAACTACTTATTTTAAAGATTAGCCCGATTTAACTTTGATATATTTTTAAATTTTTTATTTTATTATTTGACATTAAGTTATTAAACCTTAAGCTTTTTATTTTTTTCCCCCTTCTTTTGGGGTTATCCCAAGTTGTGGGTTAGTCAAATTAATACAAGTTGCTTTGGATTTTTTCTTTCTTTCAATTTTATCATTTAAAATTGAATTATTGAGTCTAAAGATTTTTTATATTTTATGTCTTTTCTTTTAGTAGGGTTATTCTAAGTCGTAGGTTCGTCAAGTTAATCTAATATAGCTCGGGTTTTTTAAATGTTTTATTTATTTGTTTAGTTTTGATTTTTTTTTATATCATTTAAAAAAAATAATTTTTTTATCTTAATTTTATATTGAGGGTGGTGGGTTGGCAAAGTTAATCAAAGTACACCTAATTTTTTTTCTTTTATGTTTTCTTTTTAAATTATTATTTTTTTTAATTTTATTATTAGAAATTAACTTTATTGGCCTTAAATTTTTTTTTTCTTTTTAGGTTATCTTAAATTGTGGACTAATCAAATTAACATGATTCATCCAGATTATCATCATTTAAATGTTTTATTTTACGTTAAAAAGAAATTGACCCGTCCCGTGCGGCATAGGTGTGCAATAGAGTATGAATTAACCATTGCATCTGGACATTGACTATTTTCGCCACGTGTCAACGAAGACCATGTCCAACTCACACACCCCTAAACATTTCCATTTTCGCACCAAAATTTTCCAGGCGCCAATATTTAGCGCCGAAATAACCCGCCAACATTACCCGCCCAAAACCCTCGCCCAAAACACACGCCCCAAAACCCTCTTCTTTATAACCCCTCACAAAACAATAGCAGCCACCAACCCTCTCTTGGCAACTCCGCGCTTTCGCCCCCTTTGAAATCATAGCCAACCCCCTGTTTGTCGAAATTCCCCACAGAAAAAACCCTACAATGGTAGTTCCTTTAGGCCCTGGAAAATTCTATGGCAGCACCCTTCCTCGACCCAGAATCTACACCGATGTAAGGCACAGCGCTGAACGAGTAGACCCGCCAGTTCCTGTTATGGATCCGTTTCTTTCATGGGCTCATGAAGCTCACTGGTCCATGGGAGGGCTCAGTTTCACCCGCCTTCGATACCAGGGTCGAATCGAAGGAAATACTGAGAAACTACGAAAGCTCCGCGAAAAAAAAGTCAAGTTATTAGCCAAGACTAGCCCGGAGAAGAAAGATTTGGCCCCGGATGGGAAGAAAGAGCGCAATAAGAAAAGGGGTGGGTCTGTCTCGCCTCCTGCAGCTCCTAAAGTGACAAAGAAGAGGAGGTTCTTGCAGTTGATTGATGAGGAGGAGAGTGAAGAAGAGGAGGATCAAGAATTGGAGGAAACTGTGAAGATTAAAAGGGGTCTAGCAAGGAAGTTAGTGGGTGATTTTGAAAGGGTAGCTAAGGATAATCACAATGTGAAGGTTGCTGATTTGGCAAAGACGGTCCTTGAGGAGGTTAGCAGAGAGGAAAAGAAATCAAGGGGTGGAAAGAAAGGTAAGAAAAGTGGTGGAGAGAGTGGATCCGAGGCTGATGTTGGCGGGATTAGGAGTTCACCAAGATTGGCCAAGCAAAGATATGTGAAAGAGTTTTAATTTATCAGATTGTGAGCTCTTTTAAATGTAATGAAATAGTAGGAAAACAGTCTTAGTTAAGGTTTTTATGTTCTATTTTTGTTGTTGTTTTTTAAGTCTTATTTGATATGAGATTGAAATGAAATTAGTGTTGATAAGAATACAAAGGTTTCAATTTCATTGAATATATCTTTATCAAGAATTTCTGACTGAATCTTGTTTCATTTGATTTGATTGGTGTTCATTTTGTTTTGACTGAAGATGCTTCATGGCCTGTCTAATTTGTTCAGTGTATCCAAGTTTCAGTTATCATTACTGTTCCCTGGTGCTGTTTTGCTGATACTCTCATTGCTGATATGCTAAAACTTTCGGATTATAGTTTGCCTAGTCCTTAATTGCTCAACTTGATGCCCTTTGAGAATTCAATCCTCGTTTTGGTACATGATATTGACTGTTTGACACCAGCTTATTTTGAGATCCAAAAACAAGCAGCTGCTCTCCTCTCGTCTCCTGGCCATATACAGGAAAAACCTGAAGGATTGTTCACTAGTTTTAGGCAATCAAAAAACCTTTCGCCTGTGCCAAAACTTGGCAGATTTGCCATTTCCATATCTTCAAGCCAGTACCATGGAGCTTGTCATGGTAGGTTCTTGCAAAGGATTGCTTTGCCCTGTGAACATTCCAAATTCTGCAACAATGGATCAAAACTTCCACCTGGAAATCGGTCTATGGAATCCTACAGTATCTATGTACCTGGTTCTCCCATTTCTGACTGGTAACTCCGAAACACAGTTTATATGGTAATGTTGTTGGTTTCATGATTACAAAGCGGTACGCCCCAGGGAAGACATTTACTCAGTAAAGACGGATTTGTGGAGAAGACTTGAGAATCCTCCCGCACCCCATTACCAAGCGTTTGATAGCAAACAAAGATCAGTTTTCCTGCATGGAGCTGCTCACTGGATTGTAACGTCCGAGGCAGGTATTCGCAATTCCATAATGAAGTTAGATACAACTGATGATTGTTTTACTAAATTGAGCTTGCCAGAAAGCTTGATCAGGAAAGATGATCGTTTATTTGCCTCCATTTCAGTGTTTGAAAAATGTCTTTCTGCTGTGTGCTTGGATTCTAGTCCTCATTCTACTTCTGGTTCTCTATGGATGATGAAAGAACATGTGACACTCTTGGGAAGGCAGTTCAAGTTTACTTTAGCTGCATCGTCGGGACGAAAACTGCAATAATGTACAAGGGTGGATTGCTATTTGTGGACGAGTGGCTCCATATAATGATGAAGACAACAACAAATGGATGATTTTGTATCTGGTATACATGGAATATCTCATGGAAATTTGATAATTTTGAGGAAAGCCTCGCTCTACTTTACTCGATGAAAAAGCTCCATCTTAGTCTAACAATAGTTGGTGAAAGTGAGAAAGAATGGGAAGAAACAGGTGAAACAATCAACTTTAACACTTCACTTTTTTGTGCTGTCTTAATTTGTTCCTGTAACAAGCCAACGATGGCAGGACTACTCATGATAACTTCATTATTATTTTTAATGCAGGTTAGTTGAATATAAGTGTTGAAGTGAATTTATTACAAATCATGTCTTGTAATCTTGTATAACAACAATTTTAAACTTAAAACTCTTGATTGAGATGGTTTTTTTTTTTTTTTGATAGGATAGTGAAATCTAAAAAATGAAATGATAATAAATTTGAATTTTATTACCCCATCATTTTTTCTAATTACTCATTAACTTAAACTCTTGGATTAAAATATTTTTTTTAAAAATTCATGCTTGACTGCATTCGTGTAATGAAGCATATGGAGGATGCAAATGAAAACAATCTACTAAGTTTTCAAGATTAATTCCCTTTTCTTTTGAGAGAATTGTAATGGTTCAAGTGTTGAGTACTCTTTCCTTGAGGTTTTATTAAGCAATGATATCATGTTATCATTTACTGAAATCATATGATAAGATGATTTAGAGCATTTCTATGTCCAGCAATCATTAATATATTGGCCTGGATTCTAAACTGGCAGTTGATTTTATCTCCAGTTCTCGGCAGAGAAAGGGCTCCATAAAGATTGACTAAAATTCTTTTTTTTTTTTTTTTGAATTGTTTGATGTGTCAATGTCAATAATAAATTTTAAAAATAAAAAATATTATTTTAATATATTTTTAAACAAAAAGTTACTTTTAAAAAAATCTATTACTATACTTTCAAACACCCATCCTCTTATAGTCACCATTCATTTTTTACCGGTAACCGGTGGTTCGAATCAACCATGTCTGTAGAGAGGTTAATAACAGATGTGCAAATTGGATTGGCCACCATCTTTGAAGCTGGATAATGGAACCATTTTCTTCAGCAACCTCCTACAGCCAGTGGCCTCCAAATCCTTTTAGAGGATTTTTTTTTATTATGGTTATCCAGATAATTTATATATATTTTAATTAATCTTATAAATTATAATATTAATAATTATATAAGTTTTTAGTAATTTTAAGAGGATTTAAATTTATAATAATTAAAAAACAAACTCAAGATCTAACAAATTGAGTTACTTCTTTTTATATATATATATATATATATATATAGAGGATATTATAAGTAGTTGAGGTATAATTTTTCTTAACCTCCGAGATAATACAGTTACATATACAAATCAAAAATTAATGTAAATTTTGTCCATAAAAAAAGTTTTTTTAGTGGTTTCCCAACTATACTTCTAAATCACTTGAAATATCTTTTTCAAAAATTAATGTAAATTTTGTCTATAAAAATTTTTTTTTTTTAGTGGTTTCCTTCTAAATCACTTGAAATATCTCTTTCTCAATAGGTAACAAACATTACTTTTTCAAATATCAAAACCAAATAATTAATATAATTGTTTTTTCATAAGTAAGAATTATTGCTAAATCTAATTGAAAATATAAAAGGATTAGAGCAACATAAATATTTTCTTATAAGTGACATAAAAATTGAAATATATATAGCTATAAATGGTTGTAAGAAAAGTGTTGTAAATGATATTTTACTAAATGACGAATGCATTTCATTCTAATTGCTTGATGTGAAAACCATGTTAAAAATATAATTTTTCAATTTAATTTGATAAGTTGACACGATAAATTTATAATTTAAAATCTAATCCAAACCGAGTTTTAATTTTAATTAGAAAAGATATTAATGCAGTCGAATTCAATTAACTTATAATTTGACCAAACTTTGTATAAATTCATTCAAATCAACACTAAAATTTTATTTTCTTGTTTTTTTTAAAAAAGCAAACAACTTCATTTTATATAAAAATAATTAACTTGAGTTGATCAGGTGACTTGATGATCGAATAATCCATATCTTTTTCTAGTCTAGAAATTAGACCGAAAATGATAACTATGGTAAAAAAAATTTAAAAACTTAAAATCGACTCAATTAAATATATAAATATACATTAAAAAGTTATATTATTATATGAGAATCCTATTTTTTTCTTTTAATTTTGAGTTTAAATGAGATTCAATTTTTCCAAACACTTTATTCATTTTTTTTAAAAAAACAATAAGTTTGATAAAATCTTTAATTTCTGGATTTACTCTTGGATGTTTAATGGATTTTATTAATGGGTGTAAAGTGTATGAAAGGGCAGAGTTGAAATATTTAAGAAACGGTAAGACTAAAATTGATGTTTGCAATTTGTGAAAGGCAACCTACCTGGAGGTAAGCGTATTTTATGAAGTTAACCCGTATTTCACAGCACTGTTATTTTTTTTTTGTCTTTCTGGGTGGTCATTGAACACTATATTAAAAATATATCAAATATATAATTTGAATGGTGGTAAATCAACTGTTTCTATATTTATTCTTTACAAATTATTAATTTAAATTTTATAAATTTTATAACTACTAGAAACTTATATGGTTATTAATTTTAAGATCCGTGAAATAAATCAAAGTACATACAAATTGATACAAACATCTAAATAATAACGACTATATTATAAAAATAAAAAGAATAAAAAATCTATTTACTAAATTATATAACAATATAGACCACAAGCATAATTATTAGACTTAGTTAGTCAAACATGTTAACATGAGAATTAAACCAAGCTGGATTTTAAAAATTTTATTTGAGAATTATCTCGTGATGGATCATCATTTAGTTAACATAATAAAAGTTAGTTAATATTTTTAAATAATATTATTTTTTAAATTAGAAGTAACATTGTTTTGGTAAATTTAAATTAACTCAAATTAATTAGATTAATTTGTGACATGAGCAGTTTGATAAAAAATTATATAGAGAATATATACAGGACGCATATTAGAAAAATCAAAAGAATACAAATATAACTAAGAAGATTTTTTAGAATATGATTGAGGTTTGTTTTTAAAATTTTTTTTATTAAAAATATATTAAAATAATAAATTTTTTTTAAAAATATTTTTAATATTACTACATTAAAATAATTTAATTTAAAAAAACATTAAATTTTAACAAAAAATCAGATTAAAACTCAATATAACACCTTCTTTTAAGTCATTAATGCTTTAAATTTCTCCTCTAAGGCTCTAACAAAATACAAACCCTTCAGCTGGCATTTCAAGAAATTTCATGAAAGAAAGACTACGAGGTTCTGTAGAGGGAAGAAAGATGACGGCTATGTCTCGAGCAACTGGTTTGCTTACAAAAAACCCAATATTTCGTCTTCAACAGCAAATGGGTATGCCCTTCTTTTCGTCATTTCCCTTCTCTACTACTTGCAGCAGCAGCAGCAGCACTGATAAGGTATCCTTTTGTAACATTGATGATGCCTTAGCTTTTTTCAATGACATGCTTAGCAAGAACCCTCGGCCTAGTACTTACGATTTTAATCAGTTACTGGCTGCAGTTATGAGGATGAAAAAACATGAGACAGTAGTTTCTTTGTCCAAAGAAATGGAACTCAGAGGAGTTAAACATAATGTCTTCACGCTCACCATATTGATTAACTGTTTCTGTCACTTAAACCGTGTTGATTTTGGATTCTCTGTGTGGGGAAAAATTCTTAAACGTGGTTTTGAGCCGGATGTTGTAACGTCTACTACCTTAGTAAATGGGCTCTGTAAAGAAGGTAAAATGGGTGAAGCTGTGAAATTGGTTGATGATATGGTGGAAAGAGGGTATAGACCTGGTGCATATACTTACAGTGTGGTAATAAATGGTCTTTGTAAAGTTGGGAAAGCTGATGTGGCTGTTGGATATCTTGAGGAAATGGAAAAGCTAGGTTGTGTGCTGGATACTATTGCTTACAATTCGGTGATTGAGGGATATTGTTTGCAAGGAAAAGTAGATGGAGCTAGAGAGGTATTCGATGTGATGGTGAGTAAGGGCAGTACGCATGATGTTTGTAATTATAACACCTTGCTTAATGGATATTGTAAGATGGAAATGGTAGACGAGGCAATGCAAGTTTTTGATGAAATGTTGGGAGAAGGTTTAGTTCCTACTGTAGTTACTTACAATACTCTGATAAAAGGTTTGTGTCGAGTGGGGAGAACGTCGGCTGCACATCAGCTTTTCAGGAACATCTCTGCTTGTGGCCTCACTTCAACCATAATAACTTACTCGACTTTGATTGATGGTTTCTGTGAACAAGGGAATCTTGATGAGGGGTGGGCACTATTTCAAGAGATGCAAAAGAGTGCTGTGAAGCCTAACTTGGTAGTCTACACCATCCTTATTGATGGTATGTGCAAGTGTGGGAAGCTTAAGGATGCAAAGGTATTGTTTTCTAGACTCATAGTGGAAGGATTTCAGCCTGATGTTCATACCTACACTGTGTTAATTGGTGGAATTTGTAAAGAAGGATCTCTAACTGAAGCACTCAAACTTTTTAGAAAAATGGAAGAGGACGGCTGCACACCAAATGCTTGCTCCTATAATGTGATTATCCAAGGATTTCTCCAACACAAGGATACATCAACAGCAATGCAGCTTATCTGTGAAATGGTCAATCGGGGATTCTCTACAGATGCTGCCACCAAAACCTTGCTGCTAGATCTACCCACCAATGATGGGAGTCCTGCTCTTAAAAATTTGCCAGGGCTCTGTGACGATCATCAAGATGTAAAGGTGAAGTAACCTTTGAATACTCAATGTTGCTTTGATTAATGCAGCAAATTAAAAGTTGTTTCTATTGCCCTTGCAGCTTTTGTTGCATTTGGTTTCATGCTTGGGATTTTTCTCCACTAGCATTTAGGTCATATTTGCTCTGTAGAGTTGCGCCAGTGTCATCTTTCTGACCTTGTAGACATTTATGCTTGTAACAAACAATATATTTTAACTGAACTTATGTAAACCAAGGAGGTTGGAAGATTGTGCGTACTTGTGTACTCGCCCATGGAAACTTCTGTGCCTTTAGCTGCCCTGTCTCTACCTTCATAAATGAAACCAACTGGAAAACGTCTTTTCACTAGTGAAATTCCTGGCATTGTCATTTCTGAATGAACATGATATATTTCTGACTAAACATGATTTATTGAGGTTTACATGCAGTGTAATTTGTATTGTTGTTGCTCTTATGAACATTCTGGTCCTTACTTTATTTGACTGATTTTGATGATATAGGTGATTTCATTTTTTTGTAATTTCAGAATTATAAGTTGCTTGTTTTGTTCTCAACTGGTTGTGATTTTCATGAGGACTTCATTAAGACAGTTGTATCAATAGGAGGGGAAGAATTTAATCGGAATCTGCTAGTATAATTTAGTATTTTATTTTCTGATTCTGGGGCCATAGTTGAAGCAGAAAAGAAGTCGCATTCAAATTCCTATTTCAGGTAGTCTTAGTGTCTAGCAGTACTTGCCATCAAAATATAAAGTTGCTTCACCCTTCTTGTGTTTTCTGTATGCAAAGAGGTGAATGTTGCAGTTCATATGCATTCCCTGCATAGAAAAGTAATGAATATATGATATCAGATTCATGGAATTCAAAGTTAATTCTCATTTTCCTCTAGGAGTATAAAATATAAGAGCTCCCTTGGATTTTCTGGGCTACAACGTAGGTCCCATTTGTCTGTTTCCTATCAGAACTCATGTGATCTATTACAATGAGTGCATGACCCACAGTGCTCTTAGATATAAAAAAGGCTTGGAAGATATTTCGGTCTATCTCTCTATCATTTTCTGTTACGATTATAATATGCTAAAAATTTACAAAACCACCGTATCAGTTTAGTGCAGCCTCTGCCTTGGCCTTTTTGGAGTGATCAATCAAGAAGTTCTTCCATCATAAAAGGGTAAGCTTGTTACTCAAAATACCATTGCTCATTGCCAAAAGCTTATTTTTTTGTTGGTTTCCAACACCTTGGGTGATGAAAAATTTCTAAAACAATTGACTTTTTGGTGTATAAAATGGCATGAAACGAGCCTTGTTCTTGTACAATGGGAGCTGTTTAAGGTCTAATACCCATTTACCTTGTTTGTGTCTGCATTCCTTCCATTGTGCTCAAAGTCTACCTTCCAAGCTATTTCTGACCCCTGCTTGGAAGCTGGAATGCAAAACCCTTTCTTCCACCAGCTCCTCTCCACAAACAGGCAAATGCTTTTTTCCCGACCTTATCTCTCAATTGCAAATTTCTAAAAGTGTCTTCCAAATATCAAATATCACTACATACCTGAGCCCTTCCCTTCCATAATTAAATTCATGATATCGGAAATAGGATCTTTTTAGGTGCTCTCGGCATACCACTACTTTCACATGAAAGTAGCGATGGGTTTTCTTTGTATTTACACCTTTTGAGGGTTTTGTGCAGTGAATTTGCGGGTTCTGTATATATTTTACGTTGTTATTTAATTATTGGTCACGTTTTGAGGGAGTATTCATCAATAGGCTTTGACTTCTTTTGGTATTTTGTGTATGATCATGATACAGTCTTCCTGGATGGGGATTTTGGTTTCTTGTTTGTTGATTTTGATTCTTACCGGATCAGGATTTTAGATTTTGATTCTTGTTTATTTTATTTATATGCATGGTGTGCCTGCTCAGTGTAAGATTTTGGATTGGTGTTGGGTTTTGAGGTAGGTATTGATATGTCTTTGTACTTTGCTGTCAGTTCTTAACAATTTGGGTCTTTTTGCTCATAAATTGCTTGTTTTATGATTTATTTTTTTCTTGTTCTTGTGCATACTGGTTTCAATAACTGCTGACATTGTTTTTTTCTTTTGTTTGGTCCTGTAAATTTTTTGTTGATAGAGTTTTCATTTTGGTAATGTTTAAGAAAGAGGTAATGGTTCTAAATTTCCAAGTGTATGCCTCATGTATGCTTGTTGAGCAATCTTTGCTAAGGTACTCGTTAATATTAATTCCCTAAAAGCGGGCTAATCACAAATTTGACCGGGATGCTTTGTTCTGTAATAAACATCATAAATTCTTGACATTGTTTTATCTGGTATGGATTCATGATAATGTTTTTGATATTGGTACTGATTTACTGATTTGATTGGCTCGCTGGAAGCAGGGTTGTGATGCTTCAGTCTTCATGAATGATGATGATTCTCTTGCACTTGCCACCAAATAAAAACCATTCCATTGAGAGGCATGCTGTTCGCAACAAGACCTTGAGAGGTTTTTTTGTGAAATGGACATGATCACAGAGGAGCTTGACGATTCATGCCCAGGGTTGGTTTTATGTGCTGATACGCTTGCACTTGCCACCAGATATGGTGTGTTCTGGTATGTTCTACTGCTTTTGTTTCTTTGCATGGCAAAGCACTCGACAGCTGATCTTTTAGTCATTTAGTGCTGAAATGATCAAAGTTGGTTCCTCAGGTTTTAGGGTTTTTTTTTTTTTTAAAAACTCTCTGTAGAAAAACACGAGCTTTTCCTAACGACACAATTATCTGCACCAGACTCATTCAAGTGAAGTCTTGGCTAATTAGATTACAAGATTTGTAGTCTGTGTGATGTTAAATGTTTGATAGCAATGCAAAGATATTAGGACCTTATCATTTCGATTCAAATTTCATCAGTTTTCTTTCTGTTTAGTCACTGAACGTTCTGAAATAAGAAGTGAATCATTCCCAGTCTCAGCCATGTGATTCTTTGCTATCCAAGGAACATTCATAAATCATTATCATTGAGTATGCTTATGGTGTTTGTTCTTGCCTGATCTTGCAGGCTGGTGCTCCATTTCCAGATTTTACTGGCAGGAGAGACGGTGCTCAAGCATAGTATGATGAAGCCATGGATGAGATTCCAAAGAATAATGATAACATGACCCAAAAAGCATTCCTCTTTTCCGCAGGGGTTTTGATGAAAGAGAAACAATAGTTTTCAGGTGGTGTTTTTTCACTATCTTGATCAGAAAAGATAGTAACAGTGGAGGTAGAGAAAAGATCATACAAAAAGAAAATGGAGACATAATTGTATTAGTTAGTGATGAACAAGATAGATAGAGTGATTGTTTTGTATCCTGTTATAGATAAAAAATATATAAAAAAATCTATTTTACTATTAAATCTTCATATTTTAGAAGTTAATTAGATTTTTTTTTTGTTTAAGTTTATACTCAGCCTCAGCTCTCGTGTGTTGCAACCCAACTACCGTGATCTTCTCTTTGATTCCCCTCCTCTTTAATCCCTCAGTCTCGGCTTTCCACAGGAAAACCATCACCCCCATGGAAATTAATATTTAGCAGAGGATTTGCAAAGATTAGGGTTTACAAATGTGGAGACTACAATCAATAATGATAATGACAATCAGAAAACTCGAGCCCCATTCTTTATTTATTGTGGACTGGTTCGGGTGGAGTATGGTTACGAAGGCAGAAGGTTTTGATTGGTGATGGCTGGGTGTGTTATCATGAGAAATAACCATGGTTGCTATGGGGGAGAAGACGACGTTTGGTTGGCTGTGAGTACGAGAGTAAGATATACCTGAGTTTTATTGGTTATTTTTATTGATTTTTAAAATTTATTTTAACTTCAATTTTAAAATATAATATTTAAAAACTTGGTTATAAAATGACAAAATAATCAAATTATAGATGTTTAGACTAATTTTATTCATACATTGACTTGAGTTGATACAAATTAATGATTAATCCAACTTAAAACTTGATCTTTATTCTAGATTGACCCCTAAGCTAATTTTAAAAATCATGATAATAATAATTTTTAATTTTACATGTTTTAGTTGGATAATTTTAGAATTCTTACAAATATATTTTAGAAATAAAAAAATAAATATTGTTTATTGAAACATATCCTTTTTATTCTTTTTATTTTAAAAATATATAAATTCATTTTAAAATTGTATTAGGGACAAATTTATTTTTATATCTTTGTTTTTGTCTTTTTAACCAAACATATTTTTATTTATATTGTTTTTATCTTTTCTGTTCTGAAACAGTAACCAAACACTACTTTAAATTATATTTAGTTAATGATCTTCTAGTTGTAAAAATAAAAATATTAAATAAATTGGTTTTTGAAATAATTTTAAAATAAATTTTTTTATTTTCAAAATATAAATCACAGGGCGACATATTGTTTTCACAATTTCCGTCTATTTTATATATAAAAAAATAGTAACCAAATGCTATCGTAAATACTCGCCAGCCAGCGTAAAGCAAGCTTTGATAACTGGCATTGTTGGCAAGCTGCAATACACACAGTTAGCTAAACATAAAGCAACGATCACATGGTAACCAAGAAGAGCCTTGAAATTAAATGCTTAAAATTTCTCACCAGCCTTCCAAGCATGATAAAGCTTTCTTCCTCAGCACCATATTCAAGTTTGTTCTTGCTACCATAGCTAGGAGCCAGCATTTCTATAAATCCGGTCTAGCAAAATCCCAGCCACCGCCTAGAGAATACTGCAAGATTAGGGCTATGCTTGCGATGACGGAACAACCTTCAGAAGGGACTTTAATATGAGAATTTTCAGGAGTTCCGATGAAGATATCAAGCACCCAAGGCCAGGTTTTTGAACAAGTGCTCCTTGCCTATCATCCTGTCTTGAAATGACAGTGTCGAACTGCACATAACCATAGTTCTAAGACCCAACGACGTGAATTCCGAGCTTTGTTTTGTCCCAAGGATGCTGCCATGTGAGGAATGCATCTGGGAAAACAACAAATATTTTCCAGCTAGCTGGTGGGCAATCAAATGGAGAAGTTCATCTACAATCCGTTTTTGTTCCTTTTCAAGTAAAACTGTGCGTTCCTCCCTTCTCCTTCGCAGATGTGCCATTGCTTCTGCAAGGAGTTTATGTCTTTCTCTGCAGCCCTGTTACAGCACCATGTGATCCTTATTTAGTCGGAGAATGACACCATGCTTTGTTAGCTGGATATGGATTGTTAATAGTTAATTAAGTAACTATTAGTTAGCACAAGGGATAAACACCTCTATAAATATCACTGTAGAATTCCTAAAGAGAAAGGAATGAAATCAGTATAGTCTATTTTGTAGAAATTCTGCAGAATCCCTTTTCTCTCTTTCTCTCAATTTCTTCCATCTCTCCCTAAATCTTTCTTTCTATCAAGAATCACTTTGTTAAGGCTAGTTCTTAACAGGCCCGCAATCCTTTCTTAACTTGTCTTGTCCCTCTTGTGTGAATTGTTCAATCCTGAAAATTTCACACTTTTGATTACAGGTGTGTGTATAAAATTCCTGAATCTAATCTGCTTTTTGAGGCATCAAATCATAAATCTCTCATTTGAAAAGCATAAGATTTTACAGAAATCTCTGCAATGCTATATTATTCATCAACCTGCTTTCATAACTTGTATATAGTTGAGAAGAATATGGTACAAAGCCTGTGACCTGAACCCTATCCTGGAGCAATCCCACACCACAAATGAGAAAACATAACCCCCACAAAAAAAAAAAAAAAAAAACAAGAACTACTAAATCTCACTGCCTTTGCAAACGCGATTATTTCAAATACTGATTTTGTCGAGTGATTCCCTGGATTCTGCTCAATCTGCATGATTTATCAGGTGTTCGTATGCTTCATCCTTTTGCCTGCGCAGATGTGCCAGCTGCCGCTCTAAGGAGATTATACGTTTTTCTACATCCGGCAATTTTTTTCTCAACTTTCTTAATGCTAGCTTTCAAAAACAAATGTTGCTTCCTTAAATCCACCAGTCCCTTGGCATGAAACTAGAAGAAGAAAAATGTATCACTGGTAGGTGGTAAGGTGGATGAAGAAATATAAAGTTGATTTCCTCTTGCAAGGCTTTTTTTGTACCTAGTGAATTCCCTATCTTTCCCTTGACAGTAGCATTAGCAATAACTTTCTCCTTAGCGATTTCAAGATGTTGAATCTCTTTCAGTATACTCTCATCTCCGACTGTGCTGGCATTGTAGCAACCGCATATCATGTTTGTCGAGGTAGGTTTACTGCATGCACCAGGCTGGACAATGAATTACCTGCAGCACAATGTATTGCGCCAAGTGGTGCCAACAGAAATACCAGGGGATCGTTGAGATCATAACATGTAGAAAAGATTTATTCTCTGAATTCGTGTGTTTTGCAAAACCCTAAAAATTGTGGCCTTGCTCAAGGGAATTGAGAAACTGCCAGCTCATGGGAATGGAGTCCATGCTAATGAAGGGATAAAATGACAAGACAATTTTTTGTGGCAAAGTCGAAAGAATAATCATTGGATAGGTAAAGATTTCATTTGCCCTTTTGAGCTTCAAATTGTACAATCCATAAACTAACACACTTTTGAATACAAGCAGATAAATTCCTAAACCTAACCTCCTTTTTGAGGCATCAAATCATAAGCCTCTTATGTGAAAAGCATAAGATTTTACAGCAGTCTCTGCAATCTCTATAATGCTATATAATATCTAATTCATCTACCTGCTTTCATAACTTGTATATAAGTGAGAAGAATATGGTACAAAACCTGTGACCTGAATCCCTTGCTGGAGCAACCCACACCACAAATGAGAACTCATATCCCCCCCCACAAAGAAATTGGACCATTAAATTTCACTGCCTCTGCAAACACAATTCTTTCAAATATTTATTTTGTGGAGAAATCCCATGGATTCTGGCCAATCTACATGATTGATCAGTCAGTATTCTGTATGTTGATTCCCTTTCCCATGGAACAATCCCAAAATCATCATTAAACTCGTCCATTCCTTCAACAAACAACTGCCAGATCAAAGCACCTGCCCCAGCCCGCTTTCTCTTTGAAGATTTATATATGATGTCAAAAATGGTTTTGTAAAATCGATCCCGTTGAGATGGCTGGAAGTCCTTGTTCAGGTTGGACAAACCAAATTCAGTGAAGAAGACAGGTTTATTTAGCTCATAGTGACCATCTTCAATGTGTGAAAGCATCCACTTGGAGACGTATTTCAGTTTATCTTCAAATTCTTGATGAGGAAACCTACCAATAAAAAGGATAAATTGGTTACAAGTCAGATGTACAGGCATGAAAGGACAAGGCAACCATTAAAATATTTAGGTTATCCCAGCAGAACTGGAACATGGTTTCTCAGTGTTTCACAAAATGCATCACACAAACCAAATAACAAAAAGACAAACATAATGGCTAGTTAATAACATCAGGTTTTATTTTTTTCTCTACTGACTTGAGCAAATTACAATAGAGCTAAGTAAACATGCATCACTTACCAATGATCAGGGTATATATGAACAGAGGCAAAGTCAATGGCAGGCGCTTTGGAGTTGCGAACAAAATCAGATCCAAGGCTTGATGCCCAAGATTCTGGGTTCACAGCTAACCTTTTGGGATTTTTAGGACCATAAAAACCTTCCAGGCCCACTGTTAGAAGATGGTTCTTGTCAATTGTTTTCACAAAAGCTGACATTTCTTCTATCCAATCCTGCAATTCAATGCCATGAGTTAATGCATACTCACATAATAATCAATCATCTCAAGGAAAAAAATAATCTCTCCCTCTTCTTATTCTGTTCTCTAAACACACACAAGTATGCAAAAGGCAGAATTAAGGTTTGGTTATGGCAGTTTCCAACTTAACTAAGCTTGAAGCTAAATAGTTTGGTTCATCTACATTCATTTGCTTCCTCCGTTCAGTTGCAATGATGTGTAGATGTTATCAAAAAAGTGCAAGTCATGAGAGAGAGTTTAGAACATATTTTCAGTAATCTAGCGCACCTGTTCATGATAATTTCACAGAAAAAGTATTATGGTTGCTATTACAGCAACCAAGTTTGAGATGAAGCCCCAAGTCCAGGAAATTAATGATTTTATTTGAAAGCCAGCTTTAAGTTTGGAAGTACTTGATGTTCGTAAGAAAATAAAAAGGGAAAAGAGTTCACAACTTACTTGAAGAGTGTCGCCTGAAGGATCAGACATGCAACGGGGTTCATTCATCAACTCCCATGCAAATATGGTAGGATCATTCCTATATTCAATCCCTGTGATG
Organism: Populus tomentosa; assembly: GCA_018804465.1. NCBI lineage: Eukaryota > Viridiplantae > Streptophyta > Magnoliopsida > Malpighiales > Salicaceae > Populus > Populus tomentosa. The sequence continues at coordinate 11,204,104 of CM031993.1, read as the reverse complement.
GTGTTTTCCCTGGTCAACAAAGTCTGGAAAAAGGACTTAATTTAGAAATGATAAAAAAAATTCCTAATGAAACAAAATAGTTCCAAGTATTATAGAATTTTAACTTAACAAGTTCCCAAAGTGCCTTGCAAGATAAGTAGGCATGAAATTGATTTCTTAAAAGAAATGTCATTTGCGTTCATGAACTTCCAACCATATAGTTTAGGTCCAATGCAATGAAAATCAGGAATTGTTGCACCAAATTTTAAAGAACTTGATATCAAATATAGGAAGATCTGGGTAAAAGAAGTGCTGCTAGCTGTGCATCCTAATAGTTCCAGTATACCTAACAAGAAAAATACAAACACCGAAACATACTATCCTATATCTAACAGCTAAATAGTTCTTGCAAGGAAAACAATCATGGTTTTAAGCATGTAAATACAATGAAAACTTCATCCTAAGGAACACGAGGAAATGAAGGATAAATAGTTAATAACTTGCAAAAAATGACGTAAGAAATTTCTTTTCATTTACTCATGCTATCTATCATCAGATGAAGTCACAGTAAATAATCTTTGACAGAGCATAACTTTTCCTAAGTCCATGAATGATTGCTGAGGGCATTTGCGACCCATTCTAAATTAGGATGTGTAGTGCAGCCACCTTTGGCAATTAGTTACACTCAACAAGTTTAAGGTATGTGGTGGCATGGCTTATTTCTGTAAAAGAAGGATAACTAACAGAAGCTACAATTGTGAATAGTTGGACCTCGTGTTTATTATAAACTAAATGGCTCCTGCTAATGCGAATATGTCTAGCATCTATCTGCTTCCATTTAGGGGTACACTAAAAAGTCTGGGTACTAACTACCAACATGAATGAGAAGGAAATTTTCCTTTTCAACAAAACTTGGAAAGAGACTCAACTGTGCGGATGATATGTTATGACACATCCTTGATAACAGAAAAAAAGAACTCAAGAGCAGTCCCAATTTGGCTCTATAATTATTTCAAGGTAGCTAGCAAAATAAATAAGTACCTTTACATAATGCTTGAAATATCTTTTGATGGATGGATCAAAGAAGAAAGAATCATTTGACGAGCTCAAACCAATGCCTTCCTCCCATGCCCAATTCACATACTGAGTCTTTCCACCATATGCTTTTAAGTTGTTGACTAAACTAAGTAGTAGTCTGATTCCATGTTGCCTGGCTTCTGCAATAACATGATCCAAAGCCTGCCAAAATCTCAGTCATTAAAACAATGCTGGTATTACCATTATTGATCTGGATAACTATGAAATCAGTAAAATGCATTCTCAGCTTTGGACATTTTCAATGAGTTAATGCCATGAAAAACTCCAAAACCTTTCAATATAAACATGAAGAGAGAAAATTCTTTAAAGACTCAACCCTTTTTAGCCTAAATTATTTCTTCATTGAAAGTTTATGTGGAGAAGGCAGACTTTTTGTCAAAAATATATTTTGGGGCATGACGGTGCAGAATAAAGAAAATCAATAAGAAATTATAGAATCAAAATCATTTACAGCATAAACTTTAAAGTTTGTTCTTTCTGATAAATTTAAGACGAGGACAAAATGGGAGGCACTACAACTCCTATGGATCCTTAATGCACACTGCTTACTTTGTATAGGGCATTGAAATGATATACCTGTTTCCTTTGTTTTTATTCTCTATGGCCCTTGTGCTTTTCTCATTTACAGTTCAAGGAGTCATATTTCATCAGTTAAAGTTAAAACACAGTATAAGACAGGCCTAATTAATTGAGAGCATGCATCAGTGTTGATGGTATATCTATGGACTCTAGTGATTTGCTATGAAACCAATTAGATGTTACACGTTAGCATCTTTTCTGACCTTTTGACATAGCTTTCATGGACAACAAGTATATGATCTCTGGAATCGGGGCCAAAGGATCCATAAAATCGACCGGACTAGTTTAGGATTGAGGCTTAGTTGTTGTTGTTGTTTCACAGACAATTACTTGATTACAACTAAACTTTTAAACAGCAGTAGATAGAGGCATGAAAAATCAGAATGACTACCAGACAAAATTGCCCGAGTGGTAAGGTAAAGTTTATACAGCAACCATGTCCATAATTTTCCAGCAATTTATTCAGGCAATTCATCAGAGCAAAATTAAACTACAACTACAAGGAATAAAGCAATTGCCATACCCTTAAGACCCGCTCATCGAATCTACCAGGGGAGACCTGGAGTGCGTTGTAGCCACCATCATTGAATGCCCAAGTTCTGCAAACAGTGAGACCCATCTTGGCACCAGCTTCCAGCATTGCACTAACTCTAGGTTTCCTATCTTCATCGACAGAATGATCCATCAACCAATAAGAATTCCATCCGTTAATGTAAAAGGCCCTGCCATCCACCATAAACTGAGTCCCATTTCTCTCCACAAAACTTAGCTCCCTGTGTTCTTGATGGTTGGTGAGTATAAAGTCACCAAAAGACATGTAAATGAAAGCCACACATGATGCAAAACCAAAAATCGGGAAAAGTAGCCCATTTCCTGCTACCATTTTCTGCATAATGATGCTATATATGACCTAAAAATGATAAAGGACCAAAATTGCACAAATTGAAAGGAAAGTTGGATACACTTTTGTCTCTATATCAAGAATTTCCACAAATTTGGACACCCAAACACTACCTTAGACTAAGATTTAACCAGAAATGCTTGCAGTAGCCAATTTCTAGGACTCCCAGATCACTCTTTCAAAGGGTATCTATAAACAGTACTTGATACCACCCAAAACTTATCAAAAACCCAAATGAGAGAATGATTCGTATGTTGCTGTCTTGTATTTTAATGTTTGAGGCTTTTATATGGTGAAAGTGATAGAGACAGGGTATTTGGTTCAAGAAATGAAGAAAGATTCAAACTTTCAAAGAGACATGAAGGCGAAGAAAGCAATGGAAACAAAAGACAGCTCACCTAATAAGTCACCACCATTGAAGACCGTCAAGGATAAAAAGAGAGAAAGAAGATGAGAATTGAGGTATTGATGGTGGGTGCGTGGTGGAATGTTGGCATCAACCTGTTGAGTAAAAACTAAAAACAGATCTACAAGACTTGAAAAGATTTCTCTGTTTCTTCAAATTCAATATTCTTCTGGACAAGTTTGTTTCCAACCCAATTCAACACCAATGGGCCATATATGATTGTGCTACTCTCTCTCTCTCCCCACCAAAATAATTCTAAATTTAACAAAGCAGAGAAAATGGGAAGCTCCTCTTACACCTCATCCTCATGTGATCTCTCATGGCTTTTCTTAGATTCGATACCAGTCTTTTCTTCCCTTTCTTTCTTTTTCTCGCATACAAGTTTGCTTATGTAGCAGACAATGCTTTCAGGTACTGGTTAGGGAGTTGTTGGATCTTGGAAACTGCTAGCCATGTGAGCCTGACGATTTTGGCATGGACCCTTGGCTTTATGCACCAGAGTTTCACCTTCCTCTTTTTCCCTTTTCTTGCTGTTGGTCAATCAGGCAAATTATTTAATTACTTCCTTCTAAAATCTCCATTGACAGTAAAGCGAGAACAATTTGTCTGAAACATTGGCCTTTATATTCACACCGCATCAGCTTATAATCGGCAAAAAATTAAAGTATTAGATTAATAATGAAAATACTGAAGTTACAAATCATTTACTAATTCTTGCTCTATATTATTAACATTTATCTAAATGGGACATTAGCAAGTACATATGTAATATGGTAATAATTTTAAATAGCATTTAATATTTCCTATTAAAAAATCATCACAACACATAATTTTAAATTTAAATTTTTAAATAAATCCTTTTTATATAATTTATATTATTAAATAAAAAAATAAATTTAATATTTTTTTATATATAATTTATATTATTTTTTAATATACTATCTTAAATAAAATCCTTTTAAACTTGAAATTTATATATATTTATTTTATCTTATATATATATATTAAATTTTTATAAGGTAAATAAAAATAATAAAATTTAAACTCGTGATTATTTAATTAATAAAATTATAATAATATTTTAAAAAATAATTTAATTTGATGTTTTAAATTATTAATTAATAATTCAAAATATAATTTATATTATTAACGGTAATATCACAGTGGAAATCCTAGTAATTAGGTAGGGTTACAGTAGCACTAATCTGTTGTCGTAGAAGGTTTGATTACAGTAAACACATTGTCGGCAGCCTCCACCGTTAAAAATAACACAACGCGGCCTTCCAGTTATTTTAACTTTAAAATGAGTAACTTTTCTTCGGTAAATAGAACTTCAACAGTTTGGTATTGTTTATTAATATTTCTTTTTCAAGTTTTTTAAAAGAACAGGGGCTGGATTTAAGAGATAAAAATTTGAAGGAAGATGCAATTAAAAAAAAATTAATATTATAAATTATTTTAAATAAAATAAATATCAATTTTAGAAATGAAGATCAGACAGATAAAAAAATTAAAAAATTAAAAAAAAATTAATTTCATAAATTATTTTAAGTAAAATAAATAGCAATAAAAAAGAGTAAGGATCAAATATGATAGATAAAAGTTTTTAATTAAGAAAAAAAATAAATAACAACCAAGAGAATGAGAATCAAAGTTTGTATAAAAATTAAATTAAATCAAGTTTTAAAGGATGAAATTGAAGAAGAAAAAAGACTCAAAACAAAATATACATCAATCAAAAAATCAAGAACTAAATTTGTTATAATTAACAAAAAAAAAAAATTATTTTTTCGCAACTCTCTAGAGAGAATTTTTCACTCAAAGTAAAAAAAAAATATTTTTTTAAAAATTAAGTCAAATTTCAAACATTTTTCAAACAAACATAAAAATAATTAGAAAAATAATTTTTAAAAAATCACTTTTCACATTACAAGCAAAGCCATAATTATATATTAGGTATAGTAACCAGAAAGAATGAACTCACTTTATTTTGTATAAATTCAAAAAATAAAATAAAATGAAACTTCAAGATCAAACAATTTTGGTCAAATTATAGCAAAAAGTTTAAGAGAACAAGCAAAGATGTGAAGTATACAATTCATTGATTGATGAGGCTAACTCTTACATGTTCATATCTTTTTATTCCATCATGAAAGACATTATACCATATTCCCAGATGGAGAACTCCAAGAGTCTTTTTCAAGTATAAACTCAAATAAATAGATGCTATGTTGCCCATGGGAGAAGTTTTAATCTCTCATCAAGATCCAATATAGGTATAATTCTTTTCTTCATGGTCATCATATCATCACCATATAATATATTAAAAACCACTCGAGATTATCATGGCTTTTAAATAAACTTTTCAAACAATAATTTAAAGCTCTCGAGATTATTATCGAAATTCATTTACTTATGGATCATAATTATATATAATTTATCTGACTTAATGAATCAATTTATAATCTAATTAAAATTTGATAGATTTTTTTATTAAAAATAAGTCAAAGCAGCATTGTTTTAATGTTTAAAAATTTATCTAAATCAACTTGTGTAACCTGTAATCTTCTACACACAAAGTTGATTTCCAAATAAGTTTTAATAAGATACTAATAAGATGAGAGTGTAGATAAAATGCACTGGTGGGTGGAACTCACTTGATCTTAGAATGCGACCATGCACCAATGAATAATTTATTAAATATTGTTAATTATTTATAAGGTACACGATTATATAAATTGTTAAAAGTATTTGTTTCCTCTTTCGCTCCCTCTTGTTTTAAAATTAATAAGAGGATCTTGACTTTTATTGACTATATAATTAAACTAAAATCACATAAAATAAAGAATCATATAAATATTCTGGAAGACTAAGATCGGAGTCATAGAATCTCTTTCAACCATTGTGCTAAATATAGAAGAAATTAAAAATGGTTCGACACTGTTATTTTACTTCTAGATATTTCTCTTATTTCTCGGTCTCCCCCTTTTATCTAAAGAATGCCATTTCCCAATTTAAGAAACAAACAATATTGTATGTTTTTTTTTTTTTTAATATGATTGCATTAAAAATACACGAACAGAGATTTCTTTGTTTCCAAGGGCTAGTTATAAAACCTCAACAAACCTAATAGATCAACTCGGATGATTAAGAATATTGATCAGTGTAAATTAGAAAAAACAAGGAAAGAAATTGTCTTGACTTAAAGCTTGTGAAAAACTCAAGTGGACTTATAACTCATTTAAAAACCTGTTAATTTTTGTTTTATTAAAACATTATTATTTTAAAGCTAAGTTAATCGACTCGGCTGGAGACTCGAAACTTCTCCTAAATGGTTTTTAAAACCATGGTTCAAGAAAAAATAACACCGTCAACTTTTTTTTTAATGTAAACCTGGTTTTACCCGCTAAATCCATGTTTTCCTAATTAATTAAAAGGGGATTTTTTTTTTAATTATTAACGTGAGTATCTAGATTAGTTTGTGCATATTTCAATTAATCCTACTAGTTTTAAAATTAATAATTATTTAAATTTCTAGTGGTTTTAAGATTTAAAAACCTTGAATTGATAATCTAAAAAAAATAATTCAGAATTTAATCACTTAAACTATACCCCACAATCAAATAAAAGATTATTCTCTTGAATGTTCACATGCATGCATGCCGACACCAGTCAAGAGTTATATTTGTACGATAAAGAAGAAACGATAAAGCAATAAAATATAGGGTTTGTTAAGGAGAAATAATTTAAGTGCTCGAGAGAAAGAGAGGGCTACGTTTGCTTTCCTGCACTTGTTCCAGGTAACCAAACATTTAATATAATCCAGTACAAGTGTCTCCTTCTCTGCAAAAACGCAGTGGATTTGGTTTAGCTAGGGATCTTGAAGACGACACTGGGGATTTGGTTGGTGGATGGTTGATGAACAAATTATGTGTTTGTTTTTGTTCATTATTATTATTTAATTTCTAGAGATTTCGAGTCTGTTAATTTATTATAGGGGAGTCCATATTATTAATTAGCATAGTCATGAGATGATTAGCATATATTATTATAAAAGAATAAAAGAGATATTTAATAATTTGCAAGCTGAAGGCATTATAATTATAATATTCTCAGGTAACAATAGAAATTGCCTTAAATTATTGACAAGAAAATATCATGTCTTAATTAATTCATACTGAGAATCTGCTGACTGTCACGACCTATTTTTATAAGTATCAAACCTTTTTTTTTTTGTGATATAGTTTCAATAACAAGAAATAAAAAATAATTAAATGGAAAAACAAAGGGCGACAGCCTATAAACACGCCATGAATTAAGTCCATGATTTTAATGTAATTTTGGGCAGTTCCTTTTAACGTTGAATTCATCGAAAACATCGTCCAAATTGCGTTGGAAGGGAACACATCCCATGAACCTGCAAGAGAAGCAACCACCTCGTAAGTCATAACCATCTGAACAACCTTGTAAGGTAGTATTTGTGAACGAAGATGAATTTGTATTTTTAAGCAAATTTATTTTTTTTATTTAAATTAATTGTTTATATTCTCAGATTATTTTAATGTGTTAATATTAAAATTAATTTTTAAAAAATAAAAAAATATTATTTTTATATATTTTTGAATGATTAAGCAAAAAATACTTTTAAGTTCTAACCGTAATCACTATTATACCCTCAAACATTTCAAATACATACGCTAACCTAGGCATTATGAGTGAGCACTTGAATTTTTTTTGTTTTCGCTTTTGAAATTGTGTTTATATATGTTTAACCTGGAATAATATTAAATTAATAATTTTTTAGTATTTTTTGATAATTTTTATATAATATATTATTAAATAAAAAATACATTTAAAAACTATTTTATACTACAATAACAAACACCCATTAAAAATACAATACCAAAGAGCAAAGACGTACTTTTTTATATAAAAAAATTCAGAGTGTTGACATGGGGAATATACCCACCAGTGATTTACAAATCTGAAAGATAATTAAGTGCACTCCACCACAACTTAAGGCCTAGAAGAGCCTGTTCTTCCTTGCAAGTGTTGATTTGAACAACTAGCACGTAAATAATAAAAGAGATTGACTGCCGGATTCAATGGCATAATCCGAGGAGGAATCAACCGAGTGCTGCGTGTGGAACTTTTGTGCGTGTTGGGGTCTGACTATTTCCAAAGAAAACGGTGTGTTTTGTCCTTGCTAGGCACTCCTTGTCTCTGCTGTATCGCAGCAGCACGCAGGCCTCCTTCACTTTCCTCCGCATTATCGCCTGATGCTGCGTGCTTTACTTATAAAATACACTCTTATAAAATATCTGTAAAACAATATAAATTTTATTTAATAATTTAAATTATTAAATTAAAATGACTATTTTTTATTATTGAATTAAAAGATATTTTTACTTTAAAAAATAATATAAATTAGACTTTAAAAACTCATTTAATAACATAAACTATTAAATTAAAATATCTTTTTACGGTTTCATTCTCGTGACATGGACTTGTCATTTTAGCACCATCGTGCATCTCTGGATTTTGGCTTTGAATATTCAGGGCTCATTAGATGCTCAAAATACGTGGTGACCAAGGAGGAGAGTACATCACATTTCTTTATCATTTTGTGTAAATTAACTTAATTTAATGCCCTCGAACATGCTTGATATGGACATGCTAAATCTTGTACCTATCTTAAATTTGGACCACATTGAGCACTTCACATACCATGATAGCTATATATTGTATTGTATTGATATATTAGTGTGTTTGGAAGTGTGATAATAACTGTTTTAAAAGTATCTTTTATTCTGAAATACATTAAAATAATAGTTTTTTTAATTTTAAAAAAATTATTTTTGATATTAAAAGATTAAAAAGATATTAAAACACCAAAAAAATATTAATTTAAAGTAAAAATTAAAAATATTTTTTTTTAAAAAAAAATTTAATCTAAAAACAAATAGATAAAAAAATAATAATTCTTATTTATAGATTTATCTTACAATCTATCTCTATTTCTTGATTGGTTATTGGAAGTGGAAAGGTAAATATATTTTTCAATATATTATAAAAATGAGCTAAAAGCATACTTAGCCATTGAATAAGAGGTCAATATTATTCAATTAAATTTAATTTTTATTTTAAGGTTTGATCATAGATTAAGTCAGTTGATATAAATTAATTAAAAAAATATTATTTTATTGTTTTAAAAAATAAAATTATTTTTAAAAATCAAATTAAAATTTTAAATGGATCAATCAAATCATAGATTAATTCATTGTTTGATCTAGTAAAATTTCTTTCTTTTTTTTCTTAGCTCGGATTATATACACCAAATTTAATCAATGGGTTGTAGTTTAAAAGAATTCTCCTAAAGAAACAAAGATGAGATTTTGGGTTTATTATTTTGACATCAATTGACTATATTCGAAAAGTAATCTATGTATTATTTTGTTGTGTATTTGATAAATTAACATAATATAATATTGTTGTCCGTTAATATTTTTTTAAAAAGCTCTGTTAGTTTTTTATTTTTTTGAAAAAAGGCCTGTCTGTTTCCGATGTGTTTTTATTTGCGATCTCCAAGGATAATATTATGTTACTCCCTACAAATTTAAGCACAGATTCCTAAAAATAGAAATATAGTGTTCTTGTTCCATTACAGAGAGCCACCGACACTCAGTAGGAGCCAAGCATCATATCACAAGACTACAGTCTACGCTCTACTGATAAAAAAAATAAAAAAATAATTAAATTAAAAAAATTAAAAAAAAACCTAACTATGAAAAAAAGTCAATTAAACTAATTAAAATTTTAAAAAAATTAACCTATTTAGTTCATTTTTATAAACCTAAAACCAAAAAAACCAAATCAAACCGAACCTAAACAGAAAAAAAACTGAGCCAAGCTTGAAAAAACCAATTCAAACTAATTTAAACAAGTTTTTTTTTTAAAACCAAACCGAATCAAAATAGATTGGTTTGAATCGGTTTTGGTTTGGTTTATATTTTTTTATTTAAAAAAATTTAATTTAATTATTTTATTTAATAAAAACCTAACTGAACAAAAAATAATTACTTCTAAATCTGCTATCAATCTTTTGGTAGCAAAGTTTTTATTCCTGGGAATTTTTTATAGTAAATATCATTGAATTGGATGAGTTTGATGGTTAAAAAAATATCTTAAAACAAATTATTTTAAATTTCTCTGAACACATTATATTAACATGGATAGATACTTTAGTGCAATGTGCGCAACTATGCGAAGGATAGCGATAGTGACAGCGGATTCAACATGGTCGGTACAGAGCGCGTTTGTTTTTCTGTTTTTAAAATATATTTTTTAAAAAATAAATTATTTTTATTTTAAATTATTTTTTAAATATTTTTATATTATTTTAAATTTATCTGAGCACATTATATTAACATGGATAGATACTTTTGCGCAATGTGCTCAACAATGCGAAGGATAGCGATCGTGACATGGGATTCAATATGGACGGTACAAAGTGTGTTTGTTTTTTTGTTTTAAAATTATTTTTAATTATTTTTAATTAATTAATTATTTTTATGTATTGATTTTAAAAATAAATTTTAAAAAATTTAAAAAATTATTTTGATAAATTTTCAAATAAAAAACACTTTAAAAGACAATTACTGTCATAATATTAAACAGACACTTAAAAAGACATATTTATTTAAAAGATAATTGTTTAAAATTATTTATTTATTTGTTTTGGATTATTTTAATGTGTTGATATCAAAAATAAATTTTAAATTAAAATAATAAAGAGTTTATAATTGCATTTTTTTTAAAAAAACTTAATATTAATTAATATGATATGAAAAATACATCATATAAAAAAATTGCATGAGACCACATAATAATTTTTCCTTTGACAAATCATTTTCAGTTTTTTCTTCAACCTTGCTAGGCGTGGCATTGTCCCATTAAATTTAGCATTAGTTTGGTCATCCAACTAAAATTGAGCTAATTAAAGCACGAGTGTAACCCATATCTTCCCCAGGGTACTCTTATTTGTCAAATAATCTTGGGTTTGAGTGGGTTTAAATAATGTAATTATTAATATAATAATTATTTAAAATTTATATAATTATTAATTTTACAACCCGTAGAATTAATTGAAATATATATAAATACTTATATTTTTTTTAAAAAAAAAGTAATGGAGGAATGGGATATAAATATTATTTTTCATTTACAAAAGTAACAGCATATTGTTTTAGTATATGCACTAGATTTGTTTTAGCATATTGTTTTGGTCCTACTCCACGGGAGGAGGAAAAGCCAAGTGCGGCTACTTCAGTTCAGGCCTAAGGCTCTCCGCCGAAAGCTCACAAGATATCAGACCATCACCGCCGATAAAGCCAAGCCTCAGACGAATGGCCTATACGCTACATCTTTAGGGCAGGCCATTCAATGCAGTAAAAGTTCTGCAAAATTGGGAAGAAGGAGCTAGTGATTTTGGGTTATAGGTCACCTGCAAAACTTAAAAGAAAAGGAAATGAAATTTACGATCATCCTTGAAATAATTGCCACACCAAGCTAAAGAAGTTCTATCTGCTCCGTATGAAAATCTTACCACCATTCCACTAGACCTTCTCATGCTCCGGCGACCCGCTAATCCGAGACATAGTCCAGGTCTGGTCCGTGAGAAAATCCAATCTTTTTTAGAAAATAACATTGTTCAAACTCCCTTTACATGATCAATTCGTATATTGAATTCAATGGCGTGGCAGCGGCGCAATAGCCGCCGCAGGTGGTAGATACATCCTCGTGATCTCATGACAGCCTGATTATCCTGCAAAATCTAAGGCTACGTGAACTGGGAAGTTTTCTGGGCCAGAGTCTTTGAAGTTCATGAATATGGCTTTCTAAGGATGATAATGGATTTGGTTAGGAGTTTGGGCTTCTGCTTTCTGCTTGCCCATTTAACCTCATCTTGACCCTGGTAAAAGCTAGGGCTTCTTGGGAAGATGGCCGATAATGATCATGGATGCCAAGGACCAGTTCAAGAGAAGCCACCATATTCGAGCTCTTAACAAAATCCTTGTCGTGGTCTTCGTCTAAACAGAAAGAAGAAGGCTGCTAAGGCATTTTCCACGGCATTCTCTTAGTCAATTTCCAATCAAAGGGCCTTCCACTTGCTCTCTCAAGCAGCCACACGGGACTAGTTACTAGGCTATACAAGGAAAATTCTTCAGAGATGCTGATTGCCATTTCATGGCTGCTAGCAAGACATGTGAATCAAGAAGGCATTTCTATACGTCTGATTTTGACAAATTGTGTATGGACTTGTATAGAAAAGTAAAGCAGACTTCAACTTTCTGCAAAGTTAGGGCTACGCCATGGATTAATTTATGAACATGGCCTCACTCCTCTCAGGTCTTTCAAAGCTGGGGAGGGCGACGCCACTTTCTTGATTATATCATCTGAGTATCCTTTCTCTAGAAATACTTGAACCTCCAGCAGAAGAAACCTATATTCCTGGTTTTCAAGGGCATTCCTTGACATGTTGAGCGATTACATCTCAGACAGTAGTCAGAATTGAAATAATCACAGCTGACTTTAATTAATGAGCGGATTTCCATATGGTAAATGGATAATATCTTCTCATTTTCCTGTTAACATCTGTCCAAATAATTTGACCGACACAATTGATTAAATTCTACTATTCTAGTCTGCCAGCCTCTCACAATCATAGAAGAAGTTGTGGGCTATGGACATTGGAGATCTGCTGCATTCAAAGCTAGAGCCTTGTTTTCCTCTTTTATCAAGGTCCCATGTTCAACGAAATGCATCCCAAGATCCCAAAATACATGAAATCTTTGGTCATCAGCGAGTTAAAAAACTAGAATGAGCAGCAATCATGTCCACCCAGCCCCCTTCAAGGTTTCCATTTTTTTCCCCCTCTAATCTCTAATTATCCCCAGAAACAACTTGATTCATCTTGTTAAGATGGAGATCAGTAGATTAATAATCACATTAATTATAAATAACATACAATAAAATTAGGAAAAAAGTAGAGCCATTACAGTTAAGCTTTCCCATTTCTTCACATCCCTATCTACTAAAACCAAGAAACAAGAAGATAAAAAAAACATCCACTTTCCCAATTTCCATCTCCATGTCCCAGAGCCAAGAACCCATCAGCAAGACTCGCTTAATCAACCTCATAATTCCTTCTGAAAATAACAAAGTATCCCAAAACAGCACAAACAGCAGCCACAGCATTCCCTTCTTTCAACAAAGTCTTGAACACAAACCCAATAATCTCTTTTGTAATCTTTCTCCCTTCAATAACCAAAACCCTCCTTGGCTTCCCGAAGAAAGTTAACATAACCACAACCGTGATCCATATAACCAAAGTGGCAGGCACAGCCACAGCAAGAGCTGCAACCATTGAAAGAAGTCCGAAGACTGCGCCAAGAAGCACTGACGCATACAAAGCAGGCCACCCGGATGCAGAGCTAGATTGAGATTCTTGTTGTTTGTACCAAGAAAGTATGGTTTTGAGCCAGTTCCATGAGGATGATAACAAGATTGCATATACTATAACAAAAAGACATACCCATGTTCTCCTTTTGCTCATGATTGCAAGCACCAAACTATATGCTGTTGATGATGCCCTCGGTGTTCTCGGTGACCTTGGTGTTGGGGTTTCCTGTTCTTCTTGCTCCATATCTTGACAACAAGCTTTGATTTTTATCCTTGCTTTGGTCTTTTGCTTGAATTTTACCTCTCTATCTCTCCTGTTGGTCTTGGGTTTGCTTTTGATGATTTTTTCGGGCACCTATCTGATCGAAAGGGTCAGACAGTATCATTACAAAGGCACAATAACACTCTCGGTAAGGGTCCGTGGAAGCACTTTTCTCTCTTTAAAGCTTTGTTAAAGCCTTAAAATCTTATAGGATTGCCTGGGTGCCAGCCCGGATGGTAAATAGTTAATTTACTTCTTTTTTTTAAAAAAATAATAATTATATTTAATAATCAAGTTTTTTCTTTAAAAATTATAGTTTGTAATATAATTTTTTTGATAGGATAAAAAGATTAAACTATCTTTATATTAATATATCAATAACTCAAATAAAATAGCAATAAAATCTTTTATTTTTTCTAAACACAAGTTCTCTTACTTCAAATATTCAAAAATTAAAAATAAAATGTGACCTTGACTCAACTATAGAATGTTAGAAATAATTTTTTTTATTATCATATAATTTTTTTATTTGAAGAATTGCACATGTATAGGAAAATAATTTTTCTGTGAATTTACAGTGGATGATATATTAAGACATGTTATTTTTTTTTAATTTTAATTCCATTATAAATACCATATTTAAATATTAATTTATACTTTAAAAAAACTAATAAATTCTATCTTAATTTAAAAAATCTAAGACCCATTTATTTACACCATTTGTAGCGTTTTAAACTACAATTTAAATAAAAACAGCCAAAATAATTTTTTTATTTTAAAATATAATTGAAAACATAACATTTACCACTCTACACTTCTAAAAAAGAAGCATCTAAAAAACTGCTAGATTTCTTAACGAGAAAAGAAAATGTTTAGTCAATTCTGTCTGCTTGGAGAGTGTGTACACTTGCTCAAGGTGGGAGTGGAGGGGAATGGAATTTATTTCTGGAACCGATATGGTCCAAGTAAAACCCAAGTCTTGGTTACTGAGGGCGACCAGTTTTGGGTTCTCCCTTTCCAGGCAGCTTCTGTTTTTGGGCTCTTAAGCTTTGATTTTGGGTAAATAAAGCGTTTTTGGTCTGGCACTTTAGGACCCAAAAGTCTGGTTTAGGCATTTGGGGTGTCTTCATTTAGCTCCTCTGTCGACACTTGCCATGGCAGATTCCTTGTTCAGGTTGCCAAGCTCTTACTTTACACCTTGCAGAATCTAAGAAGTTCCATGGCAAGTTAACTTTTCCCTGCTCTTCCTCTTCTTTATTCGGACATGCTCCACGCGTGAGAACTCCAGGAACTCATGAGCACATCCAATGCTTCACGTCCATGGTGTGTCCACTACCAATTTTCAGCTGAATGGATCGTGTTTTTTCTTCTTTTTTAAGACAAGAAGTGTTTGTCTGGGCATATGAATTCTTAGTGCCATGGTACCTAAAGTTAGGTGAGACATGTGAGCATGGGATTCACCATTATTTCTCAGTGCCCTTTTACTGCATGTTAATTATAATACTGTTCAAGAAAGGGGAGAGAGGAGGTAGCTCTTCTCTGGTCCAGATGCTCAGCCTCGAGAGGGAGGACCACTTACAGGGTGGGCTAGCACCATTTTGTTGGGGTGCTTGGAAAATTAAGCTATCTAGGCCCTATCTACCTAGATATTGATTGCTTTAGATGGATCAACAGAGCAAGTACTCCCAATTTTATGATCCCTATGGCCATATATAGCCGATGGGCCATGACATCTCAGCCACAATTGAAGCTCATATGACATTGTTGTTAGGTGCAAAAGACTACATAATTACTGCATCATGTTATGCAGATATGCACCTCCCATTTTTGACATTGATTCCTCTCATGAATTGGTTCAACAGATTGTTTGATTCCACCAGTAGTTCCCTTCTTCCAGGAGGTCTCGAAAAAAAGAGGGAAGTGCATATCTGATTACAAAGTCGATCTCATTATAAATTACAATGGAATTGAGCACTCTTACATAGAGATTTCAGACGAAGTTGAGAATAAGAAAGCAGCCAGATTTTCTTGACAAGCAGGATTCAAACAATAAATCAATAATTGAACTCCAAGGGAAATTGTGAGCCAATAAGTTGAATCTCTTGTAGAGTTGGCATAATTCTAAAAATGGAGTGAAGGTATATCAAAGACTTCAAAAGGCCATCCATCCCTTCAAAGCACAGTAGGCACACTGTCACAATGCACTAACCCTATAATGAAGAAGCGTGCTCCACCTCCAACTCTCTCCTTGATTGGAAAAACCAATGTGCACATTTATGCCAGAAAAAGCTGTGATCTGCAGCTGCATTAATATTCAATAGTGCCGCCACCAAACATTGAGAAATCTTCAATGTTTTTCTACATTATTGAGACACGGATCTTCTTAAGACTAATCATATTTTTCTCTCGAAGTATACAAGAGAAAGAACACCCATGAAAGTGCCATCACAAAATCTCCAACTACCTGCTTAGGCCAATCCCAGGCCAAATCCTCAACCCTTCTTTCAAAGCAAAACCTCCAAAGAGCCATTGCTACGTGGAGAAGAGCACACCCTTTAGCAAAAAAGTTTTGGAACTCTCTGTCCTTGACAAATGCCACCATGAACACCAAAAAACCAACTAGAAACAGAAGCAGACCCGCAAAAGAGTTGGAGATTTGGATCAACAGCTGGTCATGCGGGGTTGATCCTAAAAGCTTTTGAGCTGTTTCAGTACCATGGCCAACCACTGAGATTTCTCTGAGATAGAACATTATTAATGATCCTAATGTTATTGCAATGGTTGAGTGGAGGATGCAGATGATAAAAAACATTGAAGAAGCCATCAACCCTAAATAAATAAATTAAAATCCTGTAAATTCAAAACCCCAGATGAAAATAATCCTTAATGACGACGATTAATGTGACAATAAGAACGGATTCGGAGAAAAAAGGAAGAACCCAAATGAGAGTTGTTGATGAAGAGCAAAATCTAAATCTTGAAATAACAGATGAAATCATGTTTCATCACTAGCTCGTCCTTGAAAAGAACATAAATTTGGAGTGAAATTTATAGTTCAACGATCGCATTGAGATTTGGTAAGTGATTGAGAGTTTCAATGTGAGTGTGTGAGACGGAGAGAATCTGATCTGAAATTGGACTGATCAAACAAGGAGCAATGGCCGTTGTTCTTGGCGCCCGCGAGGTGAAAATTTGTCTGTTTAAAGATTGCTTGTATTTTTTTTTAAGATTATTTTTATATTAGTATTTTAAAATTATTAATTTAATATTTTTTTCAAGATAAATATGTTTAAATATAATTTTAAATAAAAAACAAACCAAAATTAAAGTAAAAAGTAAATAAATTATAGACTCCAATCTAAAGAAATAAGACTATAGCGTAAAGGCATGTGAGAATATTATCAGACAGCAGCAAGTTTTGGTGGGTGTCTTTGGCCTTTAAAGCAAAGACCACCCACTCTTCTCATGTAGCCATTTCTTTTTGTTAGTTCCTAGCACTATTTGGTAAAGCTAAATTAATTTTTTATTTAAAATTATTTTTTATATATTTTCAGATTATTTTGATATATTGATATCAAAAATATTTTAAAAAAATAAAAAAATATTATTTTAAATATATTTCTAAACAAAAAACAGTTTGAATCATAATCTTTACCGCACTCTTAAATAGTTGTAGATGCATAAAAAAAATAAAATTCAAAATCACTAGTTTTTGATTGCTTAAAATATAAGATATTAATCACTTGTTTTTTTTTATAGATAAAAATCCTTTTATTTAATCATGAAATTCTGTGAAGAGATTACTATGAGATTATATATATATAAAAGGTGAGATTAGTCCCGTTCAGAATTTGTGACTGTCTTTTCTAATAAATATGCTTTTTAAAAATCGAACTTATATTCTTATCCTTACAAAAATATAATAGTACCTTAACTCCTAGACAAACATTTTATTATTATAAAATTATATATAAAAACAGAAAATAAAAGGTCAATATTTCTACTGTTATATATATATATATATATATATATATTAGCTGTCAGACTTCCAACATTGAAGTCTAAAAATATACAATGCCGGTCTAAAATCCTCTGAGGAAATAATGCAGGCCCCATACATATCTTAATATTTAATTTGGGTTTAAATCACAACTTATGTTTTCTAGAAACCTTGATTTCTCTAACGATTTAATAATTTACAATTTATAACTCATTTTCTCTCAATTATTTATTCAATCAAGAGTAACGACCTTGACCATATAATTTTTTTTTGAAGAGAACCCATTTTATATTTGCAAACTTAATAACAGTTGATGTTTTTTAAAAATATTTTTTATTTAAAAATATAAAAAATCAAATATTTTTAAAAATAATTTTGAAATGATTTTGGTTAAAGAAATAGAAACGTCTTTTACCATGCACCTAATAAAATATTTGGCTGTGGAAGGAGGGATTTTAATTTGTTAATGATCTCTGAAACTCTGGAAGAAAGTTGTTTTAAATTCGATGATTATTTCCAGGCGAAATTATAAGTATAGAGTTGATTAATAATTCCCTGCGTAATCTACGATGCTAAGCTATCACTGAAAAAAATATAGCCATTGACTACTTCAGCTTCTTATATTTATATGGATTCATATATGAGAAGATGAGCTTACACCTATACAATATTTAATGGATTCTTATTTAAAATATAGTTATTTTAACTAAATGATATACTGTTTGAAAACGCGGTGCAAATCATATTTTTTAAAAATTTATTTTTTTGTTAAAAATTAATATTTTTTGTGTTTTTGATTATTTTGATGCGTTAATCTCAAAAATAATTTTTAAAAAATAAAAAATATCATTTTGATGTATTTTATAATAAAAAAACACTTTGAAAATCAACCGTAATCATATCCCCCGCCAGACTCTAATTGATAGATAGATCCAACTTGAACAAACTAGGTTTTATAAGCATGATTCAGAATTAAAATTACACTTTTTATTTTCCAATTTTTTTTAATCTTTTCTTGGAAAATCTTAAGAGTATCTTTTTATCTTGAAAACAAATCTTCTCCTAGAAATACTCATCTAGATGGGTTGCATCTACTTGCATGTATGCAGGACTTAATGGATTAATTAGAAGTGCCTAAAAATTGGAGATTTAAAAATTAAAACTTTCAAATTTTTTTTCTAATTTGGAAAATCTTTAGAGTATCTTTTTCTAAAACCAGCCTCTGATTGCGCAAAGATCTTAATGGGTGCATTGTGGGCTAAATAGAGTCATGGCTTCTCCATCGTCCACCCAATGTGGTGGGCATGTTTTAATTTGATAGTGCGGTTGTAGCTGGAGGATGTAATTATAAATTATCCTGTAATCTTAATGTAGCCATTGATATTAATGCATGGGCACTTTTTTTTTTTTTTTTTTAACATGGGTGTTCGGACCAGCTTACTTATACCTCGACTAATCCCACGGACCCTAAAGTTAAAGACCATGTAAGCTTCCGGTGACTATCATATGTACAACCACAGAATTCGAACCTGAGACCAGAAGAGAATCAAACTTTTTGATCCCAAACTCTGACCACAAGGTATATTTTTTAACTTTAAGTGGTTCATGCCTTCAACGATCAAAATTAAAACCACTACGGTCTTGTTTAACATTGCGATCTAATTATAAAATATTTTATTTTATTTTAGCTTCAAATGATTTCCTTGTTGTTTGTAATTCATTTTGATGTGTTGATATAAAAAATAAATTAAAAAAAATATTATTTCATTATATTTTCAAGTAAAAAAAACACTTTAAAAAACAATCTTCATCGCACTCTCAAATAGACTCCACTACTACTTAATTATCTTGAAAAAAAAAAACAACTATAAATACACTCATTTAATTTTACAAATACATATAGACATTTGAGGAAATTGAGCTTTTACAAGTATTTGAAATGTCTCACTCAAATAGGATTAAGAATTTTTTTTTTTAAAGGAAATGTTAGTTAAGATGTATTTTGTTAAAGTATACATAAATTTGAATTTTGTTGAATTAAACTTTTAAGGTATAGATGTTAAATGCTATTGGAAAAGCATAAAATAAATAAATAAATTTTTAAAGATTTCACTTTGAAGTTAAATTAAGGACATGAAATTATGAATTACAATTCCATTAAAATGGATTAGGTTTTCTTAATAACACAAGTTTTCCTGATATTTATCAGTTTCCTCCATAGTAGCTAACATTTTATATCCTTGCATTCAATCATAAAACTTTCACAAAATCTGTGATCAACTAATGTTTTTTGTTTATTTTTTTGTGAAATTTGTTATAATATATGGAATTTGAACTTTTTTAAATTTGAGTATTGTAAATTAAAACATTAAATATGAATATATCACCATGAATGAATTCCTAATGATTCCAATTTGAAGTTAAAATTGGAAATTATGAACCAAAATCTCGAGTTTTGTTTTTTTTTTTTTTAATAATGAAATGATTCTTTCTATGTTAACGAGTTATAAATAATTTGAAATAAAATTCAAAACAAATTTAAACAAATTATTGTATATAAAATATTTTTTTGAATAATAATAATATCCTGGATTTGGAATTTTAGGATATTGATGCATGAACATTAAATATATGGATGTTTCTCAAAATGGAAAGAAAATGAATTAAAAAAAAAACATATCGTTTAATTAATGCATCCAAACATACAATATTTTCTTAATATTTGAGTGATTGAATTATTTTTAGGCTAGATTTTATGAAACCAGATTAAATAAATATTTTTAATTTGGTAAAAATATCCAAATTAAAAGCAGAGGATCTACGATTGTACTTGTAGAAGATTGTTATATTTATCTCCTATTCTGTTAAGAACTCTACGTAACATTTATCTTCTATTCTGTTAAGAACTCTACGTTAGTCTGTTGTACACAAAGTCTATCACTTACGAGACTTATCTCCTAGTCTGTTAGGAGTCTTTGCAAAGGTCTATAAAAGGCTTTTGTGTTCCTGTATAATTAATTATTCGAAACACAGATGAATAAAGTGAAATAAAGAACTCAGTTCTTCATGGTATCAGAGCAGGTTTTCTAAATCCCTGCAAACTTATTGAATCAAGCTATCCCTCAATACGATGGCTACCGAATCAACCCTCGTATCATCCTCTCCTGTTATACATGTCCAATCTGAGAATTCAGGTTTCAATGCTGGCATAATTCTCACCGAAACCAATTATGACACCTGGTCCCAAATAATTGAGATGCATATTGCTGGTCGTGAGAAACTCAATTATATCATTGGTGACTCATCTCAACCCGAACCAACAGACCCCTCTTATTCGAAGTGGTATGCTGAAAATCAAAAAATTAAAGGCTGGTTACTCACATCCATGTCATCAGAGATCATGAAGAGGTACCTTCGCCTACGTACTGCTCGTGAAATCTGGAGTGCTCTTGCTAAAGCATTCTATGACGGATCAGATGAAACACAAATATTTCATCTCAATCAACGTGCCTTCTCCATTCGTCAATCAAGTCGATCTCTTCCTACATATTATGATGAGCTGGTATAGATATTTCAAGAACTTGATTATCGTGATAAAGTTAAGATGAGGGACCCTGAAGATATCATTATGTATAAAGCATCAGTTGAAAAATTGAGGATACATATCTTCTTAAATGGTCTTGATGCTGAATTTGAACAAGTACGGGGAGAAATCCTTCGCATGGATCCAAGCCTTGATCTTGAACGCACGTATGCATATGTTCGTCGTGAAGCAAATCGTCGAATTCTTCTTACAAATGACTTGATTGCTCCTGATTCTGTGGCCATGTTAGCTCGCCGAAACACACCACCTATCCGACAAACTCACCCTGGTTCAGTGGCGACATCTCGAAGTTTTGATATTGGAAATAAACAGTCTGGCTCATCTAGATATTGTACTCATTGTGGAGACACCGGACACACTAAAAGTCGATGTTATGACTTGATTGGATACCCTGAATGGTGGGATCATTCCAAGGCTCCAAAACGTAAAGGCAAAAATGCAACTACATCAACAGTATCCACCGCCATAGCTGAAGTATCTTTACCGAATGCCAATGCTACTGCATTACACACCTCCTCCAACTCACCAGGTAAGTCTTCTGATAAACCTGCACCTATTGGATCTTGTGCATGGATTATTGATTCTGGATCAACTGATCATATGTCCTTTGACACTACCTCCCCTGTTTCTAAATTAAAACCATCTGAAAAATATGTTGTGTCTACAGCCAATGGAACAGAAGCCACAGTTATTGGCAAGGGTTCATTTTCTTTAAGTAAACTCAATTTAGATACTGTTCTTATAGTTCCTTCCCTTAATTTTAATTTGATATCTGTCTCTCAAATTACAACTTCCTTGCATTGTGTTGTAATTTTTTGGCCTGATCATTGCGTTTTCAAGGACATCAAGACAAAGAGGATGATTGGTTGTGGTACTAAAAAAGGAAAGCTATATTACCTTGATCTCACGTCATCTAGCTCAAATGCATTGGCTCAGTCATTAGCAGTTACCAGTTCAACATCCACTGCTAATATTTGGTTGTGGCACAAGCGATTTGGACATATTTCATTTGGATATTTAAAACATTTGCTTCCTGAGCTATTTTCAAACACATCTCTACCAGTACTCAAATGTGAAACCTGTGAATTGGTAAAGAGCCACTGTGTTCCATTTCTGCCAAGTTTGAATAAAAGTTCTGCACCATTTACACTTATACATTCTGATGTTTGGGGTCCTGCAAAAGTTCCAACTCTGAATGGAGCACGTTGGTTTGTGTCTTTTATTGATGATTATAGTCGCATGACCTGGGTGTGTTTGATGAAAACAAAGCAGGATGTATGCTCACTCTTTAAACAGTTTTATTCAATGGTTGCTACTCAATATAAAACTTCAATTCAAGTCTTTCGCACTGATAATGGTGGAGAGTTTGTCAATCATGAGATGAGGAAATTTTTACATGGTCAGGGCATAATTCACCAGACTACATGCCCCTATACCCCTCAACAAAATGGGGTTGCAGAAAGAAAAAATAGACATCTCCTAGAAATGGTTCGAGCTACAATTATTGAAGCCAAAATGCCCCTTTATTTTTGGGGAGAATCACTTGCCACTGCTTCATATGTGATAAACCGTATTCCATCTCGCAGCTTAGACTTCCAAACACCTCTTGAAACATTAAATCAAAGCCTGCCCTCATCACTCATACTGAACTTGCCCCCAAAAGTGTTTGGTTGCACT
The DNA here is from genome assembly GCA_018804465.1 of Populus tomentosa. Classification (NCBI taxonomy): domain Eukaryota; kingdom Viridiplantae; phylum Streptophyta; class Magnoliopsida; order Malpighiales; family Salicaceae; genus Populus; species Populus tomentosa. The sequence goes on along the minus strand of CM031993.1, from coordinate 11,181,137 downwards.
GCCTTTGTACACATACCAAAACATGCTCGCCATAAACTTCAACCATGTGCCCTTCGATGTGTTTTTATTGGTTATGGTCTCCATCAGAAAGGGTACAGGTGCTTCCATCCACCAACTCACAAAGTGTATGTTACCATGGATGTACAGTTTCATGAACACCAAATGTACTTTCCTGCAACAACAAATCAGGGAGGGGAGAGTAGTGACTTGAAGTCTTTTATCTATCAGAGTGAGAACATAAGTCATACTTTGACTGAACTTGAACAACCTGAACTGGTAGGACCAGAACATACAGATACAACAACTGAGCCAACGACAAATGAGCTTGCACTGTGTGATCATCCTAATATAGTTGAATCGAATGTACCACAACTTCAATTATCTTCACTTGATGCTCATAGTCCTCATGAGTCTTCACCACCAAATGAATCTCAGGTAAATCTTGAACTTCCACTCCGTATCCTTCCCAATCGTACCACAAGAGGAATTCCTAGAGTTAGTTATGAACCTGTCCGAACTTCTGCCCCTAAATATCCAATAAACAATTATGTATCTTACCACAGGTTGTCAAAGGAACGTGAATCATTTGCAAATCAATTATCTATTGTACAGGTTCCTAATAATGTGCAGGAAGCTATAAAAGATCCTAGTTGGAAAAATGCAATGAACGAAGAGATGAAATCTCTCCAAAGAAATGCAACATGGGAGGTGGTTGATTTACCTGCTGGAAAGAAACCTGTGGGATGCAAATGGATTTTCTCAGTCAAATACAAAGCTGATGGTGAGATTGAGAGGTTTAAAGCTCGGCTTGTGGCTAAAGGATACAGCCAAACATATGGAATTGATTATGCAGAAACTTTTGCACCAGTGGCCAAAATAAATACTGTACGCATTCTCTTATCATTAGCTGTAAATTTTGATTGGCCACTACATCAATTTGATGTAAAGAATGCGTTCCTGCACGAGACTCTCCAAGAAGAAGTATACATGGAGTTACCTCCAGGATGTAAGTTACAGGTTGAAGGGAGCAAACAAGTGTGTAAATTGCGCAAATCATTATATGGTTTAAAGCAATCACCAAGAGCTTGGTTTGGCAGATTTACAAGCTCAATGAAGGCATTTGGTTATCAACAGAGTAGTTCTGATCATACTCTCTTCATAAAGCATAATGAAGGAAAGCTCACACTGTTAATTATATATGTTGATGATATGATTGTAACAGGAAATGATGCTATTGAAAAGGAAGCCCTGCAGACTTATCTCTCCCGTGAATTTGAAATGAAAGACCTCGGACCTTTAAAGTACTTCCTAGGAATCGAGGTCCTGAGATCCAGCAGTGGTATACTCTTGTCACAACAAAAATACACAGTTGATTTGCTTAATGAAGTTGGCATGTTAGCCTGCAAACCAAGTGATACACCTGCTGCAGAAAATGTCAAGTTGAGTACATATTCTAATCAGATTCCTGCAAATAAAGAACAGTATCAAAGGCTAGTAGGAAGGTTAATGTATCTCTCCCACACTAGACCTGACTTGGCATACCCCCTCAGTGTTGTTAGCCAATTTATGCACTCTCCAAGTGAAGAACATATGAAGGCAGTAATGCGTATCCTACAGTATTTGAAATACTCTCCAGGCAAAGGAATCGTGTTCACTAAGGGAGAGACCTTAAACATTGAAGGCTACACTGATGCAGATTGGGCTGGTTCAATTGATGATAGGCGTTCAACTGCAGGATACTTGACGTTTGTTGGTGGAAACTTGGTTACATGGCGAAGCAAGAAACAGGGAGTTGTCGCTAGATCTAGTGTGGAAGCAGAGTATAGAGGCATGGCTAAAGGTGTATGTGAGCTGTTGTGGATTAAAAATTTGCTACAAGAACTCAGGATTTCAACAACATCTCCTATGAAGTTATATTGTGATAACAAGGCCGCATGTGACATCGCTCACAATCCTGTTCAACATGATCGAACAAAGCATGTGGAGATTGACAGACATTTTATTAAAGAACAATTGGAAGCCAAGGTAATTGAAGTTCCTCATGTTCGATCTCAAGATCAATTGGCAGACATTCTTACTAAAGCCGTGTCAAGTAAAGTCTTTCACCAAGTATTAGACAAGTTGGGCATGCAAAACATCTATGCACCAACTTGAGGGGGAGTGTAGAAGATTGTTATATTTATCTCCTATTCTGTTAAGAACTCTACGTAACATTTATCTTCTATTCTGTTAAGAACTCTACGTTAGTCTGTTGTACACAAAGTCTATCACTTACGAGACTTATCTCCTAGTCTGTTAGGAGTCTTTGCAAAGGTCTATAAAAGGCTTTTGTGTTCCTGTATAATTAATTATTCGAAACACAGATGAATAAAGTGAAATAAAGAACTCAGTTCTTCAGTACTTTTCACAAGTTGTATAAAAAATTAAACTCCTCTAAATAAGAAAGAAATATACCCATTTAATAATTTCTTGATGAAACTCTTCCATTAATATATATATATATATATATAGACTCACATTTTGATTTCAAATGATCTTGAAATTTATTATTGTGTAGATGAGGAATTGTATATTGTCTTTAATTTAAATGCAAGTGTTTTTCTAATCTTGAGACATATGTTAAGAATTACTTATCCCATTTTGGGAAGGAGAAGTTATTAACTTATTAGTGCTATATACAAAACTATTTAAATTTTAAAATTTCAATGTGTTCTTCAAGCTTGTCTTTGAGATATAAAATTTATCTATTAAAAAGTGTCTAGATTTAAATTTTGGTGAATTTAATTATTAATTTATTAGGTATTCATGTTAAATGTCATTTGATGTACACATATAAATTTCTGATAATCTAAATTTGAAATTTAAACTAAAAAATAAATAAGGTTTGATTTTAAGGATTCAATTAAAATTAAATTACATTCTTAATAATATAATAATATCTAAAGTATTTTTTTAAATTAAAAATAATCTAAATATCTAATAATCCTAGTTTATTTAAATTAAAAATAGGACCATTCTAGAATGTAAACAAATTTTAACTAGAGTATTTTTTTAGGTTATCAAGAAATTAAACTAATTCAACATTCTTAATTCGGTAAAAAAAATATTAAAATTAAAGTAAATAATTTAAGAAAATCTTACTTTATCACAACCATAATCTCGAAATTTAGACTCTTATGGATATAAAAAAAAAGGAATATAAGAAAATCTTACTTAATCATTGTTCGTCCAACCACTTCAAATCGAAAAAGAATGGTTTTACTAGCATGTCAGTTACCTACTTCACTTTCAAGGAGGAGTTAATGATATAAGAAAATCATGCTATTATCATAGAAAATTTAAATTTTATGGGAAATAATATAACTGATTTTTTTTGGTAAAATAATACAATTTATGCTTGTCGTGGTTTTAAAACATGATATATAAAGAAGTTGTGATTGAAAAACATGGTATTAATTAAATATTATGCTTTCTAATTACAATTTTCTTTACAAAACAAGACATTAATAGGGGAAGTTGTAGTTTAATTTCATGATATGTCTTGATTTTAAATTTTAAGAGGATAAGGTGTTGTGATTCAAAATCATAACAAGTTAAAACTATGATATTTTATCATTTATTTTAATCTGCACTATTTTCACAAATATTTTTAATTTATGATGCTATTTAAAAGAAAATAAAAAAATCATTTACTATTTAAAATTTCAATGTGCTATTAAGGGAAAAATCTCAAAATTTTCTGTTCTTAATGTGTGTCTTTAAGATATAAGAAATTGGGCACCCAATACATAATTTTCTAATGATTGTAATTCAAAGTCAAAACTTATGAATTAAATCCCACTCAAACGGGTGAGGTTTTTTTTTTCCCCTCTTGAAAATGAAACTAGTTTTCCAAAAATCCATAATAATTCGAATTAAAGATCAAACCAACTAGTTATGGATTTAATAGAAAAACAACTACTTGAATTTTTTTAAAAAAATATAAATACAGATAAAATGTATAAAACCATTTTAGATTTGATATTTATGTTTGATTTTAAAACTATCATTAAAATTATACTTGAAAAACCCCAAAAAAACAATTCTTTTTTAAAAGAATTAAAATAATGTTATTTTTTTTTTAAAATAAAATAAACAAGTTAAAAAGCTGACTGGATCTACCTGATTTTCAACTAAATCAATTGAATTTAAATTTTTTAAATCAAACCAATTAAAATTTTGATTAAACTATGATTAAAAAGAAGTAATAAAGAAACAAAATAGTAATGGGTGTCAAAATCATAACAGTTAAATACAGCATTCAAAGTTCTATAACACGAAGACTTTACTTTTGGACCCCATGAACATAACCTACTTTTAACTGCCTCACTTACCTCTCTCTCCCCGTTTCTCTCACCAACCAAACTGGTAACAGAAACACAAAGGCATGTTTTTTCTCTTTTCCCATCTTTCCTGCTCAACACTGTTGTGAGACATAGAGAGGGAGAGGGAGAGGGAGAGGGAGTGGATTCTGTTGACTAAGTAACAGCCGGCAAAAGCCGACTACTTTGTTGATAATAATAATAATAATATCCGTGTTAAGGCAGTGTATACATGTATACGCGTTGAACAGTCAAAGAAGAAACCATCAAACAAACATTGCTTTGTTTCTTTCTTGGAAATTAAGTCTTCATTTCCATTATCTCTGCATGATCTTTATCAAGTACAAGTCTTTCATCTTTCAAGGTACTTGCTATCCATTTATTTCTCTTGGGTTTTTTTTATTTGATTTGATAACTGTTCTCTTACTCGTTTTTGTAACGTTGTTATTGGTTGGTGACTTTGAATTCTAGGTGTTTGAAGTCAATTTTTTGAAAACTTGGGGATTTTGAGTCTTCAATTTGGATTATCTGTTCAAAAGGGTATTTATTTATTGAGAGACAGTTTGTGTTGATGGTTCTGTGTCCATGGAGGCTGCTGTTAGTTTTTGGTGTTGAATTTTGATTGTATAGGAGGAGGGATTGGTTGGTTTTGATAGAAAAGCAAAATGGGTTGTTTTGCTTCTAAGGAGAATAGCCAAGATGGTCATAGAGAGAGGCTATCTCGTAAAGGATCATTAGATAGGCGAGTTTCCCATGTCAATTCTCTAAGAACAGATGATGGGGCTCGATCAAAGGATAAACGTAATAGTGGGGATGTGAAGGTTATGTTAACGGATAAGAAAACAAGAGGTTCGAGGAGGTACCATGGTGATCAGATTGAGAAAAGGCGAATTGAGAAGAATATGGTCGAGAATTATGAAGTTGATGCTTTTTGTCAAACTCAGATTGAGAAAAGGAAGATGGAAGTTTTCCAAGATTTTTCAATTCTTAGTCATCCAGCGTGGGGGAAGGTGCCAAAGTGTGTGGAAGCTGAGCAGGTTGCGGCTGGATGGCCTTCTTGGCTTGCCTCGGCAGCAGGAGAAGCTATTAGGGGATGGGTGCCACGGCGTGCCAATACTTTTGAGAAGTTAGATAGAGTATGTTCCATTCTCTAGTTGATGATTGATTTCTGTTAGTTTTGACAAGCTTTACATATCAATTCCACCATTTCACTTCATCGGATTTTATATGATGCCTCTTATTCTTGCAGATTGGACAAGGAACATATAGTAATGTCTACAAGGCTCGTGATGTCACACATGATAAGATTGTTGCTATTAAAAAAGTCCGGTTTGATAGTGGTGATCCAGAGAGTGTCAAATTCATGTCCCGTGAGATTATTATTTTGCGTGGGCTGGATCATCCCAATATAATCAAACTGCAAGGCTTGATAACTTCCCAGACATCTTCCAGTTTGTACCTTGTCTTTGAGTACATGGAACATGATCTTACAGGACTTTCTGCTCTTCCTGGCATGAAGTTCACTGAAGCACAGGTACTCTTTGTCCTCTTTTATTTTCCCACGATTCTCTTTGACTGCTATTCAATATGTTACAATTGTTTTAAGATCTTTTTTTTTCAGATTTATATCTGAAAGCAATACTTGGATAAAAATTCTGTGTGCTTTTACAGCATCCTGCTCAATCCTTATGTTTTGTTCATTTTTCTGTCAGATCAAATGTTACATGCAGCAGCTTTTAACTGGACTTGATCATTGTCACAGTCACGGTGTTCTGCATCGTGATGTAAAGGGTTCAAATCTTCTTATTGATGACAATGGCATCTTGAAGATAGCAGATTTTGGCTTAGCAAGTTTCTTTGATCCTCGAAGTAGTGCGCCATTGACAAGCCGTGTGGTGACTCTTTGGTATAGAGCACCGGAACTTTTACTTGGAGCCTCTCGCTATGGAGCTGCTGTTGATTTATGGAGTGCGGGTTGCATACTTGGGGAACTATACTCCGGCAGACCTATTTTGCCAGGAAGAACAGAGGTACCTTGTTCATGAATTTATTTTCTAAATAGATGGAAAGATGGTGATGAGTTCTCTGATCTACTGTTTCTTCTTCTTAGAAAAGAAATAGCCTAACATGAGTCTTCAAACTTTGAATTGCAGTCTAAACAATATACTCACAATGATAATGAAACATTCTCTTCATGTTGTTTCCTGATCTGCCTTCTCTCTGGACTTTAAGCTCAGTTAATACATGCTCTAACAACGGTTTCAATGTGATAAATTTGTTTGCCTTCATGCTTGTCTATAGATCTTGCATCTAGAAATGATAATGATGAATTTAAGCAACATTTTCAGGGACATCAATTACCATAGCAGTATTTGTTGTTTCTTTCAGGTTGAGCAATTGCACAAGATTTTTAAGCTGTGTGGCTCACCCTCTGAGGATTACTGGATAAAAACAAAGTTGCCTCGTTCATCAGTAATCAAGCCTCAACGACCATATAGACGAAGTGTAAAAGAAACATTCAAAGACTTTCCTGCTCCTGCTGTTGGCCTTATGGAAAACTTGCTTTCCATGGACCCAGCTCATCGGGGAACTGCAGCTTTTGCTCTCACCACTGAGGTATGCAGACTTTGTATTATTTGAGAAAGTGAAAGATAGTTAGAATGAAAAACGAGTCCCATGTACCTGTTTTATTTTAAGACATTGAAAATGACTGTGCCGCTGAATAAAGTTTTTAGGAATGCTCTAACTTAAAAGGTACTTTTAGCAATTAATAAGTTCGTAGCATATCTTAATTTTAAATAAACAACTTGTCCATATTAGGGCGAGCGAGTTCCTGCTACACATTCTGTTTTTACCATCTCCTCTTCGATTGTGGTTTTATGATGTTATCCAGTTTGATTTCTTATATATTTCAATGAGAATCACTCTAGTCCTTCATAACTGACATTCATTTTAGTTTCTGATCTTGATTGAAAGTGTGGAGATTGAGTTGGACAGAAGGCTTCTCTAAATGGAATTGTCTGTGACTCTGTAATAGAGGCTCTATGTCCTTGGTTATCACTGGCCCTCATTGGAGAATTTGCTTAGTACCATCAATTGTCAATCTCCTCATCTCTATTGTATTAAAGCCTTCAGTGAATTTCATTCCTTTTCCTTTAACTTCATATCATTTTCTAAAACCTGACTCGCTACTAAAATTTGTTTTCTCAGTTTGGAATGAACTTCTGTGGTTACTTTTTCTGTGGGATTTTTATGAGCAGCTTTGTTTATTAACTTCTATTCTCTTCTCACTTCACAGTTTTTTACAACAAAACCATTTGCTTGTGATCCATCAAGTTTGCCCAAATATCCCCCCAGCAAAGAGATCGATGCAAAACTACGGGATGAAGAAGCTCGAAGGTATTTTCTTTTTGGTTAGTTTTCATTAATGTGAAAACAAAGAATTGTTCTGTCGTTTTTGGTGGAGAGCTGGTAACTTATTTTAGAAGCAAGAACATTGTCTATTGTTGCATGATAGGAAATTGGGATTAGAGATTGTCAACTTATGCTATATATTGTTATGTTCTATATATGTATGCTGTTGCAAAGGATAGTTCCTAGAATATGCTTCAGGCAGCAGGGAGTCTTCATACTTCAAGATGCTAAAAAGAAAAAAATCACTTGCTTTTAAAATACTTGGCTTTCACGGTGTCAATCTCTTTGTTAATTTTCGTAGGCAAGAAGCAGTTGCAAGGAGAAGTGGACCTAAAGAATCTCTTGCACCTAATGGCCATCCTGATTTGCCCTTGTCCCTGCAGGTAAACATGAATTCCTGTCCTGGTTCAACGGAAATGAAATCTACATATCGATATTGCATAAAAAAATCTGTGTTGTTGTGGATTTTATCCTGACTTTCAGACACTTGCAGGTCCTGTTGATTTTGATTAGGTTATACAGAAGAAATTAAATAATTGTACTTGTGATTTCTTTATCTTCAGTTTCTTCATGGTTTACCTGATATTCTCTTTTGTTGTTTGGTATCTCTAATACGTGCATTCATTTGTTTTAGTTTTTCATCGCTTTTGTTTCTCTTCCGTTTCTTGTTCTTTTATGACAAGTTTCACTTTAATCTCCTTTTCATTTATATTTGGTCTCCGATTGCAGAAGAAACACAATTCTGTTTCACAAAATAGTGGCAAGATGGTAAACTCTTACAAGGAGCAAACTGTATCTGGTTTCATGATTGATCCCTCTGAACGAAGGCAAGCTGTAAGAGAAGGGAGAGGAGATTTCATGGAGCATCAACGTAGGAAAGTTTCACATTCGGGGCCATTAGCCCAAGGGAATGGCTGGACAAGGACTGGAAAGAATTTCGATAATCATACTATGGTATCAGGCAGGCATAACCTATCAACAATATCTGGTTTAGTAGCAACTAGAACTATCTTGCCTGGAGATCACCAAGAGAAACCTGGGGTGCCACAGCCAGAAGTGGTGAACCAAGTAGGCAGGCTTCAGAGATCATTAAACGGATTGGAGTCCTCAAGAAAGGTGGACCAAAATTGTCAAATAAAGAAGATGGGAGATTCTCCTCAGGCAGGAGCTGGAAAATCCAGTAACAAAGAACCGAGTCTGGTAAGTTCTCGAGATTTTTTTTTCTGATTCAAATTTCTCATCTCAAATTCTAGACTAGATACCTTCTATGCATCAACTCTAGTGATACATTTGATAGAACTTAGATGAATAGAAGCGAATATGATGGGAATAGGAGATAAGCCTCATCTTCTTGACCCAAGTTATCAATGCTCTTGTTGGCATGGAAATCTGCTCTATCCCCTGACTCGAACACCTTCAAGCGCACACCGGACATCTTATTTTCCTGTTGATGTCCTCGTAAAATGAATCCTAAAATTGCTGCCATACCGGAACACCTCGCTGATAAGGTAGCATGTCCACAATTTCTGGCGTTCACCCATACCATGTTAGCAATGGAACAGAACTGTTTTAAGTTAGCTTAATGCATTCCACAGGATATTTGAATATTTTGGCCTACAATTCATGCAGATGATTACCTCTTAAGATGATGATCCTAAACTTGTTTGAGTTCCTTTTCAGCACGGCCGTGGTCCTAAGGGAAACAAGATTTACGTCTCCGGTCCATTACTCGCTCCATCAAACAACATGGAACAAATGCTCAAAGAGCATGACCGCCAGATCCAAGAATATGCCCGAAAGCGGCTTGACAAGACAAAACTTGCAAAGTTGAAAGCCCTAGGGAAGCAACCAACGGATAGTTTGATGGCTGCCTCCAGGCATTGAGGAGAATAAAACAGGCTTAAAACCTCAAAACCCTCAGCAGTTCACAGCTAACTTAATGCCAGGAAAGTGATTTCGCTCATGGCTCTCTGTACAGTGGGTGCTTTTTTTTAAAATTAAATATCTAGCAAATTATATAGTAATCTATATAGCTTGTTTTAGAGAATGCCTTTGCAAGATTATTTTTTCAGCTCGGTTTTTCCGCCCAGAAGGATAATAATAACAAGAAGGTCGATTTGAGTCCATTTTTGCTCACCACCTCGCAACCTAGTAACATATTCAAAAGTCAAGAGTGAATGCAATGTGTTATTTTTTTTTCTTACAATTCAAGTCATGAAAATCCTATTGTTTTCCTATTCTAAAACAAGAAGTCCGGTATATAGACCAAAAGAAAAAAAGCTTGTCAGCTCTGAACTGGGTCAAGTTTTAGTTGAACTGGTTAAAATATTGAAAAAATTCAGTTAATCTGACCAGAATTTTAGTAATCCAGTTGATTTGATCAAATTTCATTAGTCAACATCAACGAAAAAAAAGAGGAAAGAATGTCTTTGTATGGTTAAGAAAGAAACTTTGATTTTTTTTTTCTTACAATATATGTCTAATAGCAAGTTATTTTCCTTTCAAGTATAATTTTTATTGCATGACCAGAAGAATTTGTGTAAAACAAGCAAAATTATCCATCTGAGGCATGATATTTGAGAAAAAAAGAGGGCATATTTTTCGGTCCACAATCAAAACTCTTAAGAACTTTGATATTAGATGCAAATTGTTTTTTTTTTGTTAAAAAAAACTAAGGTATATACAATATCTTAAATAATTTTAAAATTTACCTATCGTGTTTTTTTCAAAGCAAAAGTTACAGATCAAATGATATTTTATATATATATATATATAAAAATCTATCCCGTATAGAGGGATATTTTCCCTTGAATTGAAACAAATAATGCACAAAAAATAAAATCTATGAGACAAAGATATGCAATTTCATGCAAGGGATTCAAATATTGATAAAAAAAAGAAAAAGAAATGCGGTGAGCGTGGATCGAACACGCGACCTTCAGATCTTCAGTCTGACGCTCTCCCAACTGAGCTATCCCCGCAGCCACTGGGTCACAGATCTTAGATGCTAATGTTCACAATGTTATTCTATTAATATAGTTAATAAATATACTTTCACACTGCACAAGACAGATTTCTGCAAAATTTCATAGTGGCTGCTTCAGCTTGTTTTGTACGCAGGGTCTGGTCTGACATCCTCGAAACTGTTTCATGCAGTAACTACAGCCTCAGGAGCAGTGACGGATCCACCCTTTTGTGACGTGTACTATAACCCAACAGTTAAATTCATACCCTAAAATCCCCCCTTTGGATGTTAAGCCCGAAGGAGCGAGACCAGGCTCTCTATATTGAATTATAATTTGTAAACGCAGATTAATACTTTATACATTTATGACGAGCAGAACTCGTTCAACCTCGGTGGTTCAGAGGCTGCGGGGATAGCTCAGTTGGGAGAGCGTCAGACTGAAGATCTGAAGGTCGCGTGTTCGATCCACGCTCACCGCACTTTTCTCTCTCTTTTTGTTTCTTGTATTTGACTGTTTACTTATCTGGGATAATGGACCAAGCCCACCAATATATAGCCCATCATCCAATCTTGATAAGGCCTAGGACCCTGCCCCGTTTTCTTTCTCTTCAATTTACTTTAAATTAAATATTTTTATCTTTTTTCTTCAATTATTTTAGATGAATTAATTCACTGCCTAATATCAAGTTGTTTAGACAAAGCATTGAAGTCCTTCTGCATAGTTATTTATGCATTTTCTTTTAAGGACTTCAAACTTAATTTATTTATTTCGTGAAATATAGCACTTTTATATATATATATATATATATATAGAGAGAGAGAGAGAGAGAGAAAGAGAGTTTCTAATGCCCTATCAAAAGAACTATCACAATCCAAAAGTTTTCTTCTCTAGTGTTAATCCTCGGTGTTATGATACCTACTAGAGCAAGGACATTTCTATCAAGAATGACATGGGCTACAATAGTAAGTATTAAAGAGCCATTTTAATCTAATAGCATAAGTTATTAGGTAAAATCTTAAGATATGATTTATATTATTTTCTGACATACTCTCTCAAGGAAAATCTTTTTTAGCTTGAAATTTACACAAACTCTCATATCTTGTGCTTAATTTTTATCAAATAAATTAGGGTGATGAGATTCGAACTCATGATTGTTTGGTTATCAAAGATTTGATACCATGTCAAAGAAATAGCTAAATTTAATAGCTTAAATTGTTAGATGAGATTTCAAAATATAATTTATATTATTTTTTAACCATAAATAGAGAGTGGATAACCTAGGCAGTTTAAAGGGTTATTTTTCTTATTGACAAGTTGCATTTTTACTTGTTTGTTTCATTGTCTGGTTGCATTGATCTCCATCAACAACTTGTTTTTGTTTCATTGTCTGGTTGCATTGATCTCTATCAACAACTTGTTAGCATTTCATGACTATATATAAAATGCAAGTCTATTGACTTTGATTTTGAATTTAACTTTATACGCACTGTTTGCTTGTATTTTTAACTTTTAATTTGAAGAATTAAGTTATTCTTCAATAAATATATATATAGTGATTAACTAGAAGAAATTCTTTACGATCTTAATTTCCAATAGGGATTTGATTAAAATATATGCCAAGGGCCAAAGGAAAATTTGTTACTTTTCGAGGATATGTTTGCTTTAAAGAATTGCAAATGGATAAGCAACCAACCTTAATATTTAAACGTTCCTTTTGTAAAAATGTGTGCATCGACAATGACTTGAGCTTTGGAAGATTGAAGCTCCAAAATTATTATGAGTAAAAGAATTCAACATGTTACATTTATGATTAATTAAGCATCAGCAGAGAAGTTTAGCAGTTGTGATGAATTGACCGCGAAAGGGTAATCAACTTGGCTTGCTTTGGATAATTAAATTATTTTGCCAATTAATTAATTGTTTAATTGATGGTGTTCATCAAGGAATTAAGATGCATAAAATAAATTTCATCAAGATTTTTTTTTTCTAATTATCTTGAGTTAATCCAGTGATCTCATGCTTGGTTCATGTGTTGAGCCGAGTTTCAAATGGTGGACGTTAATCTAGTATACTTACGTTGATCTAGCTAATATACTTACATGGATCAATTTATAATTTAATCAATTTGGTTTTTTTTAAAAAAATAATATTATTATCTATATAAAATTTTAAAATGATCGTGTTTTAAATAGATTGGATCAACATAAATTAATTCGTGTTCTGATAATAATTTTGACAATGTTTAATAAATTTAGTATAGCTGTTTAAATTTTTATGTTTGTAATAAAACACCAAATTATAAAATTGAATTTAATTATACCATTTGAAATTAACATGAAAGAAAACCAAAATAATAATTAAGAAATCATTTCATTTTGTTAAAAGAACATTTCATATTGAGTTTGGAATACCTATGAAAAATACAACCTTTAACATAGATACTAAAAGCACACTACGATGGAGATACAACCCCATACACAAGATTCGGCAAAGGAAGGAAATATAAAAGGTAAATTAATTTGTAAGGCTTTAAAACAAAGAACCGACCGAAGGAAATAATCCCAGGCTAGTTCTGTCGACTGCAAAGCCATTTTCTTAACATTTTTTTTACTGTAAAGATTGCTATATATAATGGTGCTATTAATTCTCCACAAATAGTACAAGGTCTCAACTTCTGACGCTGCATACCATCTATCTGTACCTGATAGCTACTAATTTAATTGCATATATTACTGGTCCTTAATTCTCTATGCAAAAATCCCTATTCTACATGGCAAAAAAATGTTAAAAAACAGTTTATAAGCCACTGCAAGTTGCTTTGTACAAGAAATGCGAGCTCTAAACTGTAGAGATGGCAATGGAAATTAATACGTACGACAGAGGTTTATGTATACCTACAGCGAGGGAGGTTGTTATGGAAGAAAAAACATTACCTGCACAGGTAGGTAGGTATGGATGCAGGTGTTAAGTAACTTGCATAAATAAAGCTTATATTTTGTTGTGTTTAATTTTTATTAAATAAATAGAATGATAAGATTCAAACTCGTGATTGTTTGGTCATCAAAGCTCTGATATCATGTCAAAGAACTATCTTAACTTAATAACTTAAATTTTTAAATGAGGTCCTAAAATATGATTTATATTATTCTCTGACATATCCCCTGAAATGAAAGCTCTTGAAATTTTTATAAACTCATATTATCTTGTATTTAATATTTATTAAATAAATAAAAATAATAAAACTTTAAGTTTAACAACCTATTAGGCGGACTTTTATAACTATCATCGCAATCCTGGATGATAGTTTATTTTGATTCCTAAGTTTCTCTCCTGTATAGTCATGCTAATAATAATAAAAAATTATTGAGATGTTTTCAGGTGTCGCTGATGAGCAGCAATGGATAATTTAAAAATGGTATATACGTGGAATTAATTAAAATGTTTTCTTTTAAATTATGACAGCATGTAAAGACCTCATCAGGTTAGCTTTTCAAGCAAGGTGGCCGTTGATTTTCCTCTTAGAACTTGCTACAAAAGCAGGGACAAAGATGGGGTTGGTACTTCTCATTGTCTGAACTGTGGCTTTTATGATCATGTCTGTCTTAATCATCAAATTAACAATTCTTGATTTCATTTTCGTTGGTGGGTGTTGCTTTCTTTAATTAACACCTTTCGACTTCTTATAGGTTTATTTTTTTACTCTCGATTTTCTACCTTATGAGATCTGATATTATCATTAATTTTTACAAAAGGAAGAAACTTTTGGTTTTTTAACTCTCTGTAAAGATGGATGATGCTATTATTTTAGGCACAAGGGAGAAGAAAAAAGGCACAAGGAGGTGTCTTGGTCTACCACTTATTAAATATAGAATCCTATATATTTTTTATCAACGTCAGTGTCCAAACCAGTTTGTGGGTACCTTGATTAATTTTACATGTTCTAAAATTAACGATTATATAAACCTCCAGTGGTCATTATACTAGCAACCACATAACTCGAACCTGAAACCATGAAAAAATAAATTTCTTGGCCCCAAACTTTTTCTATTAGACCACCCATTAGATGGTTAGAATCCTAGATTTTGATCTTAAAGCAAACGGCTAAGAACTTGGAATTTTCTTGAGTAATTCATGTCACTATAATCGTTACTAAATAGAAATTTGTTAGTTTTTATTTATTTATCTTATTTATTTACAAGGAGCTTCCCCCCTAAAATAAGGTGTTTTTCTCTCCATAAAATTAATATCTCATCTGTCCATGTGGTTTTCTTAATTAATATTCTTAAAAGTGAAGATCATTTCCCCATATCATTAAAGTATTTAAGAAATCTCTTGATCAAATTTAAAGAAAAAAAACAACAAGAAATATGAGATTGGAAAGCTTAAATTAACAGAAATTAAGTACTCTATTTTGATAATATTTTTTTTAATGTAAAACTACCTTACAGTGAAAACACAACTGGTTATGAAAGAATTTCATGTTTCATGATCCATAAATCAGATTAGAAGCTTATAAACTATTTAAGAATATGATTTAATTTAAAATATGTTACCCATGTAAGTACCGATTGGCAATTTTTTTATTAAAAGAATAATATTTATTCAATATTTGTAATCCTTATTTTGAACTCAACATAACCTTTCCATACTTGCAACGATTCTTAAAGTCTTAATGGATCACTTATATTAATCCCTATGGGTTGGAAAACAAGTGCGAGAAACACGTTCACCATTAACTCTCTTGCCTCATGTTTGGTTGCTTAAGAAAATGAGAATGAAATTTCGATTTCATCATCTTCATAAAATATATATAATCTATAGCTTATAGATTCTATTTTCTATTTGATCTTTTTATAGAAAATTTCATCAAAGTCTTATAATCTATAGCTTAGGATAGAATTTTGTCTACCTACCATCAAAACAACACTACCTGCCCTTAATTCTAGGATTGATGCTATAACCATACCATATGATCACACTTTAGAATCACGAGGAAAATAGGTGGGAGTGTTTTCACTAAATTTGACAACTATATTAATGTTATATATATATATATATATATATATATATATATATATATATATATATCATTACCTAATTTCTATTTAATAAATTTATGTACTAAGTTATGTGATATTTTATACGATGTTCACAAACAAGCAATTAAAAAGGTTGGCTCAAATGATATAGATAAGTGAAAAATCTATAAACCAAGGCATGTCACAAAGAGTAATGGGGTATTGTATAAAAAATGACTTGTAAACTTGTTTTTTATATGACTTGTAAACTTGTTTGTTTATATCATTGTCTAATCTTTACCTAATTTCTATTTAATAAATTTATGTACTAAGTTATGTGATTTTTTATACGATGTCCACAAACAAGCAATTAGAAAGGTTGGCTCGAATGACATAGATAAGTGAAAAATCTATAAACCGAGGCATGTCATAAAGAGTAATTGGATATTGTATAAAAAATGACTTATAAACTTGTTTGTTTATATCATTGTCTAATCTAGGAATCTGATTCTTATATATATATATATATATATATATATATATATATATATATATATATATAATAAGTTTACAATAACATAACATTAGTTGATTTAAACTCACCTAGTTGCATTATGATTCTCCTATACTCTATTGACAAACGCCTATTGATATCGTCCTACCAAAAATCTTTCTTAATTGATTTCATATAATAATTAGTTTTTAAAATTTTAAAAAACTAGTAACTCGAATTAGAAATTGTTTATTTAACCTTAAAACTTTTCCCACCAAGTATCTACCATACATAACAATTTAAAATAGTCATGAAGCTGACTCCATTAAAATAATGGTTTTTCAAATGACGAATTCATTGTAGAGGTGATGGAATGAGAAGCTTCAATATTGGTAAACCTAAAAATCAATTTAAACAAGCTATTTTCATGTAATTATAAAACTTAAAATAACTCAACACAAATAAATAACATCATGACACGAAAATTAATTACATAGATGGGTCACTTTTCTATTTTGTTATAATTTTACCTAACTTAGGCTCTATCAAATAAGATATAATTGTTTTGTTATCCTCATTAATTGAGCCTTGGTTAATAACTTCTATATTAAGTGTCACTTCATTATCATCACTTATATTTACGATACAATCACTAACACTATTACTCGATGAAGCAATAACACTTTTTATGGATTGAGATTTTTTTCTTCTTGAATACATAGTATAAAAAATGAAATAATTAACACAATGATAATAAACTAGAAATCAACATATACTTTAGACATTAATAGAATCAGAATTTTTGCTTCGCATATTCACAAAGAAGCACAAGTCTATTTCTTAAAGTCAATACTTGTACATAGCAAAAAAAAAAAAATCACTATAATAATAATAATAAAAAAAAGGGGTACAATAAAGAAAGCAATACTCAAACTTTCAACACAATCAACAAAAAAAAACATAAAGAATGACTAAATATCAAAACAGAGTTGCAAGAATCACATGTTCATATTTTATAAAAAGAGTAACATTCTAAATTCTAAAAGCGTAATAATATCTAAAGATAAATTATAAAACTCAAATGAAAAAAAAAGCATAAATATCTTTGGCATGACAGCTTGTAACCCACGAACATAAAAAAGGGGATATTAAAAATACTTAAAGTCTTTTCTGCATTTAATTCTTCATCTATACTTGAACATTTACTTGTATAACCCTGATTCATTTCTAATGCATCCATCACCATATGCTTGTAAAGATTACTATTATCATCTATAACTCCATGCACGTTATTAGAACTAAAAATTGAGCTAACCATCTTTTTTACGATGATCTCATAAGGAATATAAGGTTATCCATGACTAGATCTATGATGTTGAGAACATGATTTGTGATGAAATGAAAGGGGGAAGATGTCGTTTTCTTGTAGAAAAAAAAAAGGAAAAAGAAGAAGAAATGAGGGAGAAGGGGGATTGGGTGATCGGTTATAACTTAACTATTACTTATGGATTTCCCAACAGAAATTAGCGACAATAATTTATCATTGGTAATTCCATCAACAATATTGACATATTAGATTTGCCAAAGAAATTGACGAGGCAATACCTATTTAATTTTTTTCATTCATTGAATTCTATTAGTAATTCTCTCTGTATTTATTGACTGATTTTTTTTTTTTATGTTGGTGAATAATAATAAAATCATCATATTTAGTTGATAACTATCACTATAATTTATTGATATTATTTTTTCATTGGTATTTTCATTTGTATTTGATTGTTTTGTAGTAGCTTTTTTTTTTCAATTACCCAGTAGTGATTTCACTCTAGCACTTTATTATCTCACTCATATTTTATAATTTTGCAATGTAAGTGGCCATGATGTATTGACTTAAACTCATCTCATAAAATCTCCAAAATATCAGCATGGTTATCTTCAAAAATTGTTAAGTGAACCCATTTGATCCTTGCGCTTTTCACTTTCAAAAATATTTTATCCTTCATTTCCACTTTCGCTTTTCGGATCAAACCAGCAAGATTTATTGAATAATTAATTACTCTCTTGAGAGTTATGGCATTGTTTTTTTTTTTTTTTTTTCTAAACATTGGAATGACTAAACTTCCATGAACTCCCAAAAGCATGGCTATTAATTCTTCACCTTTTTCGCTTTTAATTTACCATACTTGACAGATCAGCCTATTAATTCTTGATAGTTGCCTCAACAGTGAAAAAGCATTGTTTTCTTTGTAAAAGCATGAGGTTGGGATTGTTTGCTTTCATTTGTATCAGACTATATATTAATTAGTGAGGTTGTGATTATATAATATTTATATTTGTCATTTTTCTTCCAGAAGCTTGATAATATTTAATCCCACTTGGCACATAGTAATTAGATGCACATCTAGTCAGCTCTGCACCCGATATATCCTCTGGATAGACATGCATGAAATTAAATTCATATTTTAGCCAACTATTTATATTACAATAACATGATGATGGGATTAATTTTATGTTCAAGCAGCTAAAATCTGCGAAGAATACTATAATTTATCATTTTCACTTTAAACTAACCTTGTTTACTTTTTAAGAAGGAAACTTGCATTCATTTTACTACGAGATAGCGATTGAAGCCTTCAACAACATTGACATTTTGATGCCAACATTTGTTTGGTAGCTACTGCTAGTTTCCTCTGTTTTCCTCTACTCATGATCATAATCTTTTTCATTTTAAAAAATATCTCAATTTAATAATTTAAATTATTATATGAGATTTCAAGATATAATTTATATTATTTTCTAATATATCTTTTTAAGTAAAAACTATTTCGGCTTGAAACTTGCACAGACCCATATTATCTTGTGCTTAATTTTTTATCAAATAAATAGAGATAGTGAGATTCGAACTCATAACCACTTAGTTGTTAAGGCTTTGATATCATCCCAATCTAATAATTTAAATTATTATATATAATTTTTATATATAATTTATATTATTTTCTAACCAGATAGAACTATTACATAATAACAGTCTATTTCTAGCCATTTTGCATTGGGCATGCAAGAGAAAAAGTTCACCGTTGCATTTTGCAGCATCTTACATTTGGTGATGCAGAAGGAGGGGCCGTAGCAATGAATTACCTAAATAGTTTTTTTCTTTTTTATATGTTTTATAATTCCTAACAACTATGGATCTAATTAATGAGGTTTACATATTGAAAATTTTTTAAATTGACAGAAAATTAACTCTTTATTTGTTTTTCTCTATCTTTTTTCATGTTATGTAAAGATGGTATATATGCTGCTGTGAATAAATAATTTTTGTATCGTGGGATTCTTTTTTCTCGAAATTCAAGCATTAGAATATCTTTTTTATAATAAATGAATGTAAAATCTTCTGTGTTCGAAGCGTTTTCTTTATAATAAATAAATAAATAATAAATTATAAAAAAAAGAAAAACCAAAATATCATTTCTTAAATCATCTCTAATAGAGTTGCTAAATGAATAATCAAAAATAAAAAAGTAATATTTTGACTTTTCTTTACTTACTTTTCTTATTTTAAGGGAAGAGCCAAATAAAATGTTAAAATGCCTCTTTTTTTTTCCTACAAATGTTATTTTTATATATCTCTCAAAAGAACTAAAACTAACAAAATGAGATAAATAGAAAAATAAATCAATTAAATCTAGCTATGTGAAAAAAAATAACATCAAAATCATTAAAAAAAATAAAACACTTATTTATTCCATTCTAATAGAATTGACTTTTTAAATAGTTTTTTTCTATTAACATATACATAATAAAAAAAATTATATTTATATTATTTAAAATATTATTTTATCAATTTACCTCTTTAAAATAGCATTTTTCAGGAGATGCTCTTACACAAAATAAGTATGAGTGGGAACAGACAGTAACAAATGTTATAATGGGGCAGAGGCAATCACTTTTATCTATATTTATTAATTAATTTGCTATCAGGTCATTTTCTTCTTCCACTGTCCTTCTTATCATCAACAGGTTTTCACGTATCTGAATTCCATTATTTTCCATTAATTAATTATGGCTATCATTGAAATCTTTGGCTGGACGCAGGCCCGACTGGCTCCCTACAACTTTTTGCTTCTTTTTTTAAGTATATATGTAAATAAAAATCTGTGCACTTTCAATGCACTTTTGGGATAAAAGAGAGGAAACAGGTAAAAAGGGTGTGGAAAATAAGAGAAAAGCATAGGAATAGTGGATTTTTTTAAAAAGAAATCATGAAAATTATTGCACCTTTTGCTTTTCTTATTAAAAAATAATTTCTCTTAGTATGTAATGAAGAGAAATTATTATTATTATTATTATTAGATAGATTTAATTTATGTAGATCAAATCGGCGTTCAATTAAAAAAATATTGAACTCTATCATATTAATCAAATGAAACGGTTTTGATTCATCTAAACTCAATGATTTTTGCATGATAATATGATAGAGCTAAATACTTTTAGGGCTTGAACAAACACAAAACTGATATTTTCTTTAGGATCGAATTGTCTGCTTCCTCAATCAAAGATGCAATCTTTTCTGCTCCTGGAGGTGTTTTCCATGAATCACATTTGTGGCAAAACCATATTTCATCAACCAAAAACCAATCAATTAACTCTTATCTTGAAATAGTTTGTGTCAATTATATAAATCTATATGCTCCATTCAGCTACGTTATGATCATATGGATTAAGGGTATAATAAATTCAACTTGCTAGTCATATATGTTTGACAATTATTATTTATTAATGAGTAATATAAATCGTATCTTAATATCTCACTTAATAGTTTAAGCCATTTAGTTAAATTGGTTATTTAATATGGTATTAGAACTTTAATTATCAAGCAGTCACGAGTTCGAATCTCATCATTTTTATTTATTTGATAAAAATTAAGCATAAGATAATGTAAGATTATACAAGTTTCAAGTCTAAAGGAATTTAATTTTAGAAAATTTATTAGAAAATAATATAAACTATATCTTGAAATCTCACTTAATAATTTAAGTTATTAGATTAAATTAATTCATTGAAAACAATTAACTTTATTCTTCTTGAATCACACCATCTAAGTGAATTATTTTCAAGGAGGGATTGAGTTATTTTCAAGGTATCTAGCTCCTTTTAATCCATCAAGGATCGACTTTGATGAGTTTCATGGGGGATTCTCTTTATTATCCGAATATTATAAAACAAATAAAAACAAAGACTTGTATGTATGTGGTTGTTGTGTAAGAAAAAAGTATTATCTTTACACTTAACATCTTGATGCAATTGAGAGCTAAGACAACTACTATCAAAATGCAAGTTGAGTGCATCTCTATCGCACTCCAAATCAGTTTTTGAGGAGGGGATTAATTTATTCAACATTGCAAGGATTTGTGTTTCCATAATCAATTACTTTTGTTGAACAAGTGGGTCTTAATTAATAACCTTTTCGTGGTAGCTTGAGGCTCAATGTTCTCAAATATGAAGGGATCATTAATTTGTTGAAGCTGTGTAAGGACATCATCATCAACTTGTAGAACAGATTTGTCCTCTCCTTTCTCAAGCATGGAAGACAGGTATGCAATTATGTATTTTCCCAAGGCAGCATCTTGACGGAAGAGCAACACCTAGAGTAATCCTATGTGTGCCACAACTCTCACAAACGTGTTTCACATTTTAGCATGCATGTGCTGCTTGTAATAATAAGGTAAAAAAGTCTTCCAATGTCTGACAATGTCCCGTGCCTGGTAGAAGCAAATATGTTAACCATCCATCCAATCCTAAGCATGTCATGAACCCTAATTAATGGCTCGATGATCACCAGTATATTTTCAGTTTTAGAAAAATCCCAGCATACTGCATAGGGCAAACCAGCTAGCTATAGTACTAGCTAGCTAGTCCTTTCATGTCTTCCATTTTCTTAAATGTAGAAGAGCCATGGGTCTTTTTTGTCATCCAATGCCTATTGGGCTAATTTATAAACACAAAATAAAAAGAAATCAACCTAAAATCGGGAATATCCTGAAAGATTTATCCTCAAGCTCCTTGCAAGTTGCATCTTGCATAAACTAATGGCCAATGGCATATGCTAAGAAACTTCATTGCGATTTCAGACCCCACTCATCTTGGATTAACAAAAATAATAATAATAAAAAGGAAAATTGGATAAACCCATGTAAGAACATCCTTGAACAATGCCATGTCAAAGCTCTTTCGCCACATGAAAGCTTGCTGCTGGTGGTCCTTTCTCCATTATAACCAGCCCCACAGCCTCTATTGATCAGGATAAACCCTCTCTAATTTTCTAATTAGTTAATGATTACTCCTAATGTGATTATCTTACTAAACATGACTAATATTTTAGTAGCTAATGATAGAATATTTTGAGCATATCCAGAGTTGTCACGCTGAAACAATTATTGCTCAGACTGACGTGGTACACAGCTGCCACTGAAATAAACTTGCTCAAGCTTCCAATGAATTCTTGCCACATAAGCTAAAGCAACCTTCGTCTACGCGGGGTCTAGTTCGTCCACTTAGGACATGTTGGTCCCACGTAGCTCTCCAAATATTACTATAAATATGTCACATTTTTTGTAGACTTGTTCAAATTAACCACAGGTGAAACATCAGTTTTCTCCCAAGCCTGATCAGGATTTCATGGCTCAAGTCATAGCTAGATTGCCTCTAAACTACCGGAGTTTTGAAGAGAATGTTGGGTTTTCCGACGATCCGGCGTATTTTACGGACATTGTTTTCGGTTTTTTGGAAGAACAAGAAGTGTCTCCTGATAGCTCATGTGCTTCAGGTGGTGATTATAACGAGGAGGATGAAGATGAGATTAGTCCTTGTAACGTTGAAGAGAACAAGAAATTTTGGGAAGAACAAAACCAACTTCTTCAGGTGAATTTTCATCACCTCCTTTTTCTATAATGTGTCAAGGCTGATGCCAAGGTCATTGCTAGATTAAATTATGCCTAATGGGAGTTGGTATTGATTATGTTATGGTTGCATTTGCAGGCAACATTGTATAGGACAAGTTCTCTTGAGGCCAAGATTCGTCAAGCTACAAAAGATACTCTGAAGGAAATTAATGGGGTTGGCATGCATTGTTTGTGTGGGAAACTGGTGGCCGGAGGTTGCCGGGATTGCTTGCAAAGAGAAATCTCAATCCGGCTTCAAAATGAAGGTTATAATTGTGCCATCTGCAAGTCAAAGTGGAAGAGATCTGAAGAAATCCCTTCAGGTACAGCAAATTCATTTCCCTCTCTTCTTTATGACAAAAATGTTATCAATATTAATCATAGATGATGGTTATGAATTAATCGGTATTGATTAAGAACATGGGATATGATTAATGAGGTACAAACACATGAATGATCTATCTGACGTGCATGGTCTGAACATTTTTCTTCAAATTTATGCAGGGGAACACACTTTTTTGGAAGTGGTGGGCAAATTAAGTTCAAAGAAAGGAGAGGTAAGAGTGGTAATCGAGTTGAATTTTCGAGCAGAATTCGAGATGGCGAAAGCAAATCAAGAATACAATCAACTAATTAGCCGGCTACCGGAAGTATTTGTAGGCAAAGCAGAAAGGCTAAAGGCCTTGATCAAAATACTATGTTCTGCAGCTAAAAAGTGCATGAAGGAGAAGAAGATGCACTTGGGTCCATGGAGGAAGCATAAATATATGCAATCCAAGTGGATAGCCACATGTGAGAGAGCAACACCGGCACCGTTGCCCCGGGGGTTTTCGGACCGGCCGGCGAAGCCTAGAGCATCCATGTTAACTTATGATCTACTGGAGACTTTGCCTGTCTTGCATTGCACAGCAGTTAAAGTCTTGTGATTCAAATTTTGATGATTTTGCCAAAGGGAAGCCTGTAATCAAAACCCCTGAGTTTCTGCCTATGTAGAAGAAGTTAGGTTAAAAATATCCACGGCGTAGATGTCTCTGTTCGGTCGCAAGTACTGCTAGCATTAGGGTTTGGTCTGAGATTTAGGTTCTTTCTTCTGTGGGGTTGGTCATGAGTGGTCACATATGGATATGTAATATAATTATTTGAGTTATGTCTTGCTTTCCTATAATTATGTGTCTTGTTGCTAATGTTTTAGATAGGCCAATTCACAATAGAATGTTTGCATTTTTTTTAATTTCTTTCTTGTTCTTTTTTTTTTTCAATTCCAAAATCATAAATTAAATGGGAAACAAAACCCTTTTTATTTGTGCTAAAACCAATATAAAACTAATTATTAAAGTCCTATGAACGGCCAATTATATCATTTCTTTCAAAAGCTCTTTAGAAATTTTGGCAGTTAATCATTATCCTAGGACGAACAATCTTACAGGCCACAATTGATAGTCAATGCCATCAAGTGATTGATTAAGATAAAGTTAAAGATGTCTTAAATATTGTTTTGTAAAAATTTTATTCTTTTATTTAAAATTAATATTTTTATTTTAATATGTTAATTGTAAAAAATAAAAAAAAATTATTATTTTGATATATTATTAAATAAAAAATATTTTAAAAAATAATTGATATTACACTTTCAAACAATCAAAATATATATATATATATATAGAAAGAGAGAGAGAGAGAGAGGGATCATGCATGTTTTTCTACTTACTCACTTCAGCCAAAATCCTATTGACAAATCTATAGATATTTGATTAAATAATAAGAGTAACCTTCTCAAGAAAAAAAAAAACAAAAACAAGGTTTTGTTTGGAAATAAAATTGTACTACAACATGAAATATTACATCATGGATACAATCTCATAATTATATGTCTTGTTGAAAAATGAGAATAATAATTTTGATACAGTTAACTTTTTTTAGTTTAGTCCTTTTTTCGAACAATATATTAAGGTTATGTTTAGTAAAAGGCTCACGGGGGTTATTTTTATATCATCTTAACATGTTTAATTGGATTTTGAATGGGGTTAATAGTTAAGAGAAGGTTGGTGTTTTTTAGCGTGAGCTTTGGTTGAAAAAAAACGTTAAATATAAGAAAATAGCATTCTAACATTGTTAATGTGTTTTCTAGTTGTAAAAATTTTATATTTTATTATGAGCTTAAAAATTGATATATATGTTTAATAACATAAATTAAGGATTATAAGTACCAATAAATACTAGAAAAAAAGTAATGCCAATTAAAAATTAAATTGTTAAGGTGAGAAATATATGTAAATTAAGATGTTCAATCTTATGTGTTGTGGGAAGCCATTTAATTTTTTTTTATTTAATTTCATGGGACTAATTGTTTTTTTTTTTGGAAGAGCAATAATTAAAATATTAGCTTGCCGCCCCTTTTTTGTCTTTTATTCTTTTTCAAAGCCTAATGAGTAGGCCGTTTTTTTTCCCTACAAGTCTTTCTTTTTCTTTACAGCTTGATTTTCTTGGATAGTTTTTATTGTTTTTTTAAAATATTTTTTATTTAAAAATATATTAAAGTAATTTTTTTTATTTTTTAAATTTATGTTTTATATCAACATTGTTGAAGATTTAGATTCTTCTGTGGGGTTGGTGATGAGTAGTCATATATGGATATGTAATATAATTATTTAAGTTATGTCTTGCCTTCCTATAATTACATGTTTTGTTGCTAATGTTTTAGATAGGCAAATTCATGGGATGTTTGCATTTTTTAAAATTTCTTGCTTGTTCTTTTTTTTTTATTATTATTATTCAATTCCAAAATCATGAATTAAATGGGAAACAAAACCCCTTTTTTTGTGCTAGAACCAATATATAAAACTAATTATGAAAGTCCTATGAACGGCCAATTATATCATTTCTTTCAAAAGATCTTCAGAAAATTGGCAGTAAATCATTATCCTAGGATGAACAATTTTACAGGCCACAATTGATAGTCTACGCCATCAAGTGATTGATAAAGATATAAATATCTTAAAATATCTTGTAAGTTGCTCAAATATGTTTTATAATTTTTTATAAAACATATATGAGCAACTTACAAGATATTTTTTTATTTAAAATTATTTTTTTATTATTTTAATATACTAATATTAAATACAATTTTTTTAAAATAAAAAAAATATTGTTTTGATGTATTAGCGAGTAAAAATTATTTTAAAAAATAATAATTATTATATTTCTAAATACCAAAAAAATAATATTTTTTTATTAATTATATTAAAGAGGCCTCCAAGGCTCTCTTCAAAAGGAATTTGTTTAGTCATTATTTATTGTGTTTTCCGATGTTGTTGAAAATACCTTTCTAATATTTTTTCGTTTTTTTTTTATAAAAAAAAATACTAAATCAATCGTTACCTTAATATCCATTCATCATCTGGCATAGGAAGAAAAATATAGATTCAAAGACAAAAAAAAAAAAATACTTCGTTTTTCTTTTTGTTTAAGGGACTGCTTGTCATCAAATCTTCAGAACCTGCGATGCTATACAGAAAAAAGATAGAAATTTCTAATGCTGGTTAATTAAGAAAAGGTAGACTATTACTGAATCTGGAGGAATTTGGATCAGGACTTGCAGCTCTCGTGATGTTTTCACAGACATGTCATATATATATATATATATATATATAGAGAGAGAGAGAGAGAGATCATGCCTGTTTTTCTACTCACTTACTTCAGCGAAAGTCCTATTGACAAATCTAGGTTTTTGATTAAACGATAAGAGTAACCTTTTCAGGTAAAAAAAAAAAACAAAGTTTTGTTTGGAAATGAGGTTACACTAACTTGTAAAAAGTATTGTTTTGATTTTTTTTATTAGAAAACTAAAACTTTACACTGTGTTCTCCAAAAGAAAAAAATATTGTGGTATAAAGTAATTTTTTTTAATTTTTTTGATTTTTTTGTGTTGATCTTAAAAATAATTTAAAAAAATAAAAAAATATCATTTTGATGTGTTTTAACACAAAAAACATTTTATATCATCAAATCAAATAAAATAAAAAATTTATTTTGAGGTATAGAGATATTTTTTTTAAAAAAAAGGCATCAAATCAAATCTTGAGGGACATTGGAGAAGTTTTAATTGAAAAATAATTATAAGTTCTTGATAGCATAAACCTGGCTACAATCATATGAGTAGGGCCAGCACCATTCCAGCAAGCAGCAGATTTTGGTGGGCTCAGCCCAGTTGTGCTTGATATATAGTTAAAATATAAAAATAATAATTATTTTTATATCATCTGAACATGTTTAATTGGATTTTTGAATGGGGTTAATTGCTAAGAGAAGGTTGGTGTTTATAATAGTTAATTGTTTTTTAGTGTAATGGGGTTAATTTTTTTATTTAATTTCATGGTACTATTTTTTTTTTTGGAAGAGCAATAATTAAAATTTCATTGAAATAAACTATTTTACTTGTACAATTCTTCTTTTTGTTATTAATATCTTTAATTTCAACCAAAAAAAATCTAACTTTTTGCTCAATACTATTTATTTATTAAAAATCAAAAGCAGTAAGAAGACGTACTAAACAAAATTAGATGATTTAAAATAAAAATGAAAAAAGATATTTCTCTAACTAAAATCTTTTTGTTTTATCTCATTAAAGTATTTAATTGTATTTGAATGTTTTTACCAAAATATTTGTTTCTTAGACAACATTCTATCATTATTTTAAAAGCAAGATTCAATTATAAAAAAAAAATTAAAATTATGATAATTTTAATGTGAGTGTATTAAAAAAATATAAAAATAATACATCTCTCTCCATTCTTAAAGCCAAGGATTGGTATGTAAATAAAACAAAGTCTTGGACTAAAATATATGATTTTTAAAATAAAGGGACCAGAAAACTTTGACAAAATTTGAAGGCATAAAAATGAAAAAGGAGCATTTTTTAATGGTAAAAAACCTTTGTTTTAGCCATGATGTCAAATTGAGTCCTTTCATTTTCAATTTTTTCCAATCAATACAACTAAATTTATTTTTGAAAAAATTAACATTAACTAAAATACACCTTGAGAATCCCACGACAAACTCATAACAAAGATTCTAGGCTTAAATCTGAAATAACACACAATGAGCAAGAATGAAATTAAAAAAAAAATAGAGAAGTTTGGTGACCAACTTTCTAAAGACTAAAAAATTACAAAACATTGTTCATTTAAGCGAGTCAAACCGAAAAAATCAAGCCAAAACCTAAAAAATCAAGTTAAATCGAAAATACCAAGTCAAACCGATTTGAACCTATTTTTATCCTAAAAACCGAACCGAAACGAAACCAGTCGATTTGAACTGGTTCCGATTCGGTTTTGATTTTTTTAAAAAAAAATAATTTGGTTTTTAGTTTTTTTAAAAAAACAAACTGAATAAAAAATAATGATTCCTATTAACAATAATTTCATACCCCCAATTAGTTTTTTTTTAATATATAATTTTACCTTTCAAGCATTATTATTTTTCCTCTCTTTTATTTTTCAAAACACACACCAAATCAATTTTTAATTATTTCTCACTAATCATTTAATAATTTATTTCCCTGTTTCTAATAACACTCAATCCCCAATTTATGAGTCAGTACAACAAACAAACATTCTGAAAACTTATTTTTTATACTCTTAAAAACTACTTGTTGTAATAATTATTCATAATATTTCGCCTCCAATTTTTGTAATCTCATATCAAAACGCCACCTAATTATTAATTTTCATAATTTTACGCAAATAATCTTTAAACATATAGATCATTTTAAAACAATTCTAATTAAATAAAAAATATGATTGTGATTGTTTTTAAAGTATTTTTAATTCATAAATACATTAAAATATTATTTAAAAAAAATTATTTATGATATTAGTACATCAAAATAATCTAAAAATATTAATTTAAAGTAAAAAAAATAAAAAATTTTAAATTTTGTAAAAGCCATTTAAAAATGCAAAAACAACAGTAAGGTTACAATTAAAGGGAAAATATGATTGCTGATTTAATTTTAAAACTATTGGTTAGCCGCCCCTTTTTTTTGTCTTTTATTGTTTTTCAAAGCCTAATGAGAAGGCCCTTTTTTTTGTTTTTTTTCCTCCATGTGTTTCTTTTTTCTTTTTCTTTACAGCATGATTTCCTTGGATAGTTTTCACATTATTTGATTATTTTTAAAAATATGTTTTAATTAAAAATATATTAAAATATTTATTTTTATTTTTTTAATGTTTGAATTTAAATCCCAACAAAGTTATAACCCCAA
Organism: Populus tomentosa; assembly: GCA_018804465.1. Lineage (NCBI taxonomy): Eukaryota > Viridiplantae > Streptophyta > Magnoliopsida > Malpighiales > Salicaceae > Populus > Populus tomentosa. The sequence goes on along the minus strand of CM031993.1, from coordinate 11,151,682 downwards.
AAAAATAAGTGGATCCATCTTAAATATACATATTAACTATACTATTTAAACAAAACTCCAACAATAAAAACTAAAAAGGAAGTCTAGTAATTCCTAATTTATTTTAAAAATAACAAGCCCCTACTTGTTAGAGGATTTTCATGGATATTATAAAGGATATAATGTTTTAGAATAGAAGGGATAGGTATGTGTTTAATTAATAAAGATAAAAATATCGAATAAAAATATTTACAGAATAACTTTGAAATAAATTTTTATTTTTTAAAAAACAGAAAAGATAAAAAGACGCTATCTTGAGATTATTAAAATTAAAAGTTATGGAGAATGTGTCTTGACCATTTCCATGAGATGCCGTAGGGAAGAAAAAAACAAAAAAAAAAGCTGCCCGGGGCAGAATAATTGCGTGGTCGGCCCGACGACCTGTTCTTGAGACATATGGGTAACTGACAGTGACTTCGAACACTTTCCCAAATGGAAAGACTTCAAAAGTCAAAGTCTTTTGTGCGTCAAATTTGTGAACACCGAAGCCGCAAATTGTACAGTCAGATTCCATTGAAGAAACACAGGTCTTGTTTTTTTAACTCGGTACTGTATCATTTTTTTTTAATATAGATATTACATTATTTATTTATTAAATCTTTGTAGGGTTTATTTAATTGTAGCCCAAATATTTAATTTATTAAAATTTACCTAGTAGGTCAAACTATACAGATGTTTTATCAAATCATATTTTATACACACACACACATATATATAATATAGTTAGAGCATGGAGATATTAAAAGCCTAATTTCCTTCGGTTTAAGACTATAATTTAAAGCTTAAAAATCCTAATTAAGTTCTTGACATGAGCCTTTACTGTCCATATTGTGGAGCCGAAATGGGTATAGTCGATTTCCAAGAAAGACCACTTCCATAGGAGGAAGCTTGCTTCTTCGTCTAAATAGCCACATGACCCATTTACTTTGATGCTTGTGGACCTCTTCGTCTCAGCCAGGAACTTGCCATGGAGATTAATGAGGTGCTCTCATGAATAGACAGATTCATGGACACACGCCTGATCATGTCCCTTTCCTAATTAATCTGTCCATACTAACCAAACCAACATGTGAAGATAACTTAATTGTCTGCGCTTTCAAATTGTTTTTATTTTAAAGGTTTTTGGATTTATTTTTAAGCAAATAAAAGTTTGAAAAACAATTATTGATATATTTTTAAGTAACAAACAGTTTGAAAAGTAGTTATTCATGACACATACCTGGTCATGTCCATTTCAAAATTAATTTGTTCATACTAACCAAATCAACATGTGAAGATAACTTAATTGACTGCAAAATTCAATATATATATATATATATATATATATATATATTTTGAATTATTTTAATATATTTTTAAATAAAAAAAAATTGATATAGTTTAAAAGAAAACAGTTTGAAAAGCAGTTATTCACGGATACACGCCTAGTCATGTCCATTTCAAAATTAATTTGTCCATACTATCCAAACCAACATGTGAACATAACTTCTATGCACTTTCAAATTATTTATTGTTAGGGATTCCCCCCCCCCCCCCCCCCCCAATTCTGCAACAAGTATTCAATTGTTGAATATTTTCTTTTTAGATCCCTAGTGAGTTAACCTATTTTTTTATTATTAGATTTTAAAATAATTTTACAATGGGTTTCTGAATTTTTAAAATAAAAAGTAATATAAAACTTGTCCCTTTTTATTATTTACTATTTTTTCCAAGATTATTATATTATAAACACCATTAAATATCTGATTGTAACTACCATTTATCTTTCTTTCTAAACATCAATATTTTTTTTATTTTTTATTTAAATAATCATGGAGTGAACGAACCCGGACACAAACCCAGAAGTCACTGGCTCGCACCTTGATGCATGTGACTTGCGTCCACTGCGGCCTCATCGAGAAAAATGAGTTCGATAAATGGTTAGATTTTTTCAACAAATCATTCTTTTAAACCTCTTGAAAACTTCTTATAATGCTTTGTCTCTTATTAAACATTATCTTATTAAACTATTTTTTAGTTTTTTTCTCTTTAAATTCTAAATTTATCTATAGATGATTGATAATTCAGTATTTTTTTTAAAAAAAAAATCAATATGGTACTGAAGTTCTAACGAAAAATCAAAATGTTATTTATTTAATAAAATAAGGATAAATATAAATTAAATAAGTCAGTTATAGTCATTTACACGTTTAATTACTCGTGTTCTCTAACTCCATCAAATCAATAATGAAAAGTGAAAACTCCTTGCATTGAAATAAAAAATAGGCACGTGTAAAAGATTATTCTTGGATTCCAAATTGGCAGCCGATGACGCTGAGGACGACAGGGCAAACTGACCAAGTGATGTTTACTGGATGACGAGTGCGTTCATGAGCTCAGCCCACCCTTTCCTTTTGTGTTCTTGGACTCGTTTTGATGGTGTATATAAAGAGCTGTCAAGAAAAAGGATCAGCCATCTTCACATCTTCTCTGAGGCTTCTCATGGGAGTCATGGTTGAGAGCTTTGGAGGTACAGTAATCATGGAGAGTAGCAGTAATATTTCTTCTACAAAAACAGAGAGAAAGGTCATCGAGAAAAACAGGAGAAATCAAATGAAAACACTTTACTCCAAGCTCAATTCTCTCCTCCCTAATCAGAACTTCAAGGTGCTTTCTCTCACCATCTCCATAGACATGTCTACTTTTATTATTGCATGCTAGCTTTCACCTCTCATGACGAGGCCAAGCTGCTGTTGCTTGAGTTTGGCAAATTAAGGATTGAAGTTCTTACATTTGTTTTGGATATATGCAGGAACCACAGCCACTGCCCGATCAGATAGATGAAGCAATAAGCCATATAAAAAGTCTAGAGGAGAAGTTGAAGAAAGCCAGGGAGAAGAAAGAAGGTTTAACAAGCAGCAGAAAAAGATCATATACATGCACTTCTGATCCTATACCAATCGCTACTCCAAAATCACCTCAGCTAAAAATCCAAGAATTGGGTTCAGCTCTAGAGATAGTTTTGACAAGTGGGCCAGATAATCAGTTCTTATTTTATGAGATTATTCGCATTCTTCATGAAGAAGGTGTAGAGGTTGTTAATGCTAATTTTCAAGTTCTTGGAGATTCCATTTTCCAAGTACTTCACGCACAGGTAATGATTATATATACTTTGATCAATCATGTTGATTCATTCCTAATACATCCTCGACATGTTCTCTTGAACAATTCAATGATAAATTTGAATTTCTTTTGCGCAGATGAAGGAATCTGATAATGGTTTTGGAGCTGCAAAAGTAACCGAGAGACTGAACATGCTCATTAATGGATCCACGAGTGAAATGGAGTTGGATTTAGAGCTATGGGACTTCGAGATTCATCCTGGGATCACTGGGGAACTCCTTACAGGACTAGAATACGAAACTTAGCATAGAATAATGGTAAATTAGGTACTAGAGTTTAGAATCTAAGTTTAATTTCTTGAATTATGTGAGCTATATAGATATTACGAACAAGTTCACATATGTATGGAAATATCCTATATAACAAAGACAGCTTGTGCCTTGTTGCATGGTTTTCCCTTCAATCTGATCTTGTTTTCCCCTTTCTTTTGAATTTCTTTAGAGCAATATATATATACTCCATTCTTATAAGACTGATATGTTTGTTAAAATGATGTTCGAATGCAATGGAAAACAAATAATTGGCATAAATACAGTATTATATGCTCCTTAATTCTATAAGAAGATTGAAAGAGAGAAGAAGTCAGTGCGCAAGCAATAAGTTTTGGCTGTTTTTTCAGCTTATCATTGGCATTTTGTGTTCTAGAATCAAGAACATTCGAATAATCATTTTATGTAGCTTTCCAATTCTTTTGAAAACTAGAAATTTCAGAGATTTTGGCCTTTGAGAAAGCATTTTCAGATAATTTGCTGATACACACACACACACACACTCCATTCTTACATTTTTGTTTTTCTGAAAAAAAAATTTCAAGTTCTCGGAAAATCTTCAAGTTTGTTTGCCCTAAGAGATTAGCAGTTGCTTGAATGATTAACTGAAGGGGAAATGCTAGAAAAAAGGGGATTTTAGCAGTTAGTGATTGTGTGAGTATTAATTTTAATTACAACTATATAAATTGAGTCTTCTTATATGATCAATTCAAACAAGAAATCAAACAACATACCCTTTTTTTTTTTGGATGTTTGGACTTCATTGTTATATGATCATGAACTTATGTTTTATGAATATAATGGAAACAAGAAATCAAAGATAATGAAATTTTATGAATATAATTTTATGCAACAACAAATTTCATCATAATTTTCATTTGTAATCACCAATAGAAATTTTATGTTGCTATTATATCGAAAAGTAGCAACGAAATAATTTTCTCCGATGTTTTAATTGCTATTAATTATCAATTTTGTGGTAGTGTATGATTTTTTTTTACTGAATTAAATATATCTTTTTCTTAGTTGTTTTTTCTATATAATTATTAAAAATATTTATGAATCTCTGTGTATCTTACAACTAGTTTTTTATCTATGTGAAATCACACCAGTGTTTTAATCTATAAAATTACATTTTGAATTTTTAGAAAGTAATTTTATGTTTGATGATATTTTATGCTCAAGTGCTTCTTTACATTCCATTAATGCTGGGAATAAAAAATATATTCTCAAGAAATTATTTGAAATACTAATTTTAAAAATTCTTGACTGTTTACTTAGCAAGTTATGTACATTTATTTAACCAAATTATACTCACTTTATCGTATGCGATTAACTTATATTAAATATTAGTAATTGTTCATTTATTTATAATGTTGAATAAGTCTAATATTTATGTTTTTTGACTTTGACCATTCACCAGCTGCTGGTCTCCATGGATATATCATTGTTAACAATACACTGGTATGAAAAAAGGCTTTCATTGTGACGTAAAGAAATTAAGCTATGGATTTGAGTTTAACAAAAAGTTGTAAAAGATGTTAAAAAATAGTTTTAAATCCCTTAAATATCCATAAATAACTAGGAAACAACCAATAGAAAAAATAATAAAGTTAAAATATGAAATTAATAAAGAAATCCTATTATCTACTATAAGTTTAGATTTTTATTAGGAATCCACGTGTAAAATTTAAACTCAATTTAATAATCAAATCAAATAATATAATTATTTTAAATTAAATTGATTATTTGAACAACTTAAATTATTTTTGTTAGTCAATTTAATCCATAAAATCCTAGATTAATTATTCCATATCATATTGACAAATTAACAAATGATGAATATAGGTTACAAATATATATAAATGTTGTCATCAAATTATTTTTTAAGGTTTATATTTGTTCTTCCTTTCTCATCTTGAGAGATGTGCATCTGTATTTATAGGAGGATTTTGAGTTCCTGATCAACATGATTCATGTTTGAATGAGATATACCATGAAATTGCAATTAAAAGAATAGGAAAATTGCATGATAACAAGGTGCATTTATTTTTCATAAAATGTTTCTTGAATAAGAAATATTTGCATATAAAATGTTTTTCATGAAAAAAATTTATAATACTTGATATATAGGGGTGAGAAAAAAACCGAAAAACTAAGAAAACAAAAAAAAATAATAAAAAAAACAGAGCCAAAACGAAAACAACCGAGCCAAACCTGTTTGAACCGGTTTTGGTTTTTTTTAAAAAAATCAGTTTGGTTATTTTTTTTATATATAAAAATCGAATCAAATCGAAAATAATCACCCCTAATATTACTGTTATAGTAAAATAATGATGGTTTGCAATAATAATAAAATTGTTTTTGTGGTAACTATAAGAATGATGATGGAGTAAAGTGATGATGGTACGGAATTAGTAAAGAGGTATTGGTAATATTGATAATGATAGTGATAAAATAGTGGTTATCATAATGAGCATAATTAAAATTATTTAATAATAATATGAGTGGATTATTATTATAAAATATATTATAAATTTTATAAGTTGAAAATATTTATTAACAAATAAATTAAAATTAAAAAATAATTAAAAAATATTTTATATTGACTAGTTTCATGTGAATTAAGTTTTTAAAAAATCTTTGCCCTGAGAGATCAGCGTTTGCTTGAATGATTGATTGAAGGGGAAATGCTAGAAAAAGGGGATTGTTTCAAGCAGTTAGTGATTGTGAAGTATTAATTTTAATTACAACTATAGAAATTGAGTTCTTACATAATCAATTCAAAAAAAAAATTTCTATTATTGTAATGATTTTAAAAATGCTATCAATGTATAAAAATTGTTTTCTACTAAAATTCTACTCATAAGCTCTCAAATAAAATCTACCAAATCGAAATATAATTATTTTTACATAATTCTATCTAGACTTTTACTAAATTGTTTTTTGGATGTTGATTTGGACTTCATTGTTATATGATCATGAACTTATATTTTATGAATATAATGGCAACAAGAAATAAAAAATAATGAAATTTTATGAATATAATTTTATACAATAAAAAAATTTCATCACAAATTTCATTGACAATTACCAACAAAATTTTTCCGTTGTTATTAATGTTGAAAAGTAGCAACAATATATATATATATGGGTATCCAGGCCAGTTTACACGCACCTCGACTAATTCTATGGGTTCTGAAATTAACGACCATGTCAGTCTCTAATGACTCTAATATTTGTGGGACTCGAACTTGTAATTTTTAAAAAGCAAATCTAAAACCTAACCAGTTGAGCTACACTCTTCAGGATTACAATAAAATATTTTTTGTTGACCTTTTTGTTGCTATTAATCATTAATTTTCTGGTAGTTCATGTATGATTTATTTTTCTTACTGAATTATATATGTTTTTCTTAGTTGTTTTTCTATATAGTCGCTGAAAATATTTGTGGATCTCTCTTGATCTTATAACTAGCCCTCCATTTGTGCGCTATTGTCTTGCTACCACAACCTGTAATGACTTGGTAGAATTCTTCACAAAGACACGACCTTATATCACACCTCACATGTTAATTAGTTCACCAGTCATCGTACAATAATATAACATAAATTAAGAAGCAGCCTGCAAATAAAAAGCTTTTATTAGTTAGTGGGTTTTAAGCTCAAATATAATTCTGATTAGTATTTTAGTAATCATATGTAATTTTCTTGACTTAACAATTTTCTCAACACACAAGTCATTCTTTTTCTTCTTTTCTTCTTTGGCTTTTCCTTCTTTGCTTCTTATTTCTTTTTTGGTACGTTTCAAATCTTCTTCTGTCCAGCATTATTTTCCCAGAATGAATTATATCACTAAAAACATCGAAGGAGATCCCATGTTGTTAAATTATCGATCTATGATACCAATGTTTCGAGAAACTAAGCTGGCTGGCCAATCACCAGTAATTCTAACACGAACATTTACAATCCTCAAAGTGATGAAACCTGTTTGAATCACGTAAAACTCTGAGGTTCTTCATTATCCTGATAGGCAATCCTGAATTGCGAGTGAGAACAAAAGCAACTGCAAGTTTCTCAGTACTGTGATAGGTCAGGAGTTCTTCCTTGTTCTCTGGTTCAAGATCATACAGTGAGAATTTTATCTGGGGCACATATACTGCATCCCTTTTTTTTTTTTTTTGTCAAGTTCCTCGAGTTTTGCATAGATTAAACCTTTTTTTTTTCTGGATGTGAATTATCACCAGCCACAAAAACATGGACGCCATCCTTCATGGTTACCCAACTACATCCAGCTGCCTTCCTCACCAGCGCTGCGCCTCTCTCATTGCTCTCCTAATCCTCGCCATGTCCTCCCGCTTCCCTCCTGAAGCATATGTTAGGAAATCCGACCGGTGATATACTGATATTTGTTCATTTGAGGCTAAACAAACTAACATAATATTTAACGTAGTTCGACAAATTACCTATATCCACGGGAGAGTCAATATTATTAAAGATAGATAGAAAAAAGATTTACAGCACACATAAAAGAGGAGGATTACTTCACTCTACTCTACTTCCAGCTCTCATTGCTACCTAGTGCCTTGCTGCCATTGCAATTCTTTTCTCTTTCTCTCTTATTCTCTTCACATGCTCTTTACACTCTCTCTCTCTCATTTTGCTCTCAAATAATACCTTTATTTATAGGCATTTCATGACAGACAACAGGCCATTAATTATGACACAAATAGTAGCAACACATGAGCTACACCATTTCTATCAATGTTGGGTGCTACTATCATTATAGTTTTTTAACAATAATAACCCTACTTTTTAGGATAAATTGCACTATTTATTACCCATTAATAGCAAATCCCAACAGCATACATGTTGGAAAGAAGCACATAAGTCACCGCATTTCAGCAGCCCTCCTACCTAATTCTGTCTTTCGACCATTTCCTCGACAGCAAGCACCTAGCTAGAACTGTTCTCCAAATAAGAATATGAGGCTTAATTGGCATCTTATTAATGAAATTCTCTGTCTTATCTAATTCACCAGCCCGTCCAAGAAGATCATCAACCATACATGAGTAATGCTCTACACGAGGAACCAATCCATACACTTCAGTCATGGATTCAGAATATTCAAACCCTCCATCAACTAAACCAATGTGGCTACAAGCAGACAGCACCACGACAAGGGTGATGTGATCGGGTAATTGAGCACTGAGCTCCATTCGTGTGAAAAGCCTCGAAGCATTGTCTCCATAGCCTGATGTCATTGAGTTCCAAGAACACAAATTCCTCACAGGCATCAAATTAAAAAACCTCAATGCATAATCTATTCTTCCACATTTTGAGTACATATCAACAAGTGCGCTCCCAATTACAACATCAGATTCTAAACAAGCTCTTATTGCACAGGCATGTACTTCCATTCCACGCTCTAGTGCGGCAACAGTGGCACAAGCACTAAGAACAGTGGCAAAAGTCAAACAGTCCAATCGCTGACCCCTCTGCATCATTAACCAGACCAAATCCATGGCCGCCTTGCACAGGAATCCGATATGTACTCGCTATTAGACTTGTGATTCGGCTACTGGTTGAATATTGTTTTACAAATGTTTTTCTGTGCATAAAAAAAGGAATTCAAAAGGTTTATATATAAATTTAATTAAATAATTTGAGAATTATTTATAGGATCCCTACCCCGTTGAAGTCGACTAGCCAAACTCACGCCTCGGATCCTGAATTAAATTTATTTTTTTAATTAAATAAATTAAATTTTATAAATTGTTAGGTAATGAAAATTTATAATTTAAAAAGTTTGAGGACCAACATATATATTTTACCTCAAATTTAGAAACACCTTCTCTTTTTACCTTATCTTTAAATCTTATCATTTATTAATAAATATATTTTAATTGGTTATCAATATGGGCCTATAATAATGTAATTTAAAGAAAAAAAAGATGGATTGAAAAAAAAAAATCATTATGACAATCCATAATGATTTGTCTTTGAATGAACAATGATGTGGGCAATATTTTCCTCTGAATAATTTCTTAATATATCCAGAAATTCAAAAGCTAAGGAAATGTGACCTCTGTTGCAGTGTTATCTTCTTCTGTCACGCTAAGAGAATTCCTTTTTGGGCGTTGTAGTGACTGATATTTCATTTTGATCACTCTGCACAAAATCCAGGAAATGTTATTAAAAATATCCAACATCTTATACCAGTCAAATATTGCCAGCACGTGCCTTAACAAAAACTAAAAGAAATGATGTTTTTATTGAGTATCCTGTATAAAAATACTATTTATTATAATAATAATTTTTTTGTATTTTTTATATATATATATATATATTTTTTATTATTTAATATTTAATTTATTGAAGATTGAGCTTCATAATTTGTTGTGGTTTACTTATGGATATCTCAATTTCATGACCCCTGTTATGAGTTTCACAGGTTAACATGGTTGATTTAAGTTTTTTCTTTCTTTTTAAATGGTATTTTTTTTTTAATTTCATCCTTTGATATTGGGTTGATTAAGAATTATATTTTATTATTTATTTTTGTTTGCTTTCTATGAAGTTATTCTAGTCTCATCGTCTGAGTCTTTGGTTTTGTAGGTTAACCCGGTAAACTCGGGTTGTTTTATTATATCCTATTTTTCAATTGAATTTTTGTCAATCTCATTATTTAGAAATGGGTTTTTAGAAAATTACATTTCATAATTTATTTCAATTTATTTTCTATGGAGATATATTAGTCTCAAGACTCAAGTAGTAAGTTTAGCAAGTTAATCCAGTTTGACTCGAGTTATTTTTTTGGTTTACTTTTTATGAGATTATCTCGGTCTCGTGACCTGGTCATCGATTTGGCGGATTAACCTTGATTGATTCATGGTATTTTTTTACCCCGCAATTCATTGCAATAAATGTTTTTCTTTGTTTTTTTTTTTTTTTAAAAAAACAAATCTATGTTTCTTTTCCTATTTTTATCTTTCAACATTTTATTTATTGAAAATTGAACTTTATGATCTATCATTGTTTGCTTTCTATGTGATTATCATAGTCTCATCACTCATCTCGCGTGTTTAGTAGGATAGCCCGATTAAATCGAGTTTTCTTTTTTTTTTAATTGGTAATTTTCACAATTTAATCATTATTTTTTGGTTTGTTTTCTGTGAGGTTATTTTGATCTAATGACTCAGGTCACTAATTTTGAGAGTTAACCCTGATAGACTCAGATCATTTTATTATGTCATGTTTTTAGATTGATTTTTTCTTAATTTCATTCTTCAACAATGATTTTATTAGGAGATAGGCTTCATAATATTTTTTATTTGTTTTATGCATGGTTATCTAAGTCTCATGATCTAAGTTATAAGTTTAGCAGCCTTATCCAAGTTGTCTATAATTATTATTTTTTGTTTATATTCTATAAGTTTAACATATTGACTCGAATTGTTTTTTTATTTTTTTAATTGATTTTTTTTAGTTTTATCATTCAATATCGGGTTAATTGGGAATTGAATTTTACAATTTGCTTCAATTTACTTTCTATGAGGTTGTTTTGATCTCATGACCTGGATCATGGGTTTGATAAATTAATTCGGGTTAATTGAAGTCATTTTTTTAATTGATTTTATTTTTTAATTTTATCCCTCAATATTAGGATGATTAGAAATTGAACTGTATAATTTTTTTTAATTTTCTTTAACAGGATTATCATGATCTCATAACCTAGATCATGAATTTGACGGATTAACTCTAGTCGATTCAATATGTTATTGTCTAATATTTATATATAAAAAAAATATTGTCATGAATTTGTGTGAGTTAAACAATGTTTTTACTTGTTATTTGAGTTATTTCTTAATTTGTTAAGTTCATCGGGTCACCATCACATGATTTTTAAAAAATTCTTCTAATAAAAAAATATTAGCAATGCTTGATTTTTTTTTTTATTAAATAGAATTGATACAACTAACATCATAGTAAGGGTAAAAAATCTAGTATATACAAAATTAACACGGGAATGTATTTCTAAAATGATTTGAGAAGGGGATTAGTCTTAACTAAGGCACAAATTAATTCGATGAAATCCTTACCACTTAATGGGAAAAAAAAATCAAAGAAGGATTTGTCAAGCAAGATTTTGTTCCATAATACTAAATTTTCTAATCGAGATAAAAAATAATAAAAAAAGATGTTATCGGATCAATTATTTTATAGGTGAATTAACAATAAATTTTCTTGAAGGTGATTTTAAAGACACGCCCCTTTTTAAATGATTTAAAAAACGTACCACATGTTAGTCGAAAAAACTTAATAATTTAATGCGGATACTAATCTTAAGGATTTAAACTTAAAATGTCAAGAAATGAAATAAACTTCCTTATCCAACGGACCAGCTACTTGAAATTATAGTTCCGATTCTAAAATCGGTGCTTGCTAGTAATATTCCAATTAGAGTTGACCCAATGTAACTTTTAGGTTAGAAAATTTAATGGGTTAATTTGAATTAATTTAGATTAATTTAATTTTTAATAAAAAAATAAAAAAATATTATTTATAAAAGAAAAAAAAATCAAGATTAAGTTTTATTAAGCCATACTAATTAACCTGAATTTTTTATTAGATTAATCTATTAGATCTTATCAGGTTTTTAAACCATATTTGACATCATAGTTTTGAAATCTAGGACGACCTGGAGATGAAACTGGATCATATTAAAGAAAAAACTCGATGTGATCCAATGACCCAGCAAAACCTGATCAAAAATCTAGTTGCAATCTTTGATTTTTTTTTATTAAAACAATATTGTTTTGATTTTGAAAAAAAAATTTAACCCAATGACCCGATCAAAACTCGAAATTTGGATCTTAGATCGGGTCAGATCTAAAAACTATACTTATTAGTATCAATGTTATTAAAAACATGTTTTAATTTATAAAATCATATAATTTTATGAATTACAATATATTTTTAATAATATTCTAAATAAATGATTAAAACATCTAAAATCAAATTAAAAACTTAAAAATGTAACATCAGGATAAACTTGGAAAAAATCAGTCCAATTCGTTCAAGTAGGTAAAACCTAGCACCAACACATGATTTCACTGTTCCACAGTTCCTCTCTCTCTCTCAAAACACCTTTTTTTTTTTTTTCTTTACTTCTTCTACGATCTGCCTCTTTCCTTCTTCTGTAGTCTCTCATCTCTGTTTTGGCATCAATCAGGTTAGTTTTCATAAACTTCTTGTTATAACTTGTAACATTATCTCACTCTCCTTCTCTATTAGCAATGACTGCAAGCATGACCCTTTAATTATCGTTTGAATAGTACCGATAATATCAAATTAGATCGAACAAAATTCCCTTCTGTATTAGCAAATTAAATGGGTTTGATAGAAATCCCAGGTTCAACCAATGGTTATGGACCTGAAACCATCGGGGATAACATGAAAATGAGACTTGAACCAGACAACAATGGTGGTGATCTGTACGTGTAACAGCTAGGCATAAAAAACACTACAGTGTTAGCAAGTCTTGTCTTGTATTCTGTCTCTGTTACCAGGCCCCATTGCAACAGAAATAGTGAGGATATGAGGCCTTTAAGGCTGGGGGGCAATTGAATATCTTAGGTTCTATGAATGAATTGTCAGCGTTGAACCTGTCCAAGTCGAGTCTTGTATTTTGTCTTCTTGTAAATGAAATCATTGCATAATTAGTTGGCATCAATGGACTAATATTGTGAAGAATTAGAAAGGGCATAACTTTTGTGAAATTGAAAGGAACTCAGTAACTCACTACCTGTAAAACTAATGTTGTGATTTTTTGGATTGTCTTTCGTGTCACTGCTTTATTATCTTGAAATGCTATGTAAATTATGCCAAAAAATACTTCATCCTGCTTCAAAAGAACTCAAGTCTCTTAGGTGAAGTGCCCGCGTTCAAAATTGTTCTGGAATGGTGTGCATTTTTGTTCCAGTAGAAGTTTCTTTTCCATGTTTTTGACATTTACATGCTAATAATACAAAGTCATTTTCCTGGTACAACCGTATAGCTTGGCCAAGCTACTCTGATATCTGTGTTCTTTTTTCTTCTTTTTTTCTGGAGGCTGATGCTTTCATATGCCAACATGAACAATCTCTCACGATCTACTAAAGGGCAAGTAACTTGATTGGTTCAAATCCAATTCATGAGATGGCAGTGATCTTTAGCTGTGGCAGTGATATCACTTTATTCTAGTTCATCACATGCAACAGACATTTTTAAAAAGTTTCAAATGTAGCTTACTTGTGTATAATAATATGATTTGAAGCATTTAAACAACACTGTATTAAATGTATGTTCACCTAATTGTTACTTGTATATAATATCACTATCTTACTTATTAAAAATGATGCTAGGTTATAGAATTATCAAAACAACTTTTGACCTTCTTTATGTGGAAATATTCCTAACAAATGTCCTTGTAAGATGGATTTTTGGATGCTCTTAGTCGAGAACAAGGATTTATGAAACAACAAAATAGGGAAAGGACTAGAAGATGAGTCTTGAGCTACTTAAGACTCATCTTCTACTCCTTTCCCTATTTTTGAAAGACTTCAACTAGTGGATTATTATCACAGTAACCACAAAATAATTTAAGCGCAGTCCAATTGAATATGTATTGGGCTCCACTGGCCGCCCGTAAGGCCTAAATAAATACCAAGTCCATTTGATTTAGTTATACTCTGGAATCGTTTTAGTTTGTTTTGATGTCAAATGCCCCCTGCTTCTATTCTCTTCTCTTCTCTCTTCTTAATGTTCTCTTCACCCCTCGGTAGAGTTTGAATTGGTGGCGCGTGGTGTGAGTTATTTGCACGTGTTTAAAGACCCTTGATTTACTGTATCTCATCTAGGAACTATTTTCATTTCTTCGTCAGAGGTACTGTAGTTACTCTGTTTTGTTAAACACTAGATCATCTTAAAGTTGTTCTCTTTTATGATGTTTATGTCTCATATTATGGTTTCTGTATAAAGTTCAAGTGGTCTAGCATTACATCTAGTTTTGAATGCTAGCTGTTGATTTGTAGATTATAAACAATACCCTTTAAATGCTTCTCTCTATATATCATTACTTGGGCGGTTGTCTGAGTGTGGGTGTTGAATAATCTATTATAGATTGAATCTATGTTTTTTAATAATTTGTGTTGTGCTTGTCTTTCAAGTTTTGAGTTTTTCAAGTGCTAGTGTTGCTATTGGATATCATAATGAATTAGGCATTGGAAAAATGATCCCTTTGTTTGATTTTGGATTTCATTTTGAAAGTTGCTCTAGATTCCTTCTTTCTAGATTGCGTATTGGTATTATATATTTTCAAGTTATTTTGGCTGGATGCTGTTGATGTCCACAAAATGTGGTGGGTTTTTTTTTTTTTTGCAGTCTATAATTGAAATGGCATTTTGTAACAAATTTGGGAGCTTGGTGAGGCAGAGCATATACCAAAATGGGCAAGTTCCAATGGGTCCTATGCTGAACTTAATTCGCTGCATGCCATCGACAAACCTTTTTATTCGAGGTAGTGATGAATGGTTGTTGTTTTGAATGTTATATGTTGATGTGTGTTATGCATTTGTGCTTTGCTATTGATTTTGTTATTTGTGTTTTAGGTTTTGCATCTGGAGTGCCTTTTATTGATGCGTGCTTGTTTCGTCTGAAGCAAAAGAAAGAGAGTCTTTCAAACAGAAAAATCTGGACACGCAGATCAACTATTTTACCGGAATACATTAATAATTATGTACGAATTTACAATGGAAAAACTTTTGTACGTGTTAAGATCACTGAAGGGAAGGTTGGTCATAAATTTGGAGAGTTTGCTTTTACACGAAAAGGAAGAGTTAAGACAGCTCTAGTGAAAGGAAGAGGTAAGACAAAGAAGTAGGATGTCTTGCATATCCATAAAAGCGCTCATGAAGGCACATCTACGGGCATTAAAAAGACCTAGCATCAACACATTTGCGGTAGCATTTTCTGTTTGCTCCAAACAATAAGGTACATTTGTGTTTTTTTTTTTTTTTTATAACCTGAGGTATCCGGGCCAGCTTGCGTGTACCACAACTAATTCTTGGGGCCCACTAAACATCCTGCAAGCCCAGTAAGCATGGAAGACACCGCGGGGGTGACAAGCGTGTACGATAAGGTTCGAATTCATCTGTAGTGGAAGGGAATAAGTTCCTTTCCACTGCTGGGCCACAACCCCATATGCAGTGATAAAATGGTTGGTGGTATGTTTTAGCATCTGTAGTTGAATCAGTGATAACATGTTTTTACAAGTTGTACTTTTATTGAATTCCATAGCCGAAGAAAATGAGTCCAAGTTTTTACCTCTGGGTTGTCTACTGTAAAATGATGCTAGCAAACTGATGAGTTAATTACCTTTGCAATGGATACACTATCATTCAAACTATTCGCTACTACTTGGATTCGTTTTTGTTGAATTTGGCGGCTAATTGGCTATTCAGGTACTGTATCCTTAAGTTTTGACAGAGGACATCTTGATTTCCTTTATTTTTGTTTTAAATTTTATTATTTAATTTTGAATTTATTAAAAAATAAATTTTATAATTTATTTTAATTTATTTTGTATGATATTATTATAACATCATTACCCAACATGTAGATTGACAGGTTGATCTGAATTGATCTAATATGTTATTGTCTTAATATTTATATATAAAAAATATTATCTTGAATATTTATTTTGAGTTAAATTATGTTTTATTGGTCGTTCAGGTTGTCCTTGAATCTTGTCAAGTTAATCACTATTATTTTAAATAGTGACAATTTTGCCCTTGGTTTAAAAAATTATTGAGGGGTGGAATGGTTTTTTACCATGATTTAGTGTCAATTTAATTCTTCATTTAAAGTTAAATTACCTAATTATACCTGATTCAAAATTATTTTTCAGGTGTGTTTTGGTTTTTTTATTATGGTTTTTTTTTTTTTTTAATGTCAAGTTAATTTAGATATTTTTATATTTTAATAAATATTTAATATTTTTAAAAAAAATTTGTTGGCACATGAGGGGTCATTTAGTTAGTAAATGCCATCTTTTGTGATGATATTTTTAAAAGGTATCGACATCCTCTCCATGATCAAATGACGAGCGCATCGAATGCACTTTCAGTTTGGCGCTACCAAATATCTTTACCATGTTATTTATACTTAAAAAAAAAATCTATTACAATGTTATTTATACTTTAAAAAAAAATTCTATTACAACATCTAGTGAACCTAATAGACTATCATTAACCCATAATAAAATAAAGCCTATATTTTCTTAAATAAAGCCTAAGACATTAAAATAAAATAAAAATAAAAATTCTAAATTAACATTCTAATTGTTATCCATGATAAACTAGGGTATAATAAAATCCTTGCTTGAAAAGAATTTTTAATCAATTAGATGTGTTGTTCTCCCTTGGTATTTCAATCAAATAAAAATACTTATTTAATTAAAATTGATCAAAATGCATGTTTTTCTCCTAACCAAGTGACAAATTCATAGCACATTTACTTCCATTGCATGATCTTTACAAAGGCTTTCGCTAAATTGCTGGTCAACCATAGTCATGTTGCTGATATTTCGATGCCAGAATCATGCATCTGTTTTTAGCCTCTCTTTTTTTTCCATAGATTAAAAAGGTGATACTTTTGTAGTCTTTTATGTTTTGATTTATTTTATCTTAGAAGATATGTTTTGTTTCCAAAATCAAATAATTTTTATTTTTATAAATATATCATGCAAATATAATTTATTTATATAAAATATTAAAAAAATAGTTTAAAGATAAATGTAATAATGTTTTGAAGCATCTTGAAATTAAACAAATAACTACTATTTTAAAAAAGGTGAACTAAACAATTTTGATAGAAGTTATTAATTAAAATGGAAATAAAAAATTAATGCAAAGTAAAAATAAATAAATAAATAAGAGCAGAAATAATTATTTTAAAGAGTAAATAATTGGGCCTATATGTTTGACCAACAAATGCAAAAACCTATTTATTTGTTCCTTTATATATATATATATATATATATATATATATATGAATGAAAAATTATTTATTTTAGCAAATAACTTATCGTTCTTTATAAAATTACTGAAAAATTAGAATTCAAACTTCAGAACTCTAAAATTTTATTTTTCAACATGTTTTCATTTGAAAATACCTAAAAAACTATCCTTTAATTTTCAACCTTAAAATAGCTTAAAATCTCTCAAAAAAATTTAAAATAAACAAATAAAAATATTATTGATAAAGATTTTTTTTTTTTAACATGGTTAGAGGATAACCTCACTTTTATCGGACTTCCCTGTAAAAAAGAACCCTGTTAACACTATAATCACAACTTTTTTGTTAGCCAAAATATTATCATTTGATCACTTTCTCTACCCTTAATAATTTTTTAGTGATTTTCTTTCTTATTTTTTAATATTTAGGGACTGAAACAAAAAATAAATAAAGTTTGGAATTTGAATGTGAAATCCTAAAATAACAAAGGATCAAACAATAGAGAATCTAAAACCTATAGGGAGCAAATTTGTTTTTTCCGTGACAATGTCAAAATGATGTCTGCTTCGTTTTGTTTGGTTAAATTTTATTCATTTTCCTTTAATTTCTATTTTTAATTACAAAATAAGTTTTATTTTATAAAATTCATCTTCAATTTATAATCAAAATATACATGATACTTTGTTGTTGTGATAAAATAATAAAATAAATTTCAACATGCGAGACTATTCTAATTGAATTTAGGGATGAAATTGTGATAAAAAATTTGAGAGCCAAAATAATAATAAAAAAAGAAATTACATTATATTGCAATGAACAGTAACCGACCCCAAGATCTATAAGTTTTATTAGTAATTTACTTGTGCTATCGTAAAATTTGTCTTAGCATTCCATTATTACAATTATAACCATAAATTAAAAGAAAATGCACTTTTATTGTTCACTACTATACTCTCTATCATAAATTAAAAGAAAATACACTGTTTTAGTTGAATTTATTTCTTTATTATTTCATCCTTAAAAACAAATAGACCTAAACTTATATTGTATTGACAGATAAATTAATTTAAAAAATAACTATTCATGTATAAATTGACGAGATTGAGAATTAATAAAAAAATAAATTCAAGCCTTAACTTTGATCTCATGAAATATTACTAAATGAACTTGTGATATATTGCGGGGTTGTTTTATTTTTTTTATAAAAATTAATGTTTAAATAATATAAATATTTTTTTTAAAAAAGTTATTACTTGAGTTATAAATTTGAATAGATTAAATAAATTGATTGTATATAGAATAATTGATAAAAATAATATACAAACCAAGATTTAAATATAAAAAATAACCATTCATGTATTGGTTGTTGATATTAGGAATTAGTTTTTTTTTTTTTTTAAATCAAGCCTCAACTTTGATCTTTCATGAAATACTACTAGATCAACCTGTGATATGAAATGAGGTTATATTATTTTATTTTATAAAAAATAATATTTAAATGATATAAATATTTTTTTTAAAAAAATAAAAATTTATTATTCGAGATATACTTGAATAGCTTAAATAAATTGTTTTATTTTAATTAAATAATAAAGTAATTGACAGAGATAATACACAAATCAAGATTTAAAAAAAAATTATGATATTTATTTTTTATATCAACACACTAAAATAATTTAAGAATATAAAAATTTAATTTAATTTTTTTAAAAAATATATTTTAATCACAAAAATAAATAAAAAATATTGCTTGGAAATACTGTACAAACTGTGTTTTATAAAAAAAATTATTTTTTATATTTTAAATTTATTTTTATGTTTTAACATTAAAAATAATTTTTTAAAAATAAATAAAAAATATTATTTTAATATATTTAAAAAAAAAAAAAAAACTTTCAGATTTTTTTTTCTCAAAACCTTAGAATTACCTTTGCCTCTGCTCTTCACACCCCTTCCTAAAAACCAAGAAAAGCCCCCTCACCTTCCCCTACCTTCTTTCTTTCCCTTCACTATCTTTGTCAAATTCCAGCCTTTCTTGCTCTCTGTCACAACTTGATCCCTCCAAATCACGCCTATGTTTCGTTGCTTCTTGAAATCCATCCACAAGAAGCCGTTCTTACTTAACAATTCAAACCCTTCCGTCACTTTTTCCACTACTGCCTCCCCTCCTCCACCAAAACCACTGCACAACAACAAAAACCAACCTTCTCTTCTCTCTAAACCCCAAAACTTCATTTCACCACTCAAGCAATCTCCTTCTCTAATCCCATTGAATGACTTAGTCAATCACTACAAAAGATCATCTCATTCTCACCTGAAAACAGTGCCCATTTTCCCAAAAGTCTCGAATTTGGGTTCTTTCGATGATTTGATTGAACATTTAGTTTCTAGTTATAAGCACTCGTGCTGTCCGAAGGATGCAAATTTGTTTCATTTAAATGTTCTTAAACATGGTTTTGATTCTGATTTGTTCTTATGCAACACCCTTATTAATGTATATGTTAGAACTGGTGATTGGGTTTCGGCACGAAAGTTGTTTGATGAAATGCCGGATAGAAATGGTGTTACGTGGGCTTGCTTGATTTCTGGGTATACTCAGAATGGGATGCCTGAGGATGCATGTGGAGTTTTAAAAGAGATGATTTTTGAGGGGTTTTTGCCTAATCGTTTTGCTTTTGGTAGTGCTATTCGAGCTTGCCAGGAGTCTATGTTATGTGGGCTTCAACTTGGGATGCAAATTCATGGATTGATTTTGAAGTCACCTTATGCAAACGATGCGTCATTGTGTAATGTACTGATATCCATGTACGGGAAGTATCTGGGATATATTGACTATGCTCGTAGTGTTTTTGATGAGATAGAGATTAGGAATTCTATATCTTGGAATTCAATCGTATCAGTTTACTCACAAAGAGGAGATGCAGCTTCTTGTTTTGAACTATTCTCAAGCATGCAAATGGCAGATTCAGGTTTAAGTCTGAAACCTAATGAATATACATTTGGAAGTTTAATAACTGCTGCTTGTTCTTCCATCGATTCTGGTCTGTCTTTGCTGGAGCAGATACTTGCGAGAATTAAAAAATCTGGATTACTGGCAAATCTCTATGTGGGGAGTGCTTTGGTTGGTGGGTTTTCAAGGCTTGGATCGTTTGATTATGCTAGGAAAATTTTTGAGCAGATGACTGCAAGGAATGCTGTCTCTATGAATGGCTTAATGGTTGGTTTGGTCAGACAAAAATGTGGAGAGGAAGCTGTTGAAGTATTCAAGGAGACAAGGCACTTGGTTGATATTAATCTTGATTCATATGTGATTCTGTTAAGTGCTTGTGCTGAATTTGCTCTCCTGGATGAAGGGAGAAGAAAGGGTAGAGAGGTTCATGGATATGCAATCCGAACTGGGTTAAATGATGCCAAGGTTGCTGTTGGAAATGGGCTTATTAATATGTATGCTAAATGTGGTGATATTGATCATGCAAGATCAGTATTTGGGCTCATGGTTGATAAGGATTCAGTCTCATGGAATTCCATGATTACTGGTCTTGACCAGAACAAGTGTTTTGAAGATGCAGTCAAGAGCTACAATTCAATGAGGAAAACTGGTTTGATGCCTTCCAATTTCGCTTTGATAAGTGCTTTGAGTTCATGTGCAAGCTTGGGTTGCATTTTGCTGGGACAACAAACACATGGGGAAGGTATCAAGTTAGGACTTGATTTGGACGTTTCAGTTTCAAATACCCTTCTTGCATTGTATGCTGAAACTGGACGTCTAGCTGAATGCCAGAAAGTTTTCTCCTGGATGCTGGAGCGTGATCAAGTATCATGGAACACTGTGATTGGGGCATTAGCTGATTCAGGGGCATCGGTTTCTGAAGCTGTAAAAGTTTTCTTGGAAATGATGCGAGCTGGATGGAGTCCTAATAGGGTAACCTTCATAAACTTACTTGCTACAGTTTCATCTCTCTCAACAAGTAAACTGAGCCACCAGATACATGCTCTAATACTGAAATACAATGTTAAGGATGATAATGCCATTGAGAATGCTCTTCTGGCGTGCTATGGAAAGTCTGGAGAGATGGAAAACTGTGAGGAAATCTTTTCTAGAATGTCTGAGAGAAGAGATGAGGTTAGTTGGAATTCAATGATTTCTGGATATATACATAACGAACTCCTGTGCAAGGCCATGGATTTGGTCTGGTTAATGATGCAGAGGGGTCAGCGATTGGACTGTTTCACTTTTGCCACTGTTCTTAGTGCTTGTGCCACTGTTGCCACACTAGAGCGTGGAATGGAAGTACATGCCTGTGCAATAAGAGCTTGTTTAGAATCTGATGTTGTAATTGGGAGCGCACTTGTTGATATGTACTCAAAATGTGGAAGAATAGATTATGCAACGAGATTTTTTAATTTGATGCCTGTGAGGAATTTGTATTCTTGGAACTCAATGATATCAGGCTATGCACGCCATGGGCATGGAGACTATGCTTTGAGGCTTTTCACACGAATGAAGCGCAGTGATCAATTACCTGATCACATTACCTTTGTCGGGGTGTTGTCCGCTTGTAGCCACATTGGTTTAGTTGATGAAGGGTTTGAATATTTTAAATCCATGACTGAAGTGTATGGATTGGTTCCTCGTGTAGAGCATTATTCATGTATGGTTGATCTTCTTGGACGGGCCGGTGAATTAGATAAGATAGAGAATTTCATTAATAAGATGCCAATTAAGCCTAATATTCTTATTTGGAGAACAGTTTTAGGCGCTTGCTGTCGAGGAAATGGTCGAAAGACAGAATTAGGTAGGAGGGCTGCTGAAATGCTGTTCAATATGGACCCTCAAAATGCTGTGAATTATGTGCTTCTTTCCAACATGTATGCTTCAGGAGGGAAGTGGGAGGACATGGCGAGGACTAGGAGAGCAATGAGAGAGGCGGCGGTGAAGAAGGAAGCTGGATGTAGTTGGGTAACCATGAAGGATGGTGTCCATGTTTTTGTGGCTGGTGATAACTCACATCCAGAGAAAGGTTTAATCTATGCAAAACTCAAGGAACTTGACAAAAAAATAAGGGATGCAGGATATGTGCCCCAGATAAAATTCGCACTGTATGATCTTGAACCAGAGAACAAGGAAGAACTCCTGAGCTATCACAGTGAGAAACTTGCAGTTGCTTTTGTTCTCACTCGCAACTCAGGATTGCCTATTAGGATAATGAAGAACCTCAGAATTTGTGGTGACTGTCACTCTGCCTTTAAATATATATCAAAGGTTGTTGATCGTTCAATAGTGTTACGTGATTCAAACAGGTTTCATCACTTTGAGGATGGTAAATGTTCATGTCGGGATTACTGGTGATTGACCAGCCAGCTTAGTTTCTTGAAACAACGGTATCATAGATCGACAATTTAACAGCATGGGATCTCCTTCGATGTTTTGAGTGATGTTCATTCTAGGAAAATGATGCTGGACAAAAGAAAATTTAAAGTGTAACAAGAAAGAAAGAAGAAGCTAAGAGGAAAAAGCCAAGGAAAGATAAGAAAAAGCCAAGGAAGAAAAGAATGGGGTTTAGAAAAGTCAGTATTTTTACAATTTTTATTCAGCTCATCAAAACTAAATTGTAATGTCAAGAAAATTACATATAAATACTAAAACCCTAATCAGAATCAAATTTGAGCTTAAAACACTAACTAATAAAAAAATTTATTTGCTGGCTGGTTCTTTTTGTTAAATTGTTGTATATCTTTTGTTACTTTCATTAGTTTGTCTCCAAACGATGAGCCGTGAACTAAAATGTGAGTTGTGATATAAGGTTGTGTCTTTGTGAAGAATTCTACCAAGTCATTACAAGTTGTAGTAGCAAGACTATAGCACTGTATGTTCAATTTAATTTAATTTAATTTATTGTCATGAATTTCTTGTCAGCAATTTCTAGCAGCAATATTTCTCAAAATCCATCCACCGCGCGCTCCAACTAATCAAAGATCACAGAGGCCCTAATTTCGGTCTAGCAGGTGAGGATTCATACTTTTTAAAACAGCTTTTCTTGTGGAAGGCAAAATGCAAAGAAATCTTTAAATTCTTAACCCTAGCAGACGAACACCCGCCGCTGCTAAAAAGTGAGAGATTGCGAAAAGGAGACGGAATCGAAGAGGAGAGCAATAACTCCCATCAACTGCAAAGGTATGTCATGTGATTTTCTCTTCTGTTTTTGACTACCCGCAGTAGAGATCGTAGACGGTAGATCTATATTTTCCTATTTAATCATTCCTGCTCTGTATCAAAAGAAAAGGACCCTCCGTTTCATAGTTATTTAGCACAACCCCTCCCCTCCATTCAATCTTTAAGTATTCTGTAATGCATTAAATAATCATTCTTGTTTCAAAAACTAATTATTCAGCCCTCTTTGTCCGATTTATGTTCTTTTCCATTATTTTTTGTTTTTTCATAGAGAAATGAAAAAAAAAAGTAGATATTATGGAAAGATCGATAGAAAAGAAGACATTTTATGAAATAAAATAATACTAAATGAAGGGCAAGACTCGTTAATTTAATTCTCAAGATTAGGGGGGTTAATCACAACTTACTCCATATTAATAAATCATTCAATCACTTAGCATATGCGATCATTCCGTCTTGCTGGAACTTATTAGGAAAGAGAGAGGTTTGGATTTTGAAACTGTGGATTTTTCTGAGCTCTGGTTGAGAGTGAGTGTTGCAATCTTCTCGTTCGAGTGTCCTGGGGTCTATGGTAAGGATGCATATCCTGGTTATGCTGGGGATTTGTTAGTGGACTCTACAACCGGTGCTAGCTATAATGCTCATGGTATTAATGGAAGGAAATACGTGCTTCCAGCTTTATTTGACCCTTCAACTTCAACTTGTTCCGCTTTAATTTGAGAGGGGATTGCATTAGTGCATGAGAGAAGTAATGCACCGGATCCCATCATAACTCTGTAGTTAAATATGCTTGGACGAGAGTAGTACTAAAATGGGTGATCTTTTAAAAAGTTCTCTTGTTGCACCTCATCTTTTTATCCGAGTCGTGATAGCAAAGAGCTTGAGATATGTATAGCAAGTCTCGAGTTTGATTCGGGGCGTGCACTTCTTGTAAGAGTTTGGGACGACCGTGGTTTTACTTACTCACCTGGGCTCATAAAATACGCTCTCTGAAAAATAGGGTTTTTTCGAATTCAAAAAAAATAAAAATATCATGGAACTGTGAGAGAGATTATTCTTTGATTTAATCATTCTTTCATTCAAATATAATGAAATCAAATT
This sequence comes from Populus tomentosa, assembly GCA_018804465.1. Taxonomy (NCBI): domain Eukaryota; kingdom Viridiplantae; phylum Streptophyta; class Magnoliopsida; order Malpighiales; family Salicaceae; genus Populus; species Populus tomentosa. The sequence continues at coordinate 11,126,882 of CM031993.1, read as the reverse complement.
TTAAGCATATATGAGTGTTGCTTGTTGAATATGATGATTCAATACTAAGCTGGCTTGTCTCTTCTTCTAATTGAATTTAATTAATTGATCAGAGAAAGCAGAAGGGCATTTTTTTATCCATAGCGGTGGATGGTAAAGAAGATAAAAGTGATGATGAAGAAAACTTTAATGATGCTGAAATCATCACAGTTTTATATTTGTTAATTTTTAGTTAATGAAATTTTATGGACATAATTATATTATATTGTGTTTTAAAGTTATTTAAATCGTGTATGAATTTTTATTTGAATTATGTATTTTAAGATGTTTGGACATTTGTATATATTGTTTATTTCACTTTTACTTTAATTGTGTTATATTATTATTTATTACTTGACTTGAATTGTCAATATATAATTAGTTAAAATATCTTACTTGTGATTTTACAATTTTACGATCCGAGTTTATATTGTATATTTCGTGTCGTGTCAAATAAGCGTTTTTGACAACTTTTGTTGGACAGTCACATCATGCCCACTTAACATATAAATCTTCCTGGCGATATATTCATTTTAGAGTTTTCAGATTATTAAACCCGGTCCGAGGGTTCACCAAGATATGGTGACAGGTCCCGAGTTACATAGGTTAACTTGAGTAACCCGTAAAAATTTAAAAAATATTCGAGGTTTTAATATTTTACATAAAAAGGTTAAAAAAAACAATTCATGTGAATATAAGTCATACATGTTGTAAATAATAAAATTTAAAAGATTATTTCAAAAAGTTTTTTTTATCTTATATTAAAAAGATAATATATTTGCCTTTTAAGTTGAAGTATTTAAATAAAAAAATTTATTATCCCATGTTGAAAAAACATAACTATTTTTTTTTAACATATTGTATATATATTAAGGGGCTTTTCAATCAAAAATTGAAAAAATAAAATATTATTCTAATATTTATATAGTAAACTTTAATATAAATTAGTAACTAATAAGAAAAAAGGTGACAAGTTTGCGTGTATAAGGTTAGGCTGAGCAAGAATAAAATCTTTAATTGCATTTCATGTTGAGATTATTTTTTCTATATAGTTATAAAAAAAATATATGTAAGTTTGTTAAGAAGATATAATGGGTCTTTACCAGGTTTTACTAGTCCAATTACAAGCTCTTAGAGGTGATCAAATTCAGTTCGGTTTGGTTTTTATCAAAAAAAATAAACAAAGCAAATTTAAAAAAAAACCAAAACCGAACCGAAACCGGTTTGAATCTGCCGGTTTCGGTTCAGTTTTTTGGAAAAAAAACTAGTTCAAACCGATTTGGCTTGGTTTTTTTTGTTTTGGCTCGGTTTTTTTCCTGTTTGGCTGGGGTTTTTTTTCCTATTTAGTTCGGTTTTTTTAAATTTTTAATCAATTTAATGGGTTTTTTTTTCACGGTTTGGTTTTTTATGTTATTTTTTTCTAGTTTTCTTGGTTTTTTTGCTTACCTCTACATAGAGCTCTAGTTTTACCTACTTTAAACCTAGTCAAGGCCATGGGTTAGCGGGTTTTGGGTCAACCCACTAGTACAGACTAAATTTGTTAATTATAATTCTAACTATATTTATATTATTTGTCTTCTTACAATTTGATTTCATCAAATCCTTAATCTAAAATTGTTAAAATGATGAGTTGATTTAATAATTTTAGAAATTAATTTGTGATCAATATTTTAAAAAGCGTTTGAAAATATAGGTCAATTTATATTTTTAAAAAATTTAATTTTTTTATATTATTTTAATACACTAATCTCAAAAATAATTTTTATAAAATAAAAAAAATATTATTTTAATATATTTTAGTATAAAACAATAACATTCTCGTACAAATCAAACCTCAAAAACTAATAAAATTATACTCATATCGGGGTAAATTCGGTATAATCATGCAAAGCCGCGAATTTACATCAATTTTATTTTATGAGTTTTAATGGAATATAAATACTAGATTATTTTGCTCCGTTTCCTCCCAAATTAAACCAAAAGAACCCCAGCGCACTTCTCTCTCTCAAACCACCTCACACCCATCGCTCTCTCCCTCTTTCTGTCGTGTCTTTGGATCAAAAAGCTTGGTAGTCTAAGGTTTGGTGCTGGTAATTTGGCATGCAACTTTTTCTTTTTTGTTTATGTGGTTTCTAGATTGCCTTTTGTTTCTGTTCGTGTTTTGCTCCTGTGTTTTTATTCACTTGACAGCCTTTGGTTTTTTTACTCTTCTGTCATTCGGCCTCCTGTTTTATTTTCTTTTAAGCCAGCGTTTTCACATTCGTGGCCCAGGACTTCATTGCGCACGTTAAATTTGGGTATATAAACTATTTTTCCTTGAAATTTTATCTCGGGTGAACCTCTATCTTTGTCTTAGGATTTTGTTCTTCTTTTTGTCTTTTGTTTTTCTTACTTTCATTGAATTCGTTGCTGGTGTGGGTTTTGATTAGGTTATTTGCGTTTCTGGTCACCTTTTCCTCTATTTGTTGGACTGTGCAGGAGTTTTCTGGGGTTCTTGGTTTTGTTTCTGTGGTGTCTGAGAGAGAGTTCTCCAGCTGTGGTTTGCTCTCTGCATGATTGGTTTCTTCACAAGGTTTATTTTCTTTCTTTCTTTGGCTGCTCTCTTATTGTTTGCTTTTTTCCCTCTGAGATTTTGCTGGAATGCTAAATTGCTAAACTCTGTAAAATGGAGGTACAAAACAGTTCATTGTTTATTCAAAATAGCACGGGGAACAATATTCCCAATGTCTTTCAGAGTATTTGTAATGAATTTCCTTGCCTCGTGACATTTCTTTTTTTATTTTTAGGTTTATTGTAATGGAATCGAAAGGAAGTGAAATCGATGAATTTGAAAAGGCATTGGAATCTGCCTTGGATGGAAGCACAGAAGAAGAGGAAGAAGATGAAAACGAAGAAGGAGAATATAGTGATGACGATGAAGAGGAAGAAGATGATGATGATGATGATGAAGAAGAAAATGCTTTGGATTCAATGGAACAAAATCAACAATTTGAATATGAAGCTCTCGCCGAGAAAAAACGAAAAACACTTGCTGATGCCAAGGGGTTAGTTACAATAACTATTTGCCTGCTTTACTTCGCATTGTGCTTCTTTTTTTTTTATTAGTTTCTTGAGAACATAGTTTTGGTTGTGCTGTGTTGTGGATGTGCTTTTTATTTCTAGTTGTTTAAATGATGAGTATAGTGAAGGGTCAGCGAAGAAGGCAAGGCAAGAGGACATGACTGGAGCTAGCTTGGCTGAAATAGAGGAGATAATGAATTTTGGTATGCGAAAAAAGAGACGACGACGAATGGTATGGCATTTGTTTCAGGGTTGATTGCTATAATTAGTTTTTACCTAGGTGTGAATTGTTTTATGTGGTTGTGTTTATTGAATTAGAAGCATGTGCATAATTGAATTCATTCTTTAGCTAATATTAGAGAATTACTTTAGGCAAAGTAGTCCACATTGTTTTGTTTTTTTCTAGTGTTTGGCGAGAGTTAAGTGTTCTGCATGTGCTTTTTTGATAGGAGTATAACCTTAATCAATGTTGCTGCTTGTTAAGGTTTTATGGTATTGTTCCTATTTAAAATCAGCTTGGATGGTTCAAACTCGCCTGTGGCATTAATTGAATTTGATGTGCGTGGACATCACTCCACTTGGTTTTACTTATGCTATATGTATGGATTAATAGTGTCTGTTTTCTGTTTATTACATGTTTTACTTGTTGTTCTTATCCTGTACCTTTATGCAGCCCAAGAAAAGAGGCAGGCGGAAGGGATCAAAAAACAAACTTAGCCCTGAAATTACACGGATGTTGGGTGATGCTACTCTTCACTATGCTCATGGTAATTATGAAGAGGTAAAGGTGTTTTTATCAATCTTAACTTCTGTTGTTACAATGCAGTTTTGGTAGGTTAAACTTGAAGTTGCAGTTGGTGGCTCTATGTGCTTGATAGTGGCCATATGAATTACTTAATAAGAGATTTAAATTGGTTGAGAAATGAAAAATTCAGTAGGTCAACCATGACTTTGCAGTCATTCTGTCTATAAGCTCGCCCTTGGCATATATGGATTACTTTCAATAGATTTAAATTGGTTGGGAAATGAAATATTCAGCAGGTCAGTCATGACTTTACATTCTATCTTTTGTATACATTGGTACTTGTCATATATAATTTTTTTGTAATAAATTCAAATTGATTGGGAATGTGATATTTAGAAAGTTCTTATTATGAAATATGTTTGATAATGATAATTGGTGGGAAAATAAAGGGATCAGTTAGAAGGGGGAGAGATAAATTGAGATTACAAGATCAGGCTTCTGCATGTTGATTTTGTTGCTAGATTCAATTTTTCATATAAACTCTTATCTTTTTACCTAAAGCTATATGTTTCTACTTTATCAATTCATCTTGGTTTCAGGCTTTAAAAGTTTTGAGTGAGGTTGTTAAACGAGCACCGCTAGTGGCTGACTCATACCATACACTTGGACTTGTCCATAAAGCCCTTGGAAATACTGAAAAAGCCATGAAATTTTATAGGATTGCTGCATTTCTGAGACCGAAAGATTCATCTTTGTGGAAACTACTTTTTAGCTGGCACGTGTAAGCTCTCTTAAATTTGACATTATCATGTGGTCTTTTGAATTTGATATGACCAATATCTTTTCTTGATGGTGCTCTGAATGCATTGCAGTAAACTGAATTCGATTGATAGTATATGCTTGATCTAGATCACTGCTCTTAAGTTTTGGAAATTTGCACCTCATTCAGCTTACTTGGAATTCTGAATGGCTGTCTGAGTTTTAGTTTTCAAACTGTACTTGCTGCTACTTGGTAATTTTGCCAAGTTCAAATTTTCAGACTGTACTTGCTGCTCCTCATCAGCTTATCAGGAATTCTGGATGGCTGTGTAGGTTTATTTGAGACTGAACTTGCTGCTAGTTGGTAATTTCACCTGGTTCAAATTTTGACTGGTACACATAGCTATTGAGATTCGTTATCTGCTGATTTGAACTTGAATTCACAAATAACTTACATTTATGAAAAGAATTTCCTGTAAGAATCTACACTGGATCAAGGAGTCTTTATAAGTGAATTATTTTGTGTCGTTGTTAAGATGGGAAGATGACTTTTCTAATCTGTTTATTCATGTTCAAATATTATATCCTTGTTATGAAAAAAATAATCAGTTGCTTGCTTGCTTGAATAATTAGCAAAAACTTTTTGTGCAAAAATATTATAATAGAAGCATAAACTTACAGGATCCATAAAGGCTCAGTTCCTATAGAAGCCAGTGGAGACTATTTATGTTGTATTAAGGTAGTGAACAGCACCAGCCAGGAATCATTTCCCTTTCACTATTTATCCTATTTACTGTTGGTCACAAAATTGCCTGAATATACCTTTCCTCCTCAAACATTCCACAGATAGCATTGAGCAGAGCCTTATAGATTCAATCATTATTTAGAACATCATGAGCATGCTGTAAAGTTAACTAAATTTGGTTTCTCCTCATCATGGTTCTTATGGTTGTTGAATAAATTGCAGAGAACAAGGAGACATAGCTCGAGCATGGAAGTGCCTATCTAAAGCTATAAGTGCTGATCCTGATGATATTAGTCTAAGATCCCTTCATGCATTATTTTATGATGAACTTGGAGATCATCAAAGAGCTGCTGAGTCATATGAACAAATCGTTCGAATCTGTCCTGAGGATGTTGAAGCAATAAAGACAGCTGCAAAGGTTTTCTTTCAGCTTTGTTCATAATCCCTTTATTCAATATAATTATGTTTACATGTGCAATTGTAATCCGATTATTTGGTTTGTTTTAATTAGCTATAGCAATGTGGTAGCCCTTGAGCTCTAGTTCTTTGCAATAAGGTCATTAGAGTAGGTTATGAATATTAGCAATCATGAGGAAGGAACAAATAGCAGCTAGACTATGTTATTGAAAGATTGTTAGAATGCTTACTTCCTATCTAATTTTGTTTTTCTTGGTGGTCCACATGGAAGAGACATAATGGATTCTCATAGAATAACTGGAGAAGGAATTAAGAAGGATGTTTCGGTTTCATTACACCAAGTTACTTAGATATGTGTTAATACAAAACCAATCTGTAAGGGTAAAGAAGTTTATCTCATCAGTCTTAATTTGATGTGGTGACCTAGTGAGACTTCACTTATTCAAGTATAGTTAGGTTTTTAAGTAACATTTTTATGTTTTCTTTTATTTTTTTCTTGTCTTTGAAAATTACTTTGGTCTATTGATAATTAGGTTTCATGCGACCAAATGCAAACAGGTTTGGTTGTGAGAGCAGCTACTTAATGTAACTTTTTTTTTTTATGTTTGAGGTTTCATTTGTGATCCTCACCCTTAGTGTAAAATGTTTTCCACAAAAAGACTCGTTTCATAGACCTTCAGTTCACCATGGCACACAACGAAAATTTTTCTTCACAGAATAATCATTGTAGAGCTGATAACAAATACCCATTAATGGTGCTCTTCAATTATTTTACCAGAAGCCTTTGTCAGTTACTGTGTTTTCTTGTCATTCAGCTTAGTTTTTACTTGCACAGTATTTTCCTGGATTGGAAATGTTAAATGTACAAATATTTCCATGTAAAAGGAGTGGCTATGGCTGTTTCCTCTTATTATTTCTGTAGCATTCTCTTTATCTGGTTCCACAGTTTTTATTTGTCTATTTTCTTTTCTGTGAAAACTTTTTATGACCAGCTTAGCTTGTCTCATTATTTTTTGTAGTCGGTTTTTAGGAGTTCATTTGTTTCTTTCTTTCTGTTCAGATGTACCTCAATTGCGGTCAGATTAAACGATGTGTAGGCATTTTGGAAGATTATCTCAAGGGTCATCCATCTGAAGCTGATTTAAGTGTAATCATTTTGCTGGCTGATGTATTCATGGAAATTGATGCACATAATAATGCTCTTCAGCATATTGAGCATGCTCAGATGATCTACTATTCAGGAAAAGAACTGCCTTTGGAATTAATGATTAAAGCAGGAATCTGCCATGTTTTCCTGGGAAATATTGAGAAGGCAGAGGTTTGTTACTTTAGAATATCAAATGTTGAATTCTATCATTACAATCCCAAACCCTTATAATCCATAATATTCCAACTCTATCACTTCTCAAAGCATCTGATGGCAGATAACGGGATTGTGTCTCATGTCAATCAGTTTGCTAATTTTTACTTTTTAATAAATTGTTTCTTTTTAACCAGCCATTGCATTTATCTGGCTAGGCTCAACAATGGAAACCTAATAAAATCTTCACGCTTTTTGGAATCTAAAATAACAAACATCTCTATAACTTGGAAGATTTAGGGTCCATTTGTTTGGCATAATACTTGCTCAAGTTCCAAGAGGATACTGAATTTAAATGCAGTTTACTTGATGAAATTTTCTTGTTAAATCTTGATCAGTCTCTTGTGCTAATTTTCTTAACTTCTGATTTCATTTTTTTTTGGTATGTTATTTAAGAAATAGCTGCAAAATACAATTTTAAGAATTTGACAATTGAAGCCATTCAAGTATCTGGGGTTACTTATTTCGATCCTGTTAGAAAGATATAGATGCTTTGGAGGCCTTGATAACTTGTTCTAGTTCTACCACAGAAACTATTTTATTTGCTTATGTATTTATATATCTGTATTGTGAAAGACATTTTTACAATCTCTTTCTTTCATACCACATTTTTAATCTTGTCAACCCTAATACGACCATTTTAATCCAGTTGGGTGTGATTGTAGTTTTAATGGTTTGGAGCATATGTATTCTTCTTGCTACTGATTCTCTTCTTGCTACTGATTCCTTTTTCTTGATTTTTAGATTCACTTTAGTGCACTACAACAGGAGAATTTCTCCATTCATCCTGAATTCATTACTAAAGTTGCTGATGCATTTATGAGTACTGAGTGTTTTCACTCTGCGTTGAAGTATTATCATATGCTGGAGTTGAATGTTGGAGCTGACAATGTAAGGGGAAATTCTAAAATTCCTCTATATTTGATTTGCATAGAAAAAATGTGCATTGCTTTCATTTTAATTTAGTTTTATAGACACTTGTGATCATGTTAAGCACAACATATGCTTGTGATGATCTTGGTATCATTTTAAGCACAACATACACTTGTGATGATCTTGATTAAGAGAGCTTGTTTTGTAACCAAGTGAATGCTCTCGTGATCACATTTAAACAGAAGACATAAATGAACTAGTAAATATATTTGCTCTGCCTTTTATACTTTTGAAATGCTATTTTTGTACTGTAAAAATGTGAACCATTCAATTACCTGGTTAGAGCCAATCTGTTAATAGAACAACCTGCCAGCTTCTTTATGTTATTCATGCAAACTGATAGGAAGTTAACCAAGTTTCCATCAGAGATACAATTTTGGCAATAAAATAATAACAGGAATAAAAGACAGAACTCCTTCCTACACGGCTACACCAATTAGTCATTCTTGTCTTTGTTTGGTCTCATATGTAGTGGAATGCTTATTCCCATCCACAAAATGCTCTGCATGGCTATATTACTGAAAAATTTATGCAAGAATGATGAACTGGCTTCTCTCCTGTTCTTCTCACACTTCTGGTGGTTGTTTTGATAAAGCTTTCAACATTTTTTAATTACTGAGCCAAATGATTGAGAAATAACAAAAGCATCTTTGAACATGCACACACACACATTGTATGCAGATTTAATTGTTGATTCTCACTCATGTTGATCTTTATATTGCATTTTCTTCTATAGGAGGGCGAAATCCATGTGAAAATTGCTCAGTGTTACTTATCCTTGAATGACCGTGCAAAAGCAATTATGTTTTTCTACAAAGGTAACATCATCTCACAAGAAATACAGATTTTATTTTTGTTGGAATTGTATTTCACCATACATGTTCTATCTCACCCCTCTTTTTTTTTTTTTCCCCAAAGAGAGTTTTCTGGGGTTGATACAGCTTTGTTGTTTCAGTATGCTGTTTCTGTTGTGCTTCAACTAGGACTTTTCGTGTTGAACTAGGTTGTGTGAACTGATTCATGATGATCTGAATCCATATTTCAAGACCCCCACTTGATTTTTATTGTTGTGTCATTTTGTTTATTTGGTATTTATATGTGTACAAGGGGAAGAGTTTTTCCTTTCTAGTCATCCAGTGTCCAAGTTCTCTGAATTATAAATCTACCATGTAAGTAAATGTATAAACGAAGTTTGAAAGGACAAGATTCATTTGCTAGAATGACTGAATTAATTGGCAGGATCAGATGGTGTAGATAGAGGGGATATCATGTTCCTTGGAATTGTTTGTTCAAAAAATCCTCATATCAGATTGATGAGCCTTATTAAATGATTCGCAGTTTATGTGATTACTTTAACTTCGAAGGAACAACCTATAAAGAATTTTTATTTTTATCTTGGAACCAACTGTAGGAAATTTAGTCATGCTTGCTAGAAGATTCAAAGGCCCTGAAAATGCTATGAGGTGTCCAAATGGTTGAAGTAATATGTAGGAAGATATTGTAAATGCAGCCCTTAATAATAGGATGATGATTTATTTGATATAATGTATGACTGGTTATGGGGGCCATGTTTTGTTTTTGTTGGTCCAGTCTATTTCTCCTCCCTTCTGCACTCATTCCATGAACATTCTGAACTTAATTGTTTGTCAAACATTTTTATCTCTAAACTTGAGTGATAGATATGTTTATGCTCAGTTCATGTTGAGGGATAGCATGGGAGTTGTTAAAAGAGGTGATTTTATTCATGAAATCACTCTGCCTCACAAAATGATACAGAATTATGTCATCTTTGTGGTGTCTTGGTGCTTGTGTACGTTGGAAAAATTCAAGAAATTTCTAAAAACAATATCCATTGATGCATTAGTTGTGGGATAGAGTCATTGTCTTGGCTTTTTCGTGGCATTCCTTGTCAGAGGCTTTTAGTTCTTTATCCAAAATTTAGATCAATTGAAGTACACCTAAATTTTTTATATCAGTCAGAAATGGTTTTGTAGTTTTTGGTTTTCTCATTCAGACAATGTCTTGTTCTGCTTCCTACAATTTCTTTTGACTTTTAACTTTGTCAATAAATTTTCTGTCAAAATAATAAGAGTTAAGCAAATAGAAAATAAGCTAAATGCATTATTAAGGAAATGAAGGCTATATGATTTGAGGATGAACAAGAGTTATGGTAATCGGAAAGATTTTGCCTTGTGCAGCATAGGTATGTGAATTCACGTGCTACAGAGTGAGTTGATTTGTTGATGATAGTGATGAGATATGTTGAAGGTGCACTAACAATATCATTGGTTGAAGTTAAATGGCTTGAACCATGCAACAAAAATGGCCTCTGGACTAGGAGGAATGTTAGTTGATATGAGTTTTGGGTCAGGGATTTTGTGCTGATGTTCAATTGGAAGAATTGTCTCCAAACCTTTTGTGATGGCACAGTTTGATGCATTCTTTGGTAGTGGAATTTGCATATATAATATGGATTCAGATATTTGGCCTTTCATTATTTCTCTTTTAAGCTGCACTCCTGGCAGTTAAGCAAGTTTTTTGGCTGATCAATTTCACTCTTCAGCTTTGCCCATGCTCAAAGATAGCATTGATGCCCGGGTGGCTTTGGCGTCGCTCATCCTTGAAGATGCTAAAGAAGATGAGGCTATTTCTTTGCTTTCTCCTCCCAAAGATTTGGGTAACATTGTTTTGATACATTTTACTCTTTACTTCAAAATAGTTCACTTTTGGGAAAGCACTAATTATCCTTCTTTATCTCATGTTTTATATATGCAGATTCTCTCGATTCTAATTCCTACATGCAAAACCCATGGTGGCTTGATGGGAAAATAAAACTAAAGCTTTGCTACATATATAAAGCCAAAGGGATGCTTGAAGACTTTGTTAATACAATATCACCCTTGGTCCATGAGTCACTCTATGTAAAAACCCTTCGTCCAAAGGTAATTTTAATGCCATACAATATAAGAAACCTGTAACATTAACTCTGTCCCCCTGACTCCTTCCTTCTAGATGTCTACAAGTCTTCACAGAAGGTCTAATCTATCCGATCTTGGTCTTGATTCGCCATCTGCACTCAGATGTTTAAACATATTTTTAATATTTTCCTATCAGTGACAGGGCTGTGGAAGTTGTTTTATCACTATTTTATGCAATACGTGCACTTCCTTGAGAACCTGACTTCATAACTCAAATGTATTTACAACCTGCAAGCCAATTCATTTTAGCATTGGAAGTCAGAATTATTATCTGCATTTATGGGTTCATTAATGGTCTGCACTGGGCTAAAGTAACTGAGAACACATGCAGCCGTACTCATTGAATATGTCCTTGTTTAATTTTCTTTTTAGTTTGTAGACACCATTTTCTCTGCAAGTGTGGACTGATTGATTCTTGTTTAACATTAGGTGAAGAAAAGGCTGACAATAAGTGTTCTGCGTGAAAGAATCAGTATTCTGAATGTTCAGGAAAATGATGATGTTTTTGGAGAAGTGAGACCACTGGCTTCTAAATCAGATCTGTGAGTTTTGATTTTGCTATGCACACCAACCCCCCCCCCCCCTCAAAAAAAAAAAAAAATCAGCGCATAGTTTGGGTTTCTTTATCTCTAATCTTTGTTCAAGTTCGTCATCTTGGCATCCATATTTAGTAGTGTACCTTTTTTGTTGTTTTTGAAAGAGTTGTCTCGACATGTGAGTAAATTTTTCTCATCAGAAGACCTGTTTGGAGGCAGCAAGAATATAGTAATTCATCTCCTAGAAGTGACTCATGATGATAAGGGTGTTTTCACAGTATATCCAAAGGATTCTGAAGCCTGAACTTGCTCAAACATTGTTTAGTGGAACAGTTTATATATATATATATATATATATATATATATATATATATATATATATAAGATTGCTTATTGGATCGAATAGGTTGGGGAGAATTATGCTATACATAGAAGTGGTGTTGGTCTGAGTTGATGCCTTTTTTATGCTTTCAAGTTGCTAGAATGGTGAACGCACCTTTTTGTTTTTCTTGGTGTCTGTAACAATGTTTGAAGCTCAGTGAACAGTGAATGTTAAACAGAAGCAAGTGATGGTTCTGTGGTGTTCAAATCATTCTAGAATGGTCAGATTGCTGTTTTGTTGTAAGGCATTGCTTTGCCTTTGGATTTTATTTATTTTTGGGTCTGTTTGGACTGCTGTTACATCATCCTCAGAGTTGTAGTCTTTTTATCATGTGCCATTTCTGACAAAGCATGTGGTACTCAGAGGTAGATAATGATTACGAATTAATGTTAAAAGTCTAGATGGCAACTACCATAATTCAAATGCATGCACTAGGTTTCATAGCTGGTTTCTCCATTATTTATAGGTTTATTGTAGGCACTGGTGAGGTTGAGTGAGGGTGGACAGTACAAGGTGAAGCACAGAAATAATAAACAACATTATTAAACTCACAAATCAAGATTACATGAAAATCAAAGCAAAAGGTTTGGATCTTGGTGAAAGAGTAGAAACAAAATCTTTCAATTTTAGAAGATAGTGGATGCTGGTAAACGTATTGTTTTTTCATGCATGGGGTCAATGATGGGTCTGTGAGATAAATAGGCAGACAATTAAGAAAAAGACCAGTTCAATTGGTTAGATTATCTTAGCTTGGGCTTAGGCCAAATGAGGTTAACCATCAGAAGTTAAAGTACGGAAATTTATTGTTTACTTTCAGATTCTTATTGCTATTTTTAATTTTACACAGCATTTCAGCATTGTTTATTTAATACTTGGACCGTAAAAAGGGATGGTTGTGTTTGTATTTGCTTTTTCCTTCTTATCATGCTGATGGGAGCAGCAAATTAACCATTCACTGATGGATGCCTGGAACTAGATTGAGAGCTTGCAGAGCAAGAAAGTTGCTTCAAAAGAAGGAAGAACAGAAAGCAGCTGATAAAGCTGCTGGTATTGATTTGCCTAGTGACTATTCAGATGATGAATCTCTGGTAAAGTGCAACTGATTTTTGTATGACTTGCCCAAGCTTAGTTATTCAATTTACCAGCAAGTACTTGTCACTTGGGCCGGATGAGCTGATATATAATTCTCTTTTTGGTGGTTACAGCTAGAAAACAGAGTTTCTCCTCTGCATGATTTTTTAAAGGACGAAGCCCATCATGATCTTATTATAGATGTCTGTATTTTTTTTCCTTTATTTTTATTCATCTATTCCTTATTTTTTATTTTGATTGATTTATTTATTTATTTTCTTGAAACTTATTGAATTTGCACTTGCAGTTTGTTTTAGAAACATTGTTAAGGAATTCCACTCATGCTGAATAAAGTCACCTGTGGATATTCTTTTACTTTCTGATAGTTAGCTCTCTCTTGGTTTGGTTCATAGTTATGCAAGGCATTGCAATCGTTGCAAAGATATTCTGAAGCTCTGGAGATTATAAATCTCACCCTGAGATTGGTTTCTGATAAACTGCCTGGTGATAAGGAGGAGCAACTTCAGTCTCTTTTAGCTCGTAAGTCTCAGCCCTAGAAAGACGGTCCCCCCCCCCCAAACTCACACAAACACCCCTCCACTTAACTCTTACCCCCTCTTCTGCATTTCATTTTCTTTGGTGTCATCATGAAAACCATTCAAGTCTGCTTTTCCATCAAAAAATAAAATTCTGCAGGCTTTTGGGGTTTGACTGAAGCTGAGTATTTGTTTTTGTTTTCTCAGAAATATCTTTTAACGCCACGGATCCTAAACATGGTTTTGATTATGTAAGATCTGCTATTCAGAAACAGCCGCACAGCATTGCTGCCTGGAACTGTTATTACAAAATAACCTCAAGGTGATTATTATTTTATATCTAAATGTTAATTTCCTCCACTGTGTTTACCATTTTCTTATTTCATGTGGAACATGAAACAGGATGCTGGAAAATTTGTGGAACCTGGTATAATAAAGTGGTGATGTACAAATAGATGCACTTATTCTTGATTATCTTCACAAATTGCTCTCAAATTCTCACAATACTAGAAAGTTCTTGATTATATGATTTTAGTCTATCAAATCACACATGCAATTTTTAATATATGTAGATTGAAACATACGTCTTGAATCTCCCTAAGCTTGTGCTTACTAGTGCCTCTCTGGCATCCTATCTGTGTACACTGATGTTTACCTATCACCTCACTTGCCAAACAAAAGGAAAACGTTTGTTTCAGTTTCATTCCTTTTGTTTTCCTTTTCTTTGCTTGTGGACGTAGGACTTCGTGACCTTAACGTTCACATGGTATTTCACACAGCCTAAAAACACGAAACCCCAAGCTGGAGTATGTTCATTTATACGACCACTTGCATTTTTGTTTACATCTTGTTGTTCATTCATGGATTTCTTATGATATCATAGACTGGGAAAGAGCCACTCAAAGCATGCCAAATTTCTACGTTACATGCGAAACAAACATAAAAGGTGTGTTCCACCTATAGTCATTTCTGCTCATCAGTTTACCATGCTCAGCCATCATCAAGATGCTGCAAGAGAATACCTAGAAGCTTATAAACTGATGCCAGAATGTCCTCTAATTAATCTGTGTGCGGGTAAGGCTTTCTTCTATTTTTGTTTGACAATTTGTTTATACTTGCAGTACTATTAGATTATACAGTGATAGATGATATGCTTATTTTCAATTTATTTTGTTTTCCATCTTCAGGAACTGCCTTGATCAACTTGACCCTTGGATTTAGACTCCAAAATAAGCACCAGTGTCTTGCACAAGGCTTGGCATTCCTCTATAATAATTTACAGCTAACAGAGAATAGCCAGGTACGGTTCATTGTCTTATGTACTTGATTTTAGTTACTTTATGTCATTCTTGCTTCGTGTGGGTCAGACACTTTTAATACCTGCTTGAGATTGACTAAAATTTCTTCATGTCTTGATAAAAAAAATATAAAAAAATTGGTATTGTAGAATCCGGTGGTGAAAATCAGGTCAAAGAATGCAAATGAAGTTACTGACACAGCTTTATACCAATTCTTATTATTAAAGCGTCTATATTGCTGTGTATAGGGGAAGGAAAACAGAACTGGACCTAACACAACAATTAGCCTTTTACATGCACCCACATGATCTTGTATGCACAATAAATTGGCGTTCCTTTAATATGATCTTGCTTGATTATTAATATGTCCATGCAATTAATCTTAATCCGTTAAGTCAAATAATAGTTGATTTTTCAAACCTGCTGAAATTGGGTTAGTTTCCAATTAAAATCATTGACAACCAAATTGCAAAAGCTTTAGTCGTGATCTTGAAGCTATTTCTAATGGACCTAATGCAGCAGTTGGATTCCTGGCATCAGTTTCAATGTTTGTTGGCCATTGATTCAATTATGTATTTGTGCTTGTTATTCCTGTTTTTCATCACAACTTAATTTTAGCCCCTAATTCCATTACTTTTCCTACTAGCCCACAGCTGAGTTACCATAGAGCTTCCATTATTTTATACATATACGATCAGCTACTATCTTCTAGATTTTGTTCGGCTCTATTACCTTGCATGCATTTCAGTGATCTTTTGATTTTGTATCAAAAATTAATAACGTTTGTCAGTACATGAATATCACACATGCCCTTGTGTTTTGGGTGGTTAGGGGGATTTTATAGAACTGGATGGTTACCAAAACTTTTTTTTTCTCTCCCTAATAAAGCCACCTTTTAGATCGTGGGCATATCCACGTTGACCCCTAACATTAGATTCAGTCAGTAGAACATGCATCGTCCTTCAACTGTCAGGCTACTGAGAGAGTTGCTTAACTGTGTCAAGTTGTTCTTTTCATCTACTATTATAGACTTTCACCTTGAATGCACTTTTTCTGCTGCTATTATTCTGTTGAAGTTTCTGTATTTTCTTGTGGCGCTTGAATACTAGCAGCTCCGGCTGCTAATCACTTGTATGCACAAATGCTTGGATTATTGAAAGCAATATATGATCAATCTAGTTTCCGCTTTCAAGGATTTTTGTCTGTAAAATGGTGTGCTAAATTACTATATCTGCACCTTGCAGGAGGCATTATATAATATCGCCCGTGCCTATCATCATGTTGGCCTGGTGTCTCTAGCAGCTTCATATTATGAAAAGGTGCTTGCAGCTTGCGAGAAGGATTACCCCATTCCGAAGCTTCTGAATGAGAATTCAGAAATGGAAAATATGAAACCAGGTTACTGTGACCTGCGCAGAGAAGCTGCTTATAATTTGCATTTAATATACAAAAACAGTGGAGCATTTGATCTTGCTAGGCAGGTCTTGAAAAATCACTGCACTTTCTGACTAAACATGGTTTGCAAGAATTGCAGGTCATCTTTTTTGCACATATAGCTCTCTAAACCGAACATCAGATTAGTAAAGTTATGTGGAGATGATTAGATTGCTTAGGTAAATTTGTTATTTAACTTCTTTCAACTTTTATTTTATTTTATTTTGTACTTTTCTCTGGCATGGAGTTTCTCTGTGGTGCCATTTTCTTAAACTGTACCCACCCAAAGACGAGGATTTGTCAGCAGAAACTTTACTACCATTTAGCAAACCGGGTATGCCTCTTCGAGCTATCAGCAAGAGTGCATGTGGCAATATGCTAGATGACAAACAATTCTAAAATAATATGGTTTTAATTTTTTTAAAAAAAATTAAAAATTACATTCTTTTGTATTAACTCAAGTAAACTTGCTTAACTTATGATCTAAGTTTAGGATATTAATTAAACTGGATTTAATAATTTTGGTTGGATGAAACCCAGCAATCCTATACTTAAAATGATCAAATCTGTTCCTAAACCACTGAAAACGTGAAAAAAAAAAAATCCGTCGGTTAAAAAGCAAATCAAATTATAAAGAAACACAATACAAAATGATCGTTATCTCAAACAAATTAATGAAAAAAAAAACTAAAAAAAATAAAATAGCTATATCTAACCAAGCAAGTGATGACTTGCAATCTTATTTGTATTTTAAAAAAAATAAATTTTTTTCTTTTTTTCTTTGTTTTAATTTAATATTTTTTTGGTGTTTTTGAATCATTTTGATATGTTAATATCAAAAATAATTTTTAAAAAATAAAAAATATTATTTTAATATATTTTTTAATAAAAACTGTTTGAAAAGTAAATACAGCCAAACTTTTAAATTATTTATCAAAAACTCTTGAATGATAAGAAATGAAAATCTGGTTGCGCACTACTCTTGGGAGTGCAATCTTTGACAATTTATTTATTTATTATTATTATTAAAAGTTGTGTAGTTAATTTATTTCATTTTATTTTTAAGGGTTGCGTTATTTCTTTTTACCAGTCAAATAACTCTGTTAAAGGCTCCGTTTGATAGTATGATCAGAACTGCTCATTTTTTTTTTAACCTCATTTACCAAAAATTTAAAGGTATCCTATGTTTTAAATTCATTTAATTAATACCTTGTTTTGTCCTATGTTTTAAATTCATTTAATTAATACCTTGTTTTGTCCAATGTTTTTCAATGACACCCAGTTTATAACCTCCTTTTTTTTTTTTGGAAAATAGTTATTCACTAAAATTGACAGCATTTACAAATCCTAATGTGAAAAAAACACTTGCACGTAAATAAAATATCTTGTCCCACATGAGTTCTTGATTATTGTTTTTATTTACTTTTGATTCAAGGACTGATATCAACAAATATTTTAAACATATATTTTTTAATATTAATAAATTATCTCGATCTTATTATTTTCATTTTATTTTAATAATATAAAACTATTTTTAAAAATCAATCTTTAAACTAAAATAATTTTCTGACATTACATGCTGGCAGCCAATGCACCTAACAAAGAAGGCACAAGTTGTATCACGAGAGTAAACAGAAGAAATCTCTCTATTTTTTTGAGTTTTTGTGTTTTTCTTACAAGTTGAAAATAAACTAAAACATGAAAGCCATTGAGAACAATGACACATGTTTCTCAGTTTATCTATACATACGAGGTGAGAAACTGGGAATTAGCACAGAGGGTAACCATCTCCTTGATTTATAATATTATTCAAGCCATAACCAGAGAACTGCTTGCTGTTCTTATTGTCTTGAGAATTTGATCACAAATTATCAAACCACTATGAAGTTTTAGGAGAAAATCATGTATCAGACAGTGGCAGTCGCGCGTAAATTGTCCAGTTCATCGTAGAACATTGGGTTTATGGCTATAGGGGAGAAAAGATCCTCCAGAACAGCATTAACAAGAAACATCTTCAAGGGAATTTTAATAAAGATTTCATGCATGGCATCTCTAATCCCACAAGAACCATTGGAGGTGTTCCTTGATTCAGTTTGGACTGGGGATCTTGGGATTTTTTGGAACTAAACCGCCATGCTAGGCTCCCATTCACATGGAGAATCATTTCTGATTATGGATTCTGTAAACAGGAGAATAAGGTGACTCCATCTTTACCAGGCATAACGCGCAAGTCTTTAGCTTCAACTGTCACAAAATCTGGATTGGCTACTGCCATAGGAATTTGTTTAGCAGCACAGCGCTCATATACTCTCTCAAGCTCCTCAAGAGCATAGGACAAGGAGCACCAGGGGAGGAATGGAAATATATATATATATATATATATATATATATATATATATATATATATAAAGAGTATTGATTATGAGTTTGACTCTGACCATCTAAGGTCTTACGAGTCTTACATAATCAAAGATTATCAACTGTAAGTCTCCTCATTAGCCCCAAAGGCTCGTTCATGGCCCTTGACACAGCCACTTAGCACAACCGGAGCAAATGAAGTGGTCAATAGGTTATCTACTGATCAAAGATGGTTCAGGTTGAACAGAAATCCATTCCAAAATTATGTTCAGAACCAAGGTAAAGAAAAATTACCATCAAGTAATACACAAAAAGCATAAAGATCCACATGGGAATCTCTTTGGCTTGTTAGAGACTTCCCTCTTGATCTGACGAGCAGCACATGCCAAGTGCACTGCGGATTTGTAATGTTATGAGTTCATTCATTGCTGTCTTTTTTTGTCTTGAAACAGCAATCAAACACTTCTTCGATCTCCGATCACGGAGCACGAAACTGGACGTGAGAATACATATCACTTGACCATGAAATCAAGAAAGGAAAACTAGCAGTAATTGATTTATTGGATAGGGAAGCCAGATACTTTCCTGCTGGTTTTATGCAAATGTGAATTATTTGCAGGGGAACTGATTTAATCAAAACCCAGCCTTGGCCAAGTACAAACTTGAAGCTTACTGCTATGTTTCTGATTTTTACAGCACAAGAGAACGAAGATCCTTAATTATCAATGAATGAACAAAACAAAAAATAAACAATAAAAAACTAAAACTGTGCATGTAAGACATTCAACTTGCGTTCTCAGATCCAAATATTCATATGCAAAATCGATGAAATATGATACAGAATGATTTCCTTTGAATATCCCCACATGGAAACTCGAACTTCGAAAATTATTAGAGAAAGAAATTTTATTGCATGTGTAAGACAACTAATCAATACTGAAAAGATAGAGCAAAGATCCTTATCTTCCACCCTGCAAAGCTAGGTCATGCAAAATTATTGGTTCCAATTATCCCTTCTGCATGATTCATGCTAAGGATTTTTAAAAGCCAAGTTGTGTTTGATCTCCTCCTATAAATTGCTCACCCCACTTCTCTATTTCCCACCACCACCATTCAAATTCTATAGCTCTTGAGCCATCAGTATAGCTTGCATTTTAGAGCTCAGACATGGCTTCAAGAGCACTAGCCTCCACTGCCCTTTTCCTCGCCCTCAACATTCTGCTCTTCACTTTGGTTAGTTCTAGTGATTGCCAAGGAAAGCCTGAGGGCCCTAAACATCAGCCATCACCATCAACAACACCAAAGGTCAAACCACCAAAATCAAAGAGCACTTGCCCTAGAGATACCTTAAAGTTGCAAGCATGCGCGAATGTGCTGAACTTGGCAAAAGTTGTAATCGGTGAAAAAGATAAGGCCACTTGCTGCAGCCTCATTGATGGCCTTGTTGATCTGGAAGCTGCTGTTTGCCTTTGCACTAGAGTCAGAGCTGATCTCTTGGGCCTCATCAAATTGGACATTCCTGTTGCTGTGGAGATCTTGCTCAATGAATGCAATAGGAAGGTTGCTGAAAAATTCAAGTGTCCATCCTCCTAAATTTCCTTCAGTTTAATTAGTCCCTTTTGTTATTTTTCTTTTCACGTCGTCTCTACCTCGTGCTTTTTGTGGACCTTAGCTAGTATGTTTACTGGCCATGCCATAGACATTGCTACATCAATAATTTGTTGCTGTTATTTTCGTGTTGATGGGAAGAGGAAAGACTCTTTGCCTTTCCCCCTCTAATCATCTGTTTCTGTTATGCTAAGAAATTTGCCTCTTTCGTTTTTCTTCTCGTCTTTCAATTTTCTTATAGAGCTATATACTACATACAATAATTCAGGGTGACCTTTCAACTCAAACATGCTCAATAGTATTATTTAGAGTTCACATTTTCCTCTCGACTCGGAAAATTTTGTAGAGGAATGTTAAAACAATTACAAAAGTAGGCATTTTTATATTGCTATTCAGATGGTTCGTTTACTGCCTTTCCTTTCTCTCTTAATCTGGCCACCTCTTCTTTCATAGCTTCTTTCCTCTTCTTGCTAGCTAGTACTTTTGCTTGCAAACCGCTTATACTAGGGTCCTTTTTCTCCCCTGGTGGTGGAGGCGGTGGCCTTTTGGCTGCTGCATTTGCATTCCAGCCACCGATGTTCAAGCCCGTCAGAGCACCAGCCAAGCCCAGTGCTATTGTCCTGCATCATGAAGGCAGGAACCCCCATCACATTTGGCTAAACGTATTAGCAAACTCATGTCTGGAGTATTCAATTACAGTTGCATGTAATTTGGAAGTCCTTACACCAGATTCATCATAGCTCGTTGTATATTGAAAACATAGATTCATCAACATTATACTATGGCCTAAATCAAAAGAAAGATACCCACCTGCGATGGACAAGTTTGTTATCTGAAAATGGCTTGGAATCTCCATGGCAAGCCCTCACTCTTTGAAACCCTGGAGATGGAACAGGTGATGTCTTCTTAGATTTGGCTACAGTAGGTCTTGCTGTGGTAGCTGGTGTTATGTGAAGTGAACGAGCCATGACTCTATCTCAGGGGATTGTCTGAATAGAAAAAAGAAAATTGGACAGACAAATTTATCAGGTCAATCGTGACATGGCATGAAACCATAGGTGGACAGTATTTTGAGCTCTAGTTGTATTGGGAAATAGATATCCATTGGATGATTCTAGATAAGCTTCATTGTTGTGCTTTATGTGGACCCATTTTGTTGCTGTTTTTATAGCTTTGATATCCTGCTGTATAGCTCTGGCTTGTGGCCATCCGCTAATAAAAACAACAAAATAAGGGGGGCTTAAAATTGGCACCACATTATATTTCTTCAGTTGGGGGTCAATTTCTAAGAGCTAATTGAGATTGAGATTCTACAAGACATAGTTACGATACTTAGCAAACCCTTGACGACTCACCCTATATTCCTAGGTAGATTTCGCCGATGCTCTAAATTAACATCAGTCTCAGAAAAGAGTTGCCCCGCTTAACACTTGTTGTTCAACGATTAAAAGCTTTAGGCATTTGATTCTCATTGAGCACCAGTCTTTCACATTAGCCAGCTGAAATTGTGAATTTTCTATTGTACTCTCTGGTATTAAGCCAACAAAGAACCTCCTGTTCAGTTCAGCCATAAATATTCGTGCACCTCAGATTTTGGTCAGATATAAAAACAATTAAGTAGGGGATCTCTATCTAATCATTCCAGCTAATCACCAGCATATGATCTGGAATTGAATTTCTACTACAATCAACGCAATCGGAGCATTTAGCCATAGCAAATGTATTAAAATGCAATGTCAAAATTGAAAATGCATTCCATATCAAGCTAAAAATTTCAAGATCTTGTAAACTGAGAAGGTTGTTGTACTTCAGGCGACACAAAAGGCTGCAATAAACAGAATTAACTTTAAAGACATAACTAGGTTTCAAGTAACAACTCAAAGTAGTAGACTGCCACAGAAAATCGACATCGGAGCTTAATTGATGGGTGAATGTTTTCACTCGTCATCTTCATCATCAGCAGCTGAGTTGAAGGTATTCAATCGCTCAACCAACTTCTCTTTCCTTTCCTCGTAGGTTAGCTTCTTCAAGTTGTACCTGAATACACCAACAAAATCAATCCTAATGAAAATGTGTAAACGTGTAGCTCCATGCAAAAATGGCATTAGAAGCTGAACGAGTGAAATACACAAGGCAAAATCAGGCTGGTGATTGCAATAAATACACTGGTTGAAGATATAAACACAAATCAAAATAAGCATTATAGTATTCAACAAAATAGCAAACAACCTCTTGTGCTCCTTGGGTGGCTGCTTCTCTGATTTCTTGGTTGTTGGATCTGCACGAATAGCAGCATGAACCTTCTTGTACAATGCCTCCATACAATCAGCATCAATTTCTCTCTTGATGTACTCACTAAAGTGAGACTGGTATTTCTCAGGTTCATCCTCCATCAAAGTCTGGGGTGAAGAAACACAAACTAAACATTCAAAAACCATAATACAAAATATACAAGCACAATTTCTGATTTGACGCAATTTTATGATGTTGAAACAACAAGGAAAAGTTAGTGTTAATTTCAACTAGCCAGTATTACCCTCATGTATGCTGCAACATGTCCACCATAAATATATTTCCGGTGAACTTCAGCATCGAGCTGCTTATTGTCCTTTCCAAAGCCAGCAAACCTCTTTTCACTGTGAGGAATATCCAAACCACCATCAAGAGCTCCCTATAACAGCAAACAGCACGAATTAGTTAAATGATAAACATCAAAGGCACGATTCAACTACCATGAATAAATGATGATGTGCGCTCACATGTATAACATTGAAATTCAAAGAGACTAAATGACTATCCTGAACTACAAATACAAAAAGCACAGCCAAGAGCATAAAATATTTACTTTATGGAAAGGAAAATAATGGTCCATCCATCAAAATGGATGGTATACTGAAAATGTGAACTGCAACTTCTAATCAAATAAAACCAATGAGAGCAATATTTCAAGTATAAATGCATTAACACATCTTCCACATAATTGACAAAATTGACTGCATGAAATCTTTAAATAAATATTATACTATAGTGATAAAATATTTTATGACAGAACACTCTCTCAGAACACAAATTATGACAAAGGGGGGCTTGGATAGAATATCTTAATATACCTTGAGAGCACCAAAGACACGATTTCCAGTTGTAGTTCTTACTAACCCAACATCAAGTAGGGCACGAAATGGCCTCCTGGTGTCAGCTGGTTCAACTGAGAAATCCTCGCCAGTGGCCTAAAACCCAAGATCTTAGTCAAAAACTTCTTGTAACACTCATTTTTTTAAGTAAATAGTATGATAAAAAAGAATAAAGTCAGTTCCTTTATCCTGAGAATATACCTCAACATTGCCCTCATATTCCTCATCCATCTCAAGCATTTTCAACACGCGGCGAGCCAAGAGAAGTCCGGTACAGTAAGCTGATCAGGTTTCCAAATAAGCAAAAGGTTATGGCCATGTGTGTATCAAGGAAGCTCGTATATTGAGGAAGCTCATAGTTCTCAGCTAAATAATTACCTGCTGCATAGTTTGTAAGACCAACTTCAAGCCCATATCGAGGAAGTTCATGGGCATAAGCAGAAGCAAGGACAGTATCTCCAGTAATGCTAGCTGATGTTATTTGTGCAACAATGTCCTTGTTGCTCTAAATACAAGATGTTAAGGAGCCAAACCTATAAAACACAATCTAAGACATGAAGTTCTTTTCCAAATTCCATGTTGAGCAGAAGCAGACACCTACACCTATAAAGTAAACAGACTTTCATGCAAGTACATTCACATGCCACTATCTTAAGACCTAATGATGCAATTCAGAGACAAAAGGACTCATTTCATGTCAACACCATGCACAATTCATACCCATATTTAAAAGAAAATGCAGATTGGCCCCCTTAAGATACCCAGTATTCTGCTTCAACAGTTACAAAATACAGTAAATAAAGAACCCAAGAAAAGCTGGCTAACCAGCAAAAAAAACACAGTAATAATATATATATATATATATATATATCACAACACGTTAAAAAACATACAAAGGATACAAATCGGACAACAAATCGATACTTGGGCGTATTGTACTTGTTCTTGTCCTGATTAATCAGTCGAATCCTAGCCCTGTAGTCAGTCTTCCCCTCTACAACAAACAATTCCCATTCATTTATCAATAAAGCAGGAAAAGCAACAAAAAACATTAAAGCAAACGAACTTTATCAACACACTATATATCTAATAAACAAAAAAGTGACAATCTTTACCTCTTCTTCTCTTAAACTTGACTTGAAACCTCTTGGAGTAGGCCTTAGATTTCTGAGCCTTCGCATAGGCCTATCCAAACAACAACAGAAACAAACAAATTAGCACAAACCAATTTCAACAAAACCAAAAAAAAAAATCATAATCACTACTTAATTCCTAGTTTAAGCGGAGAAGAAAAAAGAAATTTCAATAAAAATCGTAGCTTTTTAAGTCTAATAAAATGGAATCCATGAAACAGTTCAACTCGTTATGTAGTTGAAAGCTATGGTTTCGAGAGTTACCATTGTTGGAGCTTGATCTGTTGGGGGAGAGGGGGAGGGGGAGACGGCTAATAGGGTTTGAAAGAGAGTGGAACTTATAAAGGAGCTTGAATTATAAACCCTAGTGACTGGCCTCTGGGTCTTGAAATGGACGGCTGGGATTGAATTATTTTTAGGCAGCTAGGGTTTCGTTGATTTTAATGGTGTTTCGGTAGCCCGTTCATGAATACAAAAGCCCAAATCTGTTTTTGATGGGTCCATAATCAATAAAAATCATTGGAATGAAATTATAGATGGGTTTGCCTTTGCCGTCGAAATTCTTTTAAGCAAATAGAAGTATTTATATAATGCAACCGAAATTTAAATGACTGCTATGTGTGTGTCCAATCAAATATTCTTAGATATTAGATTATTTTCCATGTTATGATGCAAGTTAGATATTTCTTTTAAATTAAAAAACATGTGTTAATATGTTTTTTAATATAAAAAAATTTAAACTATATAGAAATTAATTTGATTTGATTTGATCGATTTAGCAGGTTTAAAAATAACTCAGATATCCGATAAAAATATAGTTTGAATAAAAAAATCAAAATGATATTTTTTAAAAAATATTAAAATGATAACATATTAGATTAATTCAGATCAACTCATGTTAACTTGCTAAATTCATTACCTAGCTCTTACCTTGATAATCCAATAGAGAAAAAATTAAAAAAAATTAAATTTAATTCTCAATAAACTCAATGTTTAAGGATGGAATTGAAAACAAAATCCAACTACAAGCAATAGTTGAGTTAACTCGGGTTAACCTTTAAAATTTAGATCATAAAACTGGGATAACCCATAGAAAGTAAATTAAAAAAAAATATATGAAACTTAATTCTCAGTCAACCTATTATTGAATAATAAAATTAAAAAAAAAAGACAAAAAAAATATTTGAATCATGAGAGTAGGATAACCTCATAGAATGCAAACTGAAATAAACTATGAAATCTAATTTTCAATCAACTCAATATTAAATAATAAAATTGAAAAAATAAATCCAACTAAAAAAAGCGAGTCAAATGGCTTAACCCACGACCTATATCACAAAACCGTGATAATTTCATAAAAAATAAATCAAAAATAAAATTATAAATCTCAATTTTCAATCAACCCAATATTAAAATATTAAATTGAAAATATAAAATAAATTACATGGGTCAACCCGGGTTAACCTATCATACCCCGGTTAAGATCAAGATAATTCCATAAAAAGCAAATTAAAATATTTATAAACTCTAATTATTAATTAATCTAATGTTGAAGGATGAGATTGAAAAAAAAACAATTAAAAAAAAAGCCTAAAAAATAACCCTAGTTAACCTAGCTAACCCAAAAAACTTGTAACTCGGGTCATAAGACATGATAACTTTATAGAAAATAAATTAAAATAAATTATGAAGTTAAGTATTTAGTAAACCCAATGTCAGAGAATGAAATTAAAAAAAAAAATTAGGTTTGAAATTAAAAAAAATGTCAAGAAATTTGAGGACAAGGTGAAAAAAGATTAGATACTTCATTGTTCATTGTTAGAGTGAAATGTCAACGCCTTTTAATATATGTTAATAAAAAAATAATCCAAGCATTGCCAACATATTTTATAGTAGTAATGTTGTTATAGGATTAAGACAACAAAACACCTGAAATTGGGTGATTAGGTGTTCTATTAATAAAAAAAATATTGCAATTAATTCAATCAAACACAATTAAACAATAATATAATTAAATGTTATTTTAAGACCACAATAATTATATAAAAAACAAATTAAACAAATTATTAATTTAAAATTCCAATCAATACAATATAAAAAAATAAAATTAAAAAGAAAACAAATTGATGATTGAAGTAAAAGAAGGATAAAAAAAAAACCACTCTGCAATCCACAATGTTACAACGTTATATATGAGGGGAGTAATGTTTTCTCCACACGCTTTATTTATTTTTTTAATTTTGTAATAACGTGTTTCTAAACTTTAGTTGTCGGAAATCAATATTTAACTAATACTAGTTTGTTTTGAAACAAAAACAAGTGTATTAAAGAAAATTGTTTTGTTTTTTAATGCATCTTAATTTTAACCAAAAGCATAGTTGTAGGATACATTTTTTTTTAATTAAAATGGCAACTTTCTCCATTATTATTTTTTTAAAAAAATTACACGTACCAAAAACATTAGTGTTTCACGCAACTCTATTTTAAAATATTTTATATATTATTGATTTTATTAAAATTATGTGTCTATATATTAACAAAACAACCATATCAAATAGTTCCTCATGAACCTGAATATATATTTTTTTACATTTAAGTTTTTTTATTCAACCATAATATATCACAGTACAATTATCTTTTTTTATCTATTTATTTACATGAGTGTCTGGGCCAACCTACGCGCACCACAACTAATCTCACGGCCCACTGAACATCCTGCAAACCCAGTGAGCATGTAAGGCATCGCGGGGGTGACAGGCATGCACAGTAAGGTTTGAACCCAGGTGCAGAGGAAGGGAACAAGCCCCTTCCACCGCTAGACCAAGACCTTAAGTGCATCACAGTACAATTATCTTGTTACCATTCAATGTAGCTCTTTTAATTTAAGAATTACTAACATAAAAAAAATGAAGGCATGTCATATAAGCATAGTTTTAAAACCTGAATTGGCTTAACAGGTTGACCCGGGACTGTAATCAGACCGTGTTGAAAAAAAATAAAGAAAGAAAAAACTAGGTGTGACCAGTTGCCCTAGCAAGACCCGGTCAAAACCTGGTTGCAACCCGTTACCTTTTATTTTTTTTACTAAAACGACATCGTTTTAAGTTTTTTTAAAAAAATAACCTGGATGACCCAGTGACCCAGTCAAAACCCGGAACCCGGGCCTTGGACCGAATCAGGTCTAAAAACTATGCATATAAGGCTATAAATCATGTAATATAAATGAAATATATGTATTAAAATATATTTAATATGATAAAATCCTAATTACTCATTTTATATCTCAAAAAGCATAGCAATAAAATTTAACCAAACATTATTTAGCTATTTTAAACATTTAAGCATCTCCAATGGAAAAGCTAAATGGATAGCCAAAAATAAAAAACTAATATTTTAGCTTTTCTTTGCTTGTTTTGCACACTCCAAGAGGAAAGCCATACAAAATGCTAAAATGTCTTTTTTCTCCCACAAATATTATTTCTACATATCTCTCCAAAGAGCCAAAACCAACAAAGTAGAGCCATTAAAAAAATAAATCAATTAAATATAACCATGTGAAAAAAAAATAACATCAAACTTATTAAGAAATAATAAAACACTTGTTTCTTTCACTTTAATATAAATGGCTCTTCAAATAGCTTTTTTCTATTGGAATAGATATGGTAAAAAAAACTATATTTATACTATTCAAAATACTATTTTATCAATTCAACTTTTTAAAATAGTATTTTACATTAAAAATACTCTTACAAGCATAACACAATAATTAGTAAACAAACATTGCTTTTACTCCATAGCACAACACAATAGCCATAACACAACTTATGTTTGTTTGTATGATGCACCGCACCAAAAAGCATGAAACTGTTGTTTTTGGAGTAGAGCGCTGCGTGGTCCGCACAAATAATCACAAAAATTTATTAATTAAGCTAAACTAAAATGATACGAGGAATTTACAGTGAGAGAGAATCGGGAAAGAAACATGAAGCCTAAAACTTGAAATCTGAGGAAGATAGAGATAGAGATACCAATCAAATGGGAAATTCGAAATCTTAAAGCAAGGAATTGCTGTACTCGTGCAAAATTTAACAGGGGCAAGGGCTATTATGATTTCCAAGAACCAATTATATTATTGCATCAATGAATATATCACCACTGTTACATTTTCCTAATATACAACAAACAAAAATTGTAAAAATTAAATAGCAACCACCATCAATTCTCAAACCTTCTCCTCGTGCATAAATGATTATTCAAATTGCAGAAAGGCTAGCCCATTTCCCAAGTTCATAAGGATCAGCAAAGTAATATAACTTAATTCTGTTTGCCAGAGACAACCCTGCTGCCAGTAAAGTTCTTGTACTGGAGTCGTCCACTTCTGCTGGGTCGTCTGCAAATGCTGTAACATCCCCTAAAAGTTTGATCGAAACCATACGGGTTTGTATTTGTCTGGGAAAATCAAAGTACATTGCAGTTCCAGCCTTGGCTTCTGGTAGTCGGTACTCACCAATAATAACCATGTTGTTTGGTTCCTGTATAATTATTGTTTTAGTTGATCGCTCAGCAAAGATTCTAGTAACTTCAAGACCAGACTTGCATTAATTTAATTATACATATGAATGAGTGTGCAATAAAAGGAAAGAGCAAAGTAAAGCAATCATAAATAAATGCAATAAGCTCAGGCTTTTGAATTTATCTAATTTTCAATTCAATGGTTTGTCCACCATCTTGACTTCATCACATGGGTATTCAATTATTACCCAGTTCTTAATATTCAGACTATTCAAGCAATCATATTTTAAAAATTGTTTTGGTTGAAATAAGTGATCATAAGCTCTGATTTCCACCCACTCCCTCCAAAGTTTCAAGGATCGCTTTGGTACAGAATATTATAATGTCAATGGCTACATAAGTCACTTATTCCTCTCAACATGACCCTAGCAAACATAAAGTACGTGAGTAATCCAACTCTTAAAATGCTAAAGATAGGTTGTTTCTGTAATGAGTACATTCTATTAGCATATAGTTAGGATCAGATAATGTTAGGCCAGGATTTATTGTTCGTAGGGTAGAATCTTATTTTACGGAATAGAGAAACCATACACAGTTGTTTTTTCAATTATTAATGATGTTTTTGTGTGGCTTTCAAGGTCTTTTGACATCATCACAGTTGCTCCATTCAGAAGCCAACCCTTCTTGGTAGGAAGAAAGGACCGGATAAAGATGTAAAATGAAAAGGGTGGGGGGACAAAATAAATGCTATTTCTTGGTCAGAAAAAGAATTGTGAAGGAAGCAAAAAAAAACCAGAATCTGTTGAAAAATGGTGGCACTCTATTTCCTCCATAGAGTTAGGGTTAGTGGGGTTTTTAGTTGCTGCTGCCTACTTGCATTTCAAACATCAACCAATAATACTAGTTAAAATAAGGCTGGCATGATAGATGATACCTGGAGTGCAGATACTTGTAAATACAGCACAGCAGGAGAGATGTGTCTGTCTTCTAAATATGTGACTGATGTATCCCATATATCAATATCTGAATATGGAGAATGGCTAACTCGAGGCTTAATTGCACTGAAAGCATCTAGGCGAAATCCAGCAAGCAGAGGAGAAGCAGGAGGCAAATACTGTTCCAAGACAAGATCATTGTCAAAGAGTCTCTCGACCTCAATTGGAACCTGGAAGACAAAGGGAGGGTTAATTGACAAATATCCCTGGCACAGGTTTCAAGATTAATCTGGAGTTAAAAATTGGCCAAGCAAACAGTTTTGCACCTTGAATCTACTCAGTTGTGGCGCCCTGTCAAGCCAGCTATTGAAACTCATCTGATCAGGGCTTTGCGATGGAAGCCCCGTCTCGTTTTTCACTGGAGTTCCCGCCACTAGAATTCTTCGGGCATGAAGACATGGATCATTTTCAACTGCTCCACCAAAAGAGGCACGTCGATTTGCTTGTGCAAATGGGTTTTCATCAAGGGACAAAAGATTGAAGTCTTTCTCAAAATTAACAGAACTTGACCCAGGTCGCTGAAGTCGCAGTGTTATCCAAATGATTCGACATCTAACAGGATTCTTAAAGGTAAATTTCACATGCCTAGGTACTTTATCCTCTGCACCTAACTTTTCTGGTCCATAAATTTCTGAGGAAGATGTGGCCAAGGACTGGACATCCCATTTTCCCATGCATGACCTTTCTTCCTTCTGTATTTTATTGCTGGCCCAGATTTGAACCTGTAGTAACAATAGAAGAGAACTTGTCAAAAGCTGTCTAATTTCTCTAAGCTAGTTGTTGACTAAGTTAGGTCTTTCCAAGTCCAGGCCTTCTCAATTTCATGCATTTAAGAGTTCATGAGCTAAAGCCATATTGCAATTCCTGATTTGAGAGTCCTGTTCTATTTTTAATTTATAATGGGTAAGGAAGCAAACAAATGGATGTTTGTTACTAGAGGCTAAAGGTAGCATCCCTTGATAGGCTGTCTATGGCAAGTGCACACACAATGAAAGCGAGAGCTATAATAGCATGTCATACAGAATACAAAAGTTGAGTACAACTGACTTTATAATTGTATCAAAACAATTCCAAGCAAAAAGGACCATCAGGACACAGTATGATGCAGGCACAACTAAACAGCAAAATCCAACCCCATCTCAACCAACAGAAGGACATGGGTACAGCAAGGGCATGAGCAGTGGTCCAGTTACATCACAATATTGTTAGTTACAGATATGGTAATATGGCAACTTATTGCGATCTATCTCTGGAAAACAATCTCCAATTTAATGATAGCAATCAAAAAACTAGCGCAAATGATTAAGTATTCAAGATCCAGATAAAAGAGAACTAGCAAATCTGTTAACCCTAGCAAACTATAGTCATAACAGGAACCCATCACCCCAAGACAGGCACAGATATCAGTATTTATTTAATGCCAAAAACACCTAGTCACAACAAGAGACAATTTCTAAAGACTTTGGATGCGCATCAAACCAAACAGGTGCTAACATGCTAGCTTCTGAAGAAAAACATTGCCCAGTCTCCAGTAAAACTATTTGCCAAAGGACAACAATGAAGCTGCTTAAGAGCAAAAACAAACACAAGCCCGCACAGGTACACACATTTTAGTATTGAGGTTAGAGCCTTCATAGCTTTATGATGTGAGGGAAAAGTTAAATTTCAATTTTCAAAGCCAAGCACTTGGTTCCACCTGACTATCTATCTCTCATCAATCATAATAGCAAGTATCTCTAACAAATCTTCAAAGTTAAAGAGTACAAAATACAGTGTCTGCAGCATGTGCTTAAATCACTTCAACTCAGGCGTGTTATCAAGCCTCGACAAACTTCTGTTAAAAAACTGAACCTTGAATGTGCTTATAGGACTTCAACTCAGGTGTGTTTTAACTGAAACAAACTTTGTTTCGAAAACAGACCCTAATTTTATTTACTGGAAACCATGTAAACAGATGAAAAATCATCACATGCAGGGCTTTTGTGGAGGAAAAAAAAAAACAGAACTTTTACAAACTTAAAGCGCAAAAGATAGCACATTGAAATTCATTGATTTAAAGAGTGTCCTGCACTTCAAATGCATTTTGCAAGCCTATCACCTGTGACTAAAGAATTGAAAGTCAAGGAAACTTTTTCCAAGCTGAATACCAAGAGATAATCAGGGATTGTTTACATGGCAGGAAAGCATACTCTTTTAATGCTAAATAAGGATTTTGAGAAGATTTTTTCCATTCAAGCTCAAAATTGACCGAATGAAGATGGTTACATCTGACTGGCATTACATGCTCATTTAGTGATAAAGGGTTTTGACACTCGCGTGCGCGCTGAAGAACATATATACACCATTTATCTACTCCCTAATCTAACTAACAGAGAAGGGACAGGAGCACTCACTGTGGGAGCATCAGTTACAGAATAGCCACAGGGACTAACAAGCAAGATAACTCCACTGACATCAGAGAGGGTGCCAAGAACAATAACAAAATCAACAGAGGTGACAGTTGGAGGAGCTTTCCAGTATGACTGCCATGATCCAGAACTCAATGGAGAAAGTAATGACAAAAATGGTGCTGAATCTTTTGCTGTTTCAACCTACACAACATAATCAATTGTCAAAAACCAAGAAAAATTCGGAGAAAAGAATTTAAACCATGCCAAGAAAAAAGCTACATAAATAAATAGAATCATCATCAAAGAGTGAAAATTGGATATAACTTTTGTGTGGCTTTAAATCCTTGCTCATGCACATGAGGCTCCCTATTATTTTATGCATTTTTCTTCTTCTTTTTGTTTGATTGGAGGTCTAGAGAGATGGGAGGAGAGGGATGTCATGGCAGGCACATGGAAAACTAAGATAGGAAAAGTGAGGCAGAAGAAGGAGAATGCATCTTATTAAAGAATAATATAAATCATATCTTGAGACCTTACATGACAGCTTAAGCTTTTAGGTTGAGATGGTTCTTTGATACGGTATCAGAGCCTTAATGACCAAGCGGTCACGAGTTCGAATCTCATCATCTCCATTTATTTGATAAAAAAAATTAAGCACAAGGTAATATGGACCTATGCAAGTTTCAAGTCTAAAGAGTTTTTACTTGAGGGTATGTGTTAAAGAATAATATAAATCATATCTTCAAACCTTACCTAACAGCTTAAGCTTTTGGGTTGAGATGGTTTTTTGACACATCACACTCAAAAGAGTTAGCAAACTACTATGGCCAATTATGAGACATGGTCTAAGACATAAAAATTCTATCAGACAGAAAAGGCAATGAAGACATACAGATGATAAATTGAATCTAGAACGTAATAAGAAACTAGGTTAGTAGATTGAATCTAGTTAGAAGTAGAAATAACTCTATC
Organism: Populus tomentosa; assembly: GCA_018804465.1. NCBI lineage: Eukaryota > Viridiplantae > Streptophyta > Magnoliopsida > Malpighiales > Salicaceae > Populus > Populus tomentosa. The sequence goes on along the minus strand of CM031993.1, from coordinate 11,093,511 downwards.
TTTCTTGTGAAATTCAAACATAAAGATAGATATGGATACATGGTAAGTATCATGGAAATATTTAGCAAGACTAATTTGACATGCCACTCAAATGCTATAGGAAAAGAACAAAATGAGAAGAAAATAATATGATATGTACTGAAAAATGAATTTGACACAAGTCAAGTGCATACCGAGTGTAAGAAACTAGCAAATGGAAATTCAGCAAGTGATTCCAGCCCAGAAAGCAAATGGTGTAGGATCCTAACAGTTTGCTGATGATTAGAAGACTGACATTTTTCAGGAACAAAGTCCCTCAAGGAAGACCCTACAACCTGGTCCAAAGCCTTATATGCAGCCCTGTTGGAACGGTCTCTTCTTCGCAAGCTAATCAGAACCCTTACATAGTCTAATATCAAAGCATGAAGTACTATATCACTGCAACATTGTTTACAAACAACACTATCCAGTGTTACAGAACGATTAGTGGAGCTGTCACCCTCCCCTGAGTTATTGAGCAAAAGAGCTCCTCTCCCAGCACAGCAAACTTTACAAACATTTCTTTTGCACTCAGAACACCGCAAGATAGATTTTGAAGCTCCCACAGAAGAAACTGCAGAGGGTGCAAGTGCAGGTGCTGTTGTTTCAGCACGCACGTCACACATGCCCCCAGAACAGTGGTCCCCAATTCCATTAACATTCCAGAAATCTACCACATTATTGTCAACAGTCCCAAGACCAATAGAAGCATTAAGTTTGTCTTCCAGAGAAGCTTGTCCAAGCAAAGCAAGGGCATTTGAAACTTTACACAACCTATCCACATATGATTCATCCATCAAAACATTTGGATTTATCATAGCAGGATCAATTCCAAATGGCAGCAAAGCTCTATCCCTTTCAGCAGCAGAAAGATTAAGCCGGAGTCTTTCAATTTCAAGCTTCATAGCTTCCACAAAGTTCAATTTTTTTCCCTGCAAAATTGTGTTGAATTAATCGGGAGCAGTCACTTTATTGAGTCAATAAATCAAAACTTATTAGCTGACCATCTTGAGGAAATGTAAAGGAAGAAAATTTATGCAATTTAAGGACATAGCCATTACAATAAGTTAAGTGGAGGTAATTTCACTCCTGTAGTAATGTTTCTTATCTGAATGAAATACTGCAATTCAGTTGATCATGTAATAGCCTGGGTTTGACACTTGGGATCATGTAGAGTTTACAATTAGGAAAAGTTTTTGAAGCGATGCCAAGGAGAAACATTATCACCCTAAGACAAAAAAATGGCCTGTAAACAAGAAACTGATAAAGCTCTAAAAATGCACATTAAATTCATATCTAACTGCTTCGCTACTGGTTTTGCTTCTTCAAATACTCTGCTATTTCACATAAGTCGTCCCACAAACCAATGTTAAAAGCTACAAATTCCTCTCAACATCAGTATGCTTTTCATGTGTGGTTGTGTAGTCAGATGGAGAGACCAGAGAAAGGGCCTTGAAGCAAAGCAAGCTGTTTTATCTGAGTATACAGCAAGCATGCTGTTTTATCTGAGTATTACAGCTATTGTATAGTACAAGACCTGCACTGAGATTGAGCTCAAACATCAGGCATCATACAAAAAATTCAATTTAGGGTTCCAATGTTAGTATCAACGTGTCCCAAATTTCACGTCTTACATTTTTAAGTTTATCAGATCATATCCTCAAATTCTCCAAGGCTTTTGGTATGAGCTTATTATGATTTTTCTTCTTCTACAGGAGACATTTTTTCTACTTAATTATCTCCCTGTTTTTCTCTTTTTTGTTATTAACTATCTCCACTCTCTCCTCTCCGAATGAGCTAGGGTTTTTCGTTTTTCATATTCCGTTTCCATAATCAGGTACATTGCTGTCACCTTACCTCACCAATCAATCAATAATGCTCGCCGTCTTCTTGATCATCATCGTTTGAGGAATTCGATCTGTCATTTCTTCTGCTCTGTATACTGTTCTCAATCCTGCTCTTTGTTTACCGTGTTCCTTTAATTAGCTCACAACTACCTCACATACAGATTTCTACAAATCCTTTAAAATTCTTTACCAAACTCTACAACAAAAGTTATGCAGGCAGATTTCTCCAACCTATCTGACATTGATAAGTATGCTTTTTTTGCTTGGAAATAAAAGAAGTCCCTTAAAATCAAAGCTCGAGGAATAACCAATTTTTTTTGTAAGTGATCTTTTCAGAGAATCCCACATCCACCCAGTTTGGAGTTTGTTTCCAAACACCATTTGGTCTTTCTCCATCTAATAGATTTTGCAGTGGTTTTTAGGTTCTCCTAATTTTTTTTACAGTATATGATGAAATACTAAAAGTGGCTACAACTACACTAACATAGAATGAACACACCAGGCATTTGATCAACCCAAAACAAAAATGATCAGTAGACAAAAGGAAATTTTTGAATAAGAAAGAAGGATGCAATAACATAGCAAATGAAAGAAAACACGAAGAGCAGCATACCATTTGTGGCCCTGCAAATAATTTTAGACAGTTGATGTACTTCTGGGCACTGCTATCTTGTGATGAAGAGAGCTTATCATCAGCTACGGTACCACGTTGTACAGTTACAGCTTGGTCCAAAAAACCAAGCAAGTCATTTTCCTCATGTAGATTGTTTTGGGTTACTGGTTGAGAAAGAGGATGAGAAAACATGTTGTCACTCCCCTCATGTACATCGTACTGCATCACTGGTTGAGAAAGAGGATCAGAAAACATGTCATCTCCAGTCAAAAGATCAAGCCAGTTTGTAGAATCACTTTTTTGAGTTGATGGGGTTGTATCATTGGATAGAGAAGTGCTGGAAAATGGATTGGTTTCGGTACTGGACTGGAATAGGTTGGATTCCCCATGAGTTTTTTTGGCAAGTTCAGTTATTCTTGCACCAGGGCCTTCATTGCTGAATACTCCTCTCCATGGAAGAGAAACTCCTAGGATCTCTACCTGTGAGAAAATGTAATACAGCATCATTGTCCATTAACAATTAAAGCAACCCAGGACAATGGAGAAAGTTAATTAACAGAATAAGCAAAGAAAGTAAGGGGGGAAATCATTTGATGGAAGACACTTTCAAATGAATGTCCTGGGAAAACATGGCTCCACTATCCACAGCTCCATGGCATGGACAAATAATGGAAAGAAGAACGTGCAAAATAAATGAAGGAAAACATGTTTCAAACATGTTTCAACTATCCACAGCTCCATGGCATGGACAAATAATGGAAAGAAAAATGTGCAAAATAAATGAAAATTTTCTACTTTTGTGGAAGCCAAAAGTGCTTCTCCAGCACATTAACCAACCCAATAACTCTATGACACTACCAGAACTTGCTTGAGAAAAGCTAATTCTAAGTAGCACAGGTGAAGCAGTAAAAAGCCCAAGGGCATCAGCAAGTTTGATCATCACACCAGGGCATCTAACTAGTATAGCTCCTTGAGAGCATGAAACTTTAATTCTTTTAGTCAACTTGAATGTTCCAAATGTATGCATTCATGTGAAACATGCATCTAGCTCAATGGGGATATTTTTGAAACTGTCATCACGAAATTTTAACTTGCATCTCTCTCCAGCTATAATTTTTCTTAATAATCAATTTTCTCTTATCTATAAAAAAAACTCCCCAGCCAGTCATGTCCTGATGCATTTATTTCTGTAGAGAAACAAAGAAAGTCATCCTCCGAGAATATCATAGTACAGAAGTCCTACAAACAATTCAAAAGCAGATTCTAGAGAATGGCAAGTCCGTTTACTATCAAGTTTTCATCTATGAAGTCTCAGAGCAAGGCAATGCATGTCACCATGTCTAGCTTAAAAAACAATAGCATGACCAAGCAATAATATTGACATGAAACAGGATGAACATGAATTAGATCGAGAAATATTCATGAAAAAATGGTTGTCACCTCGCCAAGCGTCAGAGGACTCCTTCCAGAAACAGCAGGATAAAATGTAATTGCCACTATACGAGTTAGGAAGTCCAGCTCTCCCTCTGGTTCTTCAAACTCGTACAAAAATGGCAAGGTTGATGTATTATGAGCGTGAAGGCGTGCACCAGCTCCAGTAACAGCCATATCCTCAGCATTAATTGGTCCTGGCAAGGGTATCAAAAGGTTTGTTCCCTTTACACACTGAGGTATGGAAGCACCCTGTAAAGAAAGTCCAAAGTAAGACTAGGAACTATAGGAGATTCTGTTATGTCCATATGAACATGCATGCTTTCCTTTTGCATCTAGGTGTGCATATATATATATATATAGCTTTCCCTTCTTTGGCTGGGTAGCATATCGTGCATGTTTGTAATAAACTAAAGTAGCCTCCAAATGTTTAGAGATAAATACAGAGTTACTGGTACCCAAGTAGACAGCAGACAACATGTCTTCCATCAGATCACAAACCAAATGTTTTCCACTTCAAGCTCAATAATACTGAATAACTAGCCCTTATTCCATGTATAATCTATTTCATGATGTAAAAACCTTAAACCAACATGCAGGAAAAGAAAAGGGCATAAAAAGGAAGAGCAATGATCTATCCATGGCCCTTCAACATATTACATTCATTAATCAAGACCATATTTTTACATAGAAAAAAAAAACTATTCACAAGGTGCATTTATCAATGTAGCGGTTAAGAAGCACTCTGTATAAGCATATACTACAGACCTCCACAACTAGTTTAAGCCCATCTAGGTAGCGTCCCGTCCTCACATCAACAGTTGATGGGTAAGTGGAATCATCTGCCCCATGAGATACTGTTAGAAGAAGCTGACAGACGTGGCAAGGCTCACCAAGATAGATAAAAAGTTCAACCACATCTGCACCTTGTGGGCAAACCTGTTAGATGAATGATGCATGAAGTTAAACATGGTTTATAACGAAAGTGAATAAAAAAAGTTGAAGAAAAGTTTCCAACTTGTGAGTTGAACCAATTCAAAACTTGCTTACTAATTCCATGCAAAGACTAAGCAAAATAAAAAAGGCAATTACCCATATCAAGTCTTTTCTCTTGAAACTCAGAAGACTGGACCCACCATTGGAACTTGGAGTGATGTTGGGGACTGGCTTAAGAAAGAAACCGGAAGGTCGAGAAGGAACCTGGAAGGATTCGCTCATTACATACTCAGAAGTAAACAGCTATCTTCAATATCTACTTAGACCAAAGGTCCGCATTTCGCAATCACCTTATTTCATGTCAATACAATAGTCAAGAGGTAATATGATGTAACAGGATGTTGAGTTTGAAATACAGCAAAATTGAGTAATTGATGAGCTGATTGATAGGAATCTTGGCACCAAACCATAAATCTGGTATTTGAATTCCAGAAACGTTTCCAACACAAATCTTAAGGTAAAAAAGAATGATAAGGCAAAGTGATAAACGCGTATCTCACTAGTCATACATGATAGCCCATTAAGACATCAGAACAAAAGGGTAAATATCTAATAATATAGTAACCAAAAATCCATGCAACTATGTTTAGAAAGGTTTCCGAACTTTACACTCAATTTGTCTTAGTGAGCTCAAGTTAAAAAAAAAGATGTGAAATGCATTAAAATTAAAGAAAATGGATTCAATAATTGGGGTCAATGAAAAGTATGGCATGCAAAATGGAGCTAACCAACCAAGTGACTTTATGGTACTATGAAATTGGTCTTGCTGCATTGATAGAGCAGAATATTTATATAAGAAAACACAGCTTGTGATAAGGAATCCCAGAATAAGTAGCTGATATAGAGAATACAGAACATACATTTAGAGGTTGAACTGGTACTGATGGAAGATGCTTGAAAAGTCTCAATCCAAGAAACATCTCCAACTGCTTCTGACGAGAGCTATCTACAAGTACATTTTTATATCTTCTCTGTAAAGTGATTTGAAAATTTTGAGCTACAGAAAATTGTTTAAATTTTCCTGCTTCTTCATTGAATATGCTAAGAATTTGACTGTGCATAGCTTTAGAACCCGTATAAAGTGTGGCATGGATATCACCAGCAAGAAGGAAAAGATTAGCCAGCTGAGCTAGAGGAGATAAAATTGTTGAACTCTTGAACTCCTCAAATGACATGTCAAATCTCTTCCAAGGTTTATCTGGACATGGATGCTTCCATGTTGTAGTTCTAGTGTTGTGATCAATATAATATGTTTTCCCTGTGACAGCATCAGATCGTTTCTCCCAGCCTGGTGGCAATGGAGCTGTATATCCGCCATAGTTATTGACTGACTGATAACCATATGTCAAATCACTATCAAGTGATATGGCCAACCTCCTGCATTGCTCCACAAAACATTGTAGAGCGCCAAAATAGCTAGCAGCATTGGTTCTATCCAAGGAATCTGCACAGTTAAAACGGAGGACTCCATTTTGATGTGATCTTAAGCAGAAGGCACCTACAAAATCATCAGTATAGATGATTTCACCCCTGCAATCATTAAGTCTTTGTCGTGAAGGTAAATAATCCCCTTCAGAAATGCCAACAGCCATAGTGGGTGCTTTGAGAAGTTTCCACAGTCCTTCAATTGTTTGTTGTTCACCATTTAGTTTTACACTGGCATGCCAATCATAATTTATAAGATGTATTCGCGTATAGGGAAGTTTTCCAGTTGATTTTATATAGCTTAAAGATTTCTCAAAATGATGAACTAGAAGAGCTTCTGACTTTCCTGTTCCATTCCTAAGCAAGTTGATGCATGCAATTGGAACAAAAGATTTTTTCTTCTGACCTTCCCCAACAGCTATATCAGAACTGCGAGCATCATATCGTTTACTCAACCTCTGATAGTACTGTGAGCTTCCTTTATAAGGTTCCCGATCTGAAACATAAATCTCTGCTTCTGCAGCAGTCATCTTCAATTCTGCACCCCACCAAATTGGAATTGTTCCTCGTCTCCAAATGTATGTGTTGAAAGGAACACTCTGGCCAGTCCTCTTTGGCACCCATACAAGTTGCTCACATTCCACTTCATTTCCTGTTCATTTGATCAATTATGCAAAACTCATTTCAAAATCATGCCCAACGAAGATAAGAGAAAGAAGTAATAAAATGAACAACGTAAATGATTTAGAAATCAAATAGAAACATACATAAATATATGCAATAACATTGTTATTCATACATGAGAAGGGGTCTGGAGTAATAATGACTTCTTCAACAGATATAACCAGATAAATATATGCATCTAAAACCAATTCATTTCTCTATTGCTCATTGTTCTATGATGAAACTTTATTTCTACAAAATAGGAACCATGGCCCAGAGAAGCCAGTATACACCAAACAGGTGTATATAAAAAATTTAGTAAATGGTTGTTATTTATGAACAGTAAAAAATTATGAGGACAGAAAATGCTAAACACAAACAAATCAAAACAAATGCCATCAATCAATCAAACGCATAACCTAGGGAATTTCAACAAGAAAAATGGCATCAGATTCCAAGAGATATTTTGGTCATCTAACCTGTGCTGAAACATGAATTTATCCCCCTCGCCAAGTATCGAGTACCAGGATGCAGTCTACTACGGCGAGCTGTTAGAGCAACAATCCCTTCTAACTGCCCTGAGCTTCCAAAACTTCGACATTCTGCAAAGCCCTATACATTAATATCAACCAAACAGTATCAAATGTAAATTTTATGTTGTAGCCATGATATTCCTCCTTTTAAGATAGAATAAGAATCCAGTGCAAGGTAAATCATTGCAAGCAAGGAATAGAGAGTGGTATCCAGAGGCAGACTAGAAACTGGAAGCACATGGACAGTTACTACAGTGGAATTGCCTCTGGTTAACACAACTGAACCACCTCAAACAATAATGATGTTTAAATGGACAGTACAATAATTTTTTTTCCAATAATGATAAGAAAGTGTTTAAAGAATTTTAATAGTTAAAATATTGCCAACAAAACCGAACACTGTTCAGCTTGTTTGAATCAGTTTGATTCCAATGGTCAATGGATCACTCTTGGTTGAAAACTTGAAAACAGAAAGTCATTTAAATTGGTTTCCTCTGGAGAAATTATAACCTGATATACTCAATTACAGGCACTTTAGCCCACAAGCATGGCATTGGGGATTGCTGGACTAAATTCAGTGGTTAGGGAGACCATAACAGTGGTTAAAAGAATACCAAAATCCAATCCAGACATTCTGTCCTCAATTCTTCATGGATAAACCTGAGATGTCATACCTCAAGGAAAAGAATTCATTCTCCATTACTTAGGTTTCTACCTAGGAGCCAACAAGCTCACTCATAAGCTTTTAGCCTTACTCTTTCATTCAATAATTTATTGTCACTTAACATCACAAGTGTGCAAGTGCAGACTAAACACCAAGAATGACAACTTTTAAAACATTTGACAATCAGACACATGTTAGTAATAAGACACTGAGCACAAAGCAAAACCTGCAGGAGTGTGACACAGTGCTCTGGAAGCCCGATGTTTTTGAAAGGCATTGAAAACCATCCATTCCAAACAAATTCATCATCAGGATTTTCCAAGGGCATACGACTTGGAAAAGGTCGAGTGATATCTCTTGTCTCGCAGAAGTAGTGCTTCCCATCTATGTCAAGCTCAGTTAACTCTAGAACACTTTTCACCTCCCCTTTACCCTGCTGCTGAGGATTTTGAAGAGATATTTTGATCCATTGGCTCTCTGTTACTGTATACACGGATCCTCCGCCAGGCAAATTTGGAATGCTGGCAGTCAACTTTGTAGCTACAAGAAGCAACCCAAAGCTTCCTAAGGCAGCATATCCTAATATCGCCTTCGCATTTGTAGTACTCCTACAAAGCCATCGTGATCCATTTGTAATGTAATTTAAAGCTTCATCTTCAGATTTAAAGACATCAAAACCTAACTTCCCACTGAATCGAAGCAACCCTGTTGTTGGGTCAACATATATCACTTGAGTATCAGTTCTAGAAGACAAGCTGGCAATAATGTAAACTTCACCACTATCCAGGGTTGCAACAACCACAGATGTGAGTCTTGAACCACCAACTGCAGTAAAAACCAAGGAGCAAAAATGCATGTAAATATTGGCTAAACTAAGGTAAAAGCAGATGCATTCCCTATTAAAATTAATCTTCCTCTAAGCAGACAGCCAAACTGAATTTTGTCGGGCATATAAGAACAGAGAAAAAAAACATATGAAACAAATTGACATCAGAAATGACTGAAGAGCTCCAAGAAATGTCTATCATCAATCATTTTTCCATCGATATGGTATAATTACGATCATGGGTCTTGCAATCCATATACCATTTGTCCCCCACACCCTCTCTATAGTCATTCATCACCGAAACCTAGATTAACCAGAAAAACCCAGTGGCCACTTAAAAATGCATTAATCTAGTTCTCGAATTGACACTAAAATGACAAAACTACTGATAATGCATTATTCCCTACATATGATAACCCTAAAAATGATCATTGATTTCGTGATCTATACACTCCATGATCCATCCGACAAGTTGTTTATCAACAAAAACTAAATGAAAGAGTCGAGTCGAGTCGAGTCAAATCGAATTCAGCGTAACAGTACATATCCAAGTGATCCCATAAAAAAGACGCATTCATCATCTAATTCTCCAGGCCACGTAACTACCTAAAGAAAACTCTCGCATGCATTAGCAAGAAAGCTACACAACGTCGCCGGTGTTCTAGCTAGCCCTCCCATTGAAACATGATGATGATGATGATGATGATGATGATGATGATAAAAATAATAATAATAATAATAATAAAGCTAATGCAAGGGCTCTGTATGCTCACCGGGTGATTCCATGCGCCCTTAATCAATAACCTGGTGATCAAATGCCAAAAAATAACTCAAATAATTATAAAATATATGCAAAATCGCAGTTTTAAAAAAGAAATGCTCTAAAATATCAGCAGATCGGAAACCGTTAAGATCTGAATCAAGAGATCTACAAGCACTAACAACTGCTTTTTCCATTTCAAGAACGCTTAAATCACCTAATTATTTCAATGCGCGAGTTTTTAGAGAGAGAAAGAACTTACCAGAACGGAGATTCTGAAGCTTTGAAAAAAGAACACGAGAAAGAGAGACGAGAAAATCGTCGAAGAGTGAAGAAAACTAGATGAAGCATATTGGCTTTATTCAGGAAGTCACACATGAGTCCCCAAGTTATCCATTCAGTTCCAATTGAGTTTTAAACTATTTTTGTTTTCAATTAAGTACTTAAAGTTTTCCGTTAAGAGCGCTTATTTTATGCAAATTTATGCAATAAAAGGAGGCTCAGTTTGGTTGGTACGTATAATTTTGATTTTTTAAACTATTTTTTATTATTATAACTATATACTTTATCCTCACTTTGTTGTGGGTTGCATATTTTTTTAATAAAAAACTTTATATAGTTTTTTTTGAAATGTTTTTGTAATTAAATTTTTTTATGTGAAAATCAAAAAATTTATGCATGCATGTAATCAAATAAATAAACATATATTAAATTGATTGAATAAAATAAAAGTAAAAACAAAATTCATCTATACAAAAGATAAGAACAAAATTATAGATGAATCAAAAACATATCTTTAAAAATTAAATATATAACCAAAAAATAAATATCATTTAAATAGACTCTTTAAATAAAATAAAATAGAGAATGGATATTGATCTAAATATAAATAAATGAGATTTGAAAAATATAAATATAAAAAAGAAGCTTTAATTAGAAGAAAAAAAAAGTTCAGCATTGCTAAGCCTGACAAGCTAGCCCAACCCATGTCGACCCATTTTGATAGGGCCCGATGCAACTGGACCCTATTTGTTTTGTTATTGTATATGGGGCAAACAACATGTCATTATTCCTAAAAAAATTTTGAAAAAATAATAATAAGATAATGTGTCATCTAAATTTGCTTGGATTTTAGCTATTATGATGACCGGAAAATTAAGACTCAGAGTTTTTCGTCCATAAAACCTATAAAACAACCTTAAAGATCGTGATTAACCTATCCATAACTTAAAAAAAATTATGAAAATCAAAATCAACCCAACCTCGTATATGTTTTTTACAAACTTTAAATGTAAAACAAACACATAATATAAATCCCTTGATTAAATGGAACCATGAAACATAAATATCGATTATTTTAATGGTCCCAGTCGGTGCCAACAATATCTTTCTTCTTATCATTAGAATGTGACAACTTCTCTCTCAGTTAGGAACTGCAAAATAACAAAAAAAAAATTGTATCAAATTGAATTGGAAAACTATTTAGTTACCGAAATTGTATAATTTGTGTTATTTTTTAAGTTTGAGAACCAGAGTGTATTTTTCTCGAAACTCCTAGCATATCATCCATGTTTTGAGCCTTTTTTTTTCTGGTCCCTCTTTTTTCAATTTCATAATTGACTGGGAAATTAAAAGCATTTGCCCTTCAATTATGATCAAATTACACCAAATAAAAAAACTTTAATGACCAAAATGAATTATAAAAAATGAGTAGTGCCATCCACAATGTTTCGTGTATGGAAGAACAATACCGACTTTATAGTTAAAATCTTATGCGTTCAAGTTTTTGTTGTATAATTTTAAAAATATCTTCTTATGAATATATAGTTATTAAATGATATACTAAAATGACTCAGAGCCTCTATTGCTGTTTACATATACACAAGCTATGAATTGGAGCAATGTAATGGTAGCTCAGCTCTTGACACAGAGAGTTGTAAATGCAGTGGAAAGGGGTGAGGTTGTTTTTTTGCTGGGGTGCATTTAAGCATTTGGTATTAAAGGGATAGTTAGGGGAAAAATGGCCAGCACAAGTTTTGGTGTGGCTGCAAGTCATGGAGAGTGTGCACCTGTTGATGACACTACCCACGCAAGGACACCTGATGCTCGAGCTACTTGACCCTTGCGCAGGGCAGACACGAGCGGCACGTGCCGCTTGGGCGTCTCCAACGCGCTGGGCTAACCCCAACGCTACCTGGCGCTTAGGCACACCATGTTGGGCTGGACATGTCCAACATAATTTTTTATATTATAAATTTTTACAATAATTTTTATAAAAATAAAAAATAAACCACAATGAAGCGCGATCATCCTACTAGTGGTGTTCTAAAGCTGGAAGGACGCTCTTATCACTGAGATTGAATGGAAGTAATTTCTATTTAAAAAAATGATAAATTCTTATAGATGGGAGATTTAATTGAAAAATTATAATATATTGGATTTAATTGATGAAAACATAGCTTTAGGACTTGATTGAAAATTAGAGGATGAGTTGGGGACAAATTTGACGTTATCTCGTCCTGCTTGGAGAGATGATCGTATACGATACTATCATTGAAGGCGGCAACCAATTGTACTCTGGCAACCCAGCATAACATCGTAATTGAGAATAAATAAATATTGACCAGAAAAATGAAATAGTGGAGCCCGCGGGGCGTGTGATGGAGGCCGAGATCTTGCAGATGGCGCGTGAGCGTTGATTCATCTGCAAATTTCCTGTTAATTCAGCAACATTCAACACGAGGCAACAAAAAAAATATTGTTTCGATTTGAAAAAATTGCTATGATTTGATGTAGCAATTTTTGCGATGCTTACTGAGGAAGATAATTTTTTTTATGATTTTACCACAAAATTTCAAATAAAAATATTAAATAGCTCATAATTTTAATCACTTTTTTCATGTAATAAAATCACCAGTTATATATAAATTATAAAAATATATTGAACATGTTTGATATTGTGTTTTGAAAATATTTTTAAAAAATTTAATTTATTTTTTATTTTAAATTAATATATTTTTTTATATTTTCAGATCATTTTAATATAATGATATCAAAAATAATTTTTAAAATTAAAAAAATATTATTTTAATGTGTTTTGAAATAAAAAATACTTTGAAAAACAACCTTTATCACACTTCAAACACACCCTAAATAACAAAAACATGAAATGATTTAAAAATAAAATTTGACAATAACATAAGTATATGTACTTAATACATTTTAACTTTAATACATTATTTTTTAAATAATTTTAAATGAATATAAAAACCCCACAATTGTTATAGAAAAAGTCTGAAAAAAATTATAAAAATAAAAAAATTACTGGAAAATAAAATGTTTGGTTCATGAATCTTTAATGTGTTATTAGTAGATTCTAAATATTTTTTCTTACTATTTTTTTGATGATTTTAATATATTGATGTTTTAAGAAATTATTTCTTGTTATTAAAAAGACATATCAGTTTATTGTTATTAAAATGGCTATATATAATTTAGTTGAAACAAAATATTTTTCTTCCTTTACACACGAGAAATGTGATGTCCTCTTGAGTATCTTTATAAAAGCAAACATATGTTTCTCGACATATAAAATGACCTGGTAAGGGAAATTCAAGATTTTCTGACCCCAAGTTATCTAAGAAGTATTAATCCAAGTTAATTTTATTTTTTTTCTAACTCATTAAAATCATAAGTCAACCTATCAGGTTGAATTAGGTTCTAAAACACTGTGAATAAGGTTATGATAGCATTTAATATATTTTAAAATAATTTGTTGCAATAATATCAATATAAACTTATAAATATAAAATAGATATTCGGTTTGAGTTTAAGCATAGCAAGTCGGACTCAGTCTTTCCTATAAATACCTTATTATCGAGTCAAACCGAGTAATAGCCAACAATTGCAATCCGGTCCAACCCTAGATGGGAGGGCGAGAATTGAGAAGAGTCACAACATCTTAAGCAACAAACAGGAAACACAGAAAAAAAAGGGGGTAATGTTAAATACCAAACAAATAAAGGGCAACCATATGAAAATAGTATTATAAATAATCAAAAAATAAAATCCAAAACTCGTCCCCACCAAAAAAACGAGAGGCAAAGAGAAACCTTAGAGATGAGCTAGAGGCATCGACAAGCCACACGATTCGATTCTCTAACATGATATATACTATTTCAGTTGACAAGTTGCCACACAAATACATTGCCCATTCTCAGTTTCCTAGAATTTGAGTAAGTTTTAGTCCTTGTCCGGCGGGTATGCTTTAGTTAGCTTACTGTGTTGTAATATGTCATCTTTTTTGTTGAACGCTGTAGTTGTATGTCACTGTTTGTAGTATGAATGCTTTTAGTGTTTGTATTTCAAGCAACCCAGTTGAGCAATTGGTCAATTTACGTTGAGTCCCTATGGGTTTGGTTATAGCTTTAGCTTAGTGTGTTATCCATCCCGATGATTTACACACACACACACATGTTTTGTGAAATGAACTCTCTACTTTTTCATGGTTTTCTTTGAAAATGGAACTAAAGCTTGATTTTTTAGAAGCCAACTTAGAAGGGCTCATCATGGTACAATGAATTAAAGTGGTCACGGTTGAATTCTGCTTATTTTGATCCATTTCCCACTTTTCTTTCATAATTTTTATCCACATTGATGTCATTTGTTTTCACTATCCAAGAGAAGGAGTTTGCTCCTTTTTTTCCAAAAAAGAAAGGGCTTTAGAATTGAATTCCAAGAAATCCTCTTCAAAGTTGATTACTTGTCATAAATTGAGATGATCCTCATTCAACTTAGCTTGGTGTGATCACTGCTCATTTTTTTCAAGGGCGAATTTGAAGATTGAACTGCATGTTAATTTGTAAAAATTTTACCTCCACGCAGAACATGGAAGCTTGGTGATTTTGATAAGGTTTATATCGAGTAAACAAAAGATGTTGCCTGTTTGCTCTGCCACTCCAAGTTGTTCCCCTCATACTCAGGTGAGATTCGTTTCCTGTACTGTAATTTAAATCATGCTGTTGAGAAGTTTCTATCATTCTTGTATCTCATGGTTTCATCTCTGCCCTAAGATTTGGAGATGCATAACCTCCAACAGGGTGGAGATTAATCAAGGACTATAATTGAAGTCTATGCTAAAAGAGAAAAATCTTGGTTCAAAAAATAAAAGAAATTTTTTTTATGGTGTCAGTATATGTGTGCTTTTGTATAAAATGTGTGACGTATGTGAGATGAAAATCTGAGGTGCTGAAGTGAAGGTTTTGAATTGATGGTATGAATTAAACCTCAACTGGTTAAGCATAAAGTTCAGTACCGCATTATGTAGAGTGCATGTGCCTAAGTGATGGTTTTGAACTGAATGCATCAGTTGATACCCATGCTCAAATATGGTATCAAAGTCCAGTTCAGCGTTCTCTTTCATTCTTTTTGTTAAGCCCAGACATCAGAGGGAGGTTGAGTAAATTCCTTAACAATCTAGCAGAAAGTTTGGTATGGCCTTGTAACCTGCATGCACCTTTCTATTTAGCAGTTTAAGCTTTTGGGTGAGATGACATTTTCTCTCCACTTAATCTAATTATTCCCATCAGAATGAAAAATTAAGATATGACGTCTGAGAAACTCTTCAATATTCAAATTCCTTTTCCTCCTTTAAAGAACAGAATTTGCAGCATCCGAGTGAAGTCTTGCAGGTGGTAGCTTCCATGCACTTTGGTTATTAATTCACTGTGTCATGCGTTATTGTGTCACATCTTTCTTCATATACCTTTGAAATAGTATTTCTATTGTCAAGCATTTCATTCATGTATTTGAAACAACAAAAACTGTAGATTCCATTACATGGAGGTCTGCAACCATTTTGCTCAGTCTGGAAGGATATCGAGTCCAGATTTTATGTAGAAGACAGGGTACTTTTGGGGATGTCAAATGGAACACATCCCCAAAGAATGTCCTTCAAAACACAAGCTGTCAAGTCTTTCTACTCCAGTTTTGTTGAAAGCAATGAACAATCAATATCCTTGGCTTTCATTAATGATCATTCCTGCCCAAATGAATCAGGCGACATTAAATGCAAGTTTTATAATGATTGGATTTCTTCAATTGGAGCAATAGATGAACTGCACCCTATGGGAGGAGGGGGGAAACTGAAATCTTTTGAAAGTTATAACATAGCTGATGTTGACAAGGAACTTGTGGACTCTACAGACCAGTTAACTGAAAACACAGATAGTTTTATTGGACTTGTGGAACCCCAAACAACATCAACTATCGATATAACACCGGAGAAACCCAGTTTGGGGCCTGAATCCTTGGAAATGGATAGTGATTCATTATCTAGTGCGAAGACTAGTTTGGATGATTTATTGGGCGGGTTTAAGGACTCCATCAATACTTCAGTAAATAAGGGAGAAAATGCCGTGCAAAGCTCACTAAACACAATTACTACTTCAATAACATCCATTAAGAAAAGTGCTTCAGAAGCAGCTGATAGTGCCTTGAGTAAAGTATTCTCAACTTTCAATCAAACAGGAGAACTGGCTGGCGATAGATTAACTAGCTTTTCAACTGGTTTGAGGGAAGCCGTAAAAAAAACTACTGGTGCCTCTGTTGAATTGCTGAGAGGTGCAATTGTTGCAGTTGAGGAATCTATAGTAAAAGGGACTTCTTTTGTTGTTTATTCTTATGGGTCTGCCAAGGAATTGCTTCCTCCAGAGATCAGGGGTGCACTGAATCTGTCTGAAGGAAGGGCAACAAAAATATTGAGGCCAATTGGTGCAACTTTTCAACAGGTATATTGTGCTTGGCACATTTTATGAAATTAAAAAATAATTCCATCTCCTGAAAAAATTTATTAGGCTCATTTTAGAACTCTTTTTGTCAGGGACTTCAGTCACTGCTTTCACCTTCCAGGTCTTCTAGTAAAAAAATCAATTGCATCCATGTCTGTTACTGTGCTTAATTACGAGCTGACCTAACTCATTTATATTCCCAAACCAACACTGAATTTCATATACCATAAGCAGGTTTACATTGCTATCGAGGGGCTAGAAAAAGGCCTTGGCTTGGATCCAAATGATCCAGTTGTACCTTTTGTTCTTTTCCTTGGAACCTCAGCCACTTTGTGGTATGGATGTCCTTTCTTGCATTTAGGGATTTGTTAATTTAATCTTCATTACATCGGAAACTAAAGTTTTCTATCGGATTCATGCAGGGGTTTTTATTGGGTGTGGGCATATGGTGGTTACTCTGGAGATTTGTCTCCACAATTAACTCTGAAGCTCTTGGCAGAGAAGGGAGACACCATGCTCATTGATGTCCGGCCTGAGGCAAGAGAGTAAATTTTTCTGGCCTTTCATGTTCTCCAGTTTCTTTTGTTAAAAATCCAAGTACCTCAATGAGAGAGGCTAAAACCTACTGCTCTCACTTTTACTAAAGGATTTATACTGTTTTTTCAACTCTCTTCATTTATAACTTCTATTTTTTGGTGACCCCATTTCATATTTTCAATACTTATTTATTTTTCCCACCTTTCACCCTCATTTCTTTTATATTATAGTAAAAACAATCTCAAATTGGGTAACCTCATAACCTCATTAATTTCCTTTTATGTCCTTGACCTGGAATTGAACTTGTTGGACATTATTTATGTGAAGGTTCTAAGAGAAAGAGATGGCATTCCTGATCTTCGGCGAGCTGCACGGTTTCGCTATGCAAGTGTAACTCTACCACAGGTTGGTTTTCTTTATAATACTGTCCAAAAGCTATGGTTGGAGGAATATTGCTATTTGTTACAAGGAAGATCAAAGTTTAGAACAATTACTTTGTTTCTAAATGTTAAATAACTCTTTGAACCAAAAAAAAAAGAAAGAAGATGAAATAAAAATAAGCATTGGAGCTTGGATGCATCCTTTCTTTTCATAACTTTATGTTTTATATTCCTCAACTCTGTTCAGGTTGATGGCCCAGTAAGGAAGCTGTTAAAGGGTGGAAAAGATCTTGATGACACCCTAATTGCTGCAGTCATTCGTAACTTGAAAGCTGTACAGGTACAGCTTTATGTTTTAAGACATTTGATATAACTATTGTTTATGCATGCTGAAGGTTTCGGAAAAATGAGAATTCTGAGTAGTGCCAAAAAGAAAAGAAATTTTTTGGGGAGGGGTGATTTGGGCTTGGTCTAATCAATTTTTTTGTGTTTTATCATCATTAGCCTCTGAGGACACAAGAAATTGTTTCACACCTTTCCATTCTCTAAGATTTCTTTTCACCAAGCCATGCTCATGTGTGAAGGACTATTAGACACGTACTATAGCAATCCAAATGACATGCACAAAAATTCAAGTAGAAGATGCATAAAATTTAAAGTGTTCAAGGCATTGTTTCAGTGAAATTATGTACACCCATACTTTTGCTTTGAATTGTTGGTGGCATCATGGGTTCAATGTGCCTAAGCTGGAGGTGCTGATATAATTTGTTTTACAGAATTTTACTGGTGAAATAATTGTAATCACACTTTCCATTGAATTTTGGGTGGCGGGATTGGTCCGGCAGGGCCTAAAGTAAATTTTTGGGGTGGCAGGGTTGGTCCTGAAGTACCTAAATAAATTATCAGGGACAAGTGATCAGTTTTACAAAATGTGTTATTTGGTATTATTATTGAAGTATGGTTCCTACATAACAAACTCCTGTGTTTTCCATGTTTAAATCTGGCTTCAGGAATATTTTCTCAGAATTTTGTTTTTCTAATACTTGTAGGACAGGTACCAGGTAATAGTTATGGATGCTGATGGTTCTGGTTCTAAAGGCATTGCAAGATCCTTGAGAAAGCTTGGGGTTAAGGCAAGTATTTGAAATCTCTAAGATTTTCTGTTTCATAAATGACTAAGCATTTATGCCATCATTGAACTAAAAGGGGAGAAAGAGAATTTCTCCACTCTCCTTTGGTTGAGCTTCTTGGGGATTAACATTTCTGAGAGTTTGCCCTTTATCAGTTACCTTTTTAAAAATTAACAATCTCGATTCTGGAAGAGTAACTTAATGCCTTTTGTTCATTTATAATGTTGTTAACCAAAACACTGTACTCATGTATCTTTGGTGTATAAATGCTATAGATAGAACCCATTTTTCATTCATGTTATTCTCAAGATAGTTTCTGCACATGAGTTTGGCTTGGGGATCTGAAGAGACTACTTCAGAAAGCACTCTAGTTCTACATCTCATTCTTGTCTTTATGAACCTCAGAAAAAGGAAAACAAAAATTGTCTTTACCTTGCCTGACTTGGTAAGTTGCAATGGGTTAATCAATTTCAATATTCTTTTAGTTCACTCCATGGCTTGCTAAGCCATATGGTTGTGTATATTGCTCGCAAAGAAAAGAGTTAAATGTATGAATACAAGATAATACCATGGTTTATTCATAAAAAAATCATATAACTTAGCTTTAGAAGCTGGTTGTATTTTGCAGTATTAAACTATGTGACCTGCAATATAAGAAAATTGCCTAATGCCAGGTCTGTATTGTTAATCTGGAACTGCAAAACATTTTAACATATTGCTAATTGTTTGTTTGCATTTTTACATGTCAGAGACCATACGTTGTCCAAGGTGGCTTCCAGTCTTGGGTAAAGCAAGGTCTCCGAGTCAAGGAGCTCAAACCTGAGACGGCACTAACTATACTTAATGAGGTAAAGTTATGGCATGACTATTGTATTCTCTTAACTAATTGAAATATCTAGAAATGAAAAATTCTATTTGTTGCAAGCCATTGATCAATTCGAAGTATTTGTGTGGTAGATGACATGCTGTAGTATTACTTACTTACCTTGCAATAATGTATTCAGTCAGCTCAGATAAATCCGGTAAAGTTTATTAATTTGACATTAATTTCAAAAACACATGATAAGAGTAAATTCTTTTGCTGGGTGCACTTCGGTGCCCCATGTATATTATCAAAACGGTATTCATAAGGCACTGAACAACACAAATACACACAGACATATGAGGTGTCCGTGCATGCAAGTACATAGATTCACATGATAACTCAAACAGTAATTTCTGTGTGTGTGGACAGTGTGGGGCACTACATGCAATCACACATGTCTGGACATGTGTGCTGTGTGCTTGTATATATGTAATGGATGGGCTACCATAAACTGGATAAGCAGGCCATGGGGGTTGTGTGTGTTTTGAAGCATGACGGAGCTCAGATCTATGAAATTAAATTATGCACATTATCCTAGTGACTAATTCTTTTCATAAATATGAGCCAAATCTGAAGCAATTTTGATAAAAATGATAATCTGTCTTGAATACAATCTAATGGTGATAGAATTGGTAGAGACTATTGTTTCAGATTGAATTATTTATTTAGTGCACCGGATTGAACTGTATGGAGCTCAGTAGTAGAGGTGATGGTTAGCTTAGCTGTAGTTTCAATAAATTTTCCAACATGTTAGGTGTTATCAATTAAATAACTCTTGAAGCTGTTGTGTGCATAATAAGAGGTCCTGTCCCAGATATCTGAGCCCAAGTCTATATGGACATTATTTAACATTCAAACAAGTTGATATGATTATTTTACAACTCAGAAAGCTCATATGAGCTCAAAAGTTATTTTGATATATGCCACAAGCTGACTTTTTGGATAATGATACAATCTGGGATCTCCTTGTTCATGCAAATCAACAACCTTCACCTTCATTCAAAACATTTGTCTTGTTGCTAAGACCATTCAGTAATGTAGGATTTATATTCATTGTGCTTTGTCAATCTGTACCGTTCTTTTTGATTGATTGAAAATTTTAAATACATGTACATTCTGGAAGTGCTTGCTTTTTCCAGTGCCAGATCCAAGTTTTTCTCCAAGTACTTGACTTTTGACAACTTGACATCATTTCAGGAGGCTGAGGCAATTCTAGAAGATATCAGACCTTCACCAGTGCAAGCACTTGGATATGGCGTGGTAAGACTCGGATTACTTTTTGTGTTATTACATCAGGTCTTGGTTAATCATCAAATCATGATTGAGAAATATTTATTTCTTGACTTTCAAATGTCCAGTGCATCCTTTGCTAACAAAAATATTAATGTTGTGAACAGGGTTTTGTTGCCGCATCATTCGCATTGCTAGGTGTGTCCTTTTTCTTCCTTGTGGACAGGCTCTGCTACTTTCTAAGAATGATCCCCCAAAATCTGGAAGAGTTTGAAATTTTTTAGTTCTATTATATAGAACCAATGCTATAGATTCTGTTTTTTTCCTCCCATCCTTCTTGCCAACAAAACTTGAACTTTGTTTCAGAGTGGGAGAAGACCTTACAATTTATTGCTATTGCTGGCCTCGGTCAGGTATACTATTATTACTTGTAGTTCTCTGGTCTCTGTTTCTTTCACAGTTACACACACACACACACGCGCACACACACTCTCACTGATATTGATTCTAAGCTGATAGTGGTTAAAACAAACTTGCACTTTCTGAACCCGAATTATTGTGCTTGTACACAGATCCTTTGTTTCATTCCATAAAATAGTGTGGATTCGACCATTAAGCTAGATGCCCCTCTGGCTATTTTGCATGTGTTTAACCATAAGGAAAGTTTTATGTCATTGCTAAATTTAGTTTAGTGATCCTTTTGTTTCTCTAATTATTGGTTTGTCACACTCCACCAGACTATTTATCGGCGGGTTGCTTCTTACAATGGCCCAGAAGATTTTAAGCAAGATGTGAGGTATAACCTACTCCAGAAGTCTTTCTTCATTTATGCATTTACCATACCAGACACAATTGTATATGGTAAACCTATATGGAAACAAGGTTTGAAATCAGGTCTCTGTTTGTTCGTGCTCAATGAGTTATGCAAGGCGCATTTAGTATAATGTCAGATAGATAGGTGTTATATGTTGTACTCTTGAGAATCTGATCAGAATATGTTTTTGCACTGGAAAAGGCATGGGAAATTTTGTATATAGCAAGTCTTGGCTTTAAATGTTCTACCAACACTAGGATCTTGACCGTGTCAGCAATCTAAATCGTGTTGATAACCAAACTACCTATGATGTTATCAAGGTCAACATTTCCTAACCTCCACAGGACTTTTGAGAAGTCATTTATTCATTTGGCAGTTGGATTCTTTTTGCTAGTGGGATCATGTATGACCAAGTTTTTGGATTGTTGAAGTCTTGATTAATTGGGATTTTAAATGTTTCTTTGAAGGCTTTTGCTCTCCCCTGTTAGAGTTGGAGCTCAGGCATTTTCGTGGGCTACTGGAAAATTAGAAAACAACCGCCTCGGACTACCCACATCACCTTCGTCTACAGATGTTCAAAACCGGGTGCTGCAAGCTGCTGCAAAGCATGAATCCCAACCATCCGAGACTGGAGTTCAGAACCCACCACCCAATTCGGTGGCGCCATTAAATGAGAATGCAGATCTCTCAGAAGCATAGGCATCGAGGAGGAATTTACTGGTGTGTGGCACATCAATCTGAGAACTTGACCGAGCTGTACATATAAAGAATAAGAAACATTCTACCTATGTCTACCGATGCTGACCTCTTAGAGAACAAATTTTGTATGTTAATACTAAATGAACAAGTTCTTGTACATTTCTCTAATCAGTGCGTTGATTTCGTGTGCTCATTGACGCCATCACAGCTCTTTGCCTAATTCATTCCCTAATTTTCTATGCCTTGCGGCCACTGGATGATACCGGGGCTTTTGCCAACTAGTCTGACATGACCATCATAAGAAGTAAAATAAACATAAACACATAATTACTAGAATTTGCACTTCATCCAACAAACTATTAAGTCTGAAGACCGAAGGCAATTCAGCTCTCAGCCAGCCATGTATCATGCTTACAGGAACCAGGTTCCTTCCCAATTCATGCATTCTTCTGCTGATAAGACACCCACAGCTACCAATGCAACACAGAAACCGATAACAACATCCATTTCATTAACAAAGCATCATAGTGAGAAAAAAACCGAGAAAACTAGAAAAAAATAATTAAAAAAATCAAACCGTAAAAATAAACCGATTAAAATTTTAAAAAAACCAGCCAGTTTGGTTTGAATTTGGTTTTATAGGCCTAAAATAAAAAAAAAAAGAATCAAACCCAAATAAAAAAAGAGCCAAACCGGAAAAAAACCGCGCTAAACTGAAAAAACCAAGTCAAATCGAAAAAACCAAGTCAACCAGTTTGAACTGGTTTTGGTCCTTAAAAAACCAAACCAAACCAAAACTAATTAGTTTAATCCGGTTTCAGTTCAGTTTTCAACTTTTTTTAAATTTAATTTAATTATTTTTTTAATAAAAACTGAACTGAAATAAAAATAATCACCTTCCAAAACATTAATGCTATCTTATACAGGGTGATAGACAGATAGAGCAATATAAAGGATGAATAGGATTCGTAACACGTGGTCCACCTATGCATCCCCGTAACCTCCAATGGTGGTAGGGGCAGTGGACCAGCCCTCACAAGAATGCGACGTAGAGGGTCTGATGCTTGAGCACCAGCTGGTAAACAATGCCTGACAGAAACAAAGGAAAGAACAAGGGAACGAACAATGCCATTCTGTGGTTATAGAACAGCTGAAAATTCAAGATAATTGAATACAACTTGCAAATATATATATATATACCCTCCATTTTTTAAAGTGTTTAAACATAAAATATCAAGGAATGTGAATTTATAGCATCAGAAGAAAATATAAAAAGATAAGGACGACCTGCCAAGGGATCATAGAAACCATGGACATGGAGATGTTTGCCATCTCTTGAGTTTTTGCTATCTGTAGAAATTATTCGATAAAGTGGCCTGTTCCCGCTCCCGAATGTAGCTAGGAGTACCGAGAGAAAGGAGCAGAGAGAGAGATTCTCTTAAAACTGCACCATATTTTGCATGCCTAAATCATATCAATGCTAGGAGTAACGAGAGAAAGGAGCAGAGAGAGGGATCCTCTAAAAATTGACCATATTTCATCTGCTTGAAATAAATGGCTGAATCTTCCACTGACTCGTCAGCCAAAATTAAGATGTAAATAGGAGAATCATCTGGCAGAAAGCAAGTTCCTTGATGAGCTGATGACAATTTGAGGGAAACTGTATGGTAACTGAAGATCCCACTCCTTGATCACTATGCCATTTTTGGTATTTCACTCCCTGGTAAGACCATTTCAATTAGTGAGAAACTGTTACGAGGCATTTATCAATAAATGAGTGTGCTTATATCCAAAAGCACAGGTCAGGTCAAACATAAAAGCCATCCAATACTCTTGAAGCATGGTTTTGTTTCCAATTCGAGGAGGGTCTAGAGCTACTTTTTTCAATGCACTATGCCACTCTTCTTTGCTATTACCTTCGAGAGCACAGTTCAAAATAATAAGAGCTAAAATGCATCTCTAGAGCTTCCTGTTTAATTTCTGACGTGAGATGGATCAACCAAGTAGAAAACCGGAACAGCTTTCTGTCGATTATTTTTTCTGCATTCAAGAATCTTTACAAGCCCCTCTCAGCACCATTTGGAAGATGCATAGTTTTCAGCAAAAAATAATCACAGAAAGCTTGGACTCTTCAATTGCTTTCAAAAGTGATGGAGAAATTCCTTCTCTCCAAGCTCGTTATCTATGAAGGTTAGGATTTGTTTACGCTTCAAAGCATCATAGAGGCAGCTGGTATAACCAGCAAGAGGGTCCTCTCCTATTAAACGAAAGACATCATATTTCTTTGGAGGGGTAGGGGTTGATGTTGAAGAAGAAGCCATGAGAAGAAAACATTCACATCATAATTGATCTTGATTTCCTTGTAAGTTGCTTCAAATTGCATGCCTTTAGTTGAATTGAATGTTCTTGACACCAGATCCCTCCACACCCAATCTCCTGCTTCTTTACCCTCACTAAACCAAAGTAAATCAGAAGCGCTCCCATGAATCTCAAACCAAAAGTCCGCAAGCATGGCCTCAATAGAGGTCGTTCATATCTAACAAGCAAAAACATGAGAAATCACACTGACATCAGGTGCTTAAATTGCACGATTTGAGCAAACGCTCAACAGTCAAGGGACACTATAAACATGCCCATTGCCTACTTTAAGGTTAAAGTGAATGCCTATTGCATTAAGCCCGTGACAGAGGGAGTCTCTAATATTATGCCTACATGTCACCATTTATGTATTGCTAAATGCATTACTGCAATCAGCTAAATTTTCCCAAGCAGAAGCAAAAAGACATACAGGAACATCACATGACAGATGCTCAATATTAAAATATATTGAAGTCCAACATTTAACAGCATCCATTTAGCCTTTTTATCAGCTACCTTCACAGTGACGTGAGAAAGGGAAATTGGGAGTTCGGAATAGGCAAGGAAAGACAACAATAACGATATACAACCTATTGTGCTCATTCATGCTTATGTGTAATTGGCCAATCAAGACTGTAAAATGAAGTTGTACACGAGGAAGATGATCTGCCAAATACACAAGAAATAACATTCTCTGCCTTGTGAGTGGCAAGTGCTCTTACATCACCTATCCTACGTTCTAATATCAAGTGCTTCATTGCTTGTGTAAACTAAAAGCAGGCAAGATAAGATCTCTAAATTGCATTCAAGTATGTGCTCAGTAATGCTACTACAGGCTTCTCATACAAAAACCTAACAAATGAATATAAACAGCAATACGCATCATGTTTGCATAGCATATAAGTGGTTGAACATATGCATTAAGAGCAGATATAATGACACAAACATGAAATAAAAGCAAATATTAAACTCAAGTTCATTGAACAACCTGAAAAGGGAATTTTAGCTTTCAAACCATTCAGTGCTGGATCAAGCTTACAGGTACAAAACAGAACAGAAATATAAAACTACAGAAATGACAACTTTTACTGGGTGATCATCTTCTCTGGGTTTGAGGTATCACCAGATGGTCCCTTTTTCTGTCCCATCACAACCATTGGTGGTGGGGATACTAAACCAGCTCTCATAAGAATGCCACGTACGGTGTCTGTAGGTTGAGCACCAACCGATAACCAATACCTGCAGAAGCAAGTAGAAGAGTAACTCAAAAGCAACAAAAACAAAATTACAGACTACCAACTCATTTTATCAACCATGCAACTAGACGCAGCTATTCAAGAGGTTCATGTTAACTAAAAACCGATCTATAAGTTTTCTCCTTTAATTCAGAATTGACAATGTTGACACACACCTTTCTCGTTGTGAAGATATCTCCTACATGAAATAAATGTATAGCATGCATATTGATCTCGTTTACAGTATCCTGTATTAGTGAATTAAAAATCAATCTTAAACACTATATCTTGCTAGAATCTCCAGGATTATCTACTCAGGTTCAACTTAAACAGCGCAATCTCCTTTGATTCAGCTAAAACATAAATACTTGGATAAATTTACATAACCGCATATACAAGAAACATAAACAAAACAAAACAAAAACAGAGTGAGAGAATATAACTAAATGAGATATATATATATATATATATATATATATATATATATATATATAATTTTTTTTTTTAAAAAAAAAAACTTACTTCACAAGGTCAACATTAAGACCCAATCTTCTAGCATCGCCTTTAGCTACAAAAAGGAAACGCAGAAAGGTTTAAGAATAACTAAGCAACTTCATGAAGTTACAATATTGAAGCCATTGCAAAAGCTAAGCTCACTAATCAACATGTATCTTCCCCAAACAGCGAAACGAAAGATTAAGCATAATTAATGCTTTGGTGACTATAATAGAATAAATAAATCTACTTTATTTGATGATATTTAAGTAATTGTTTTAGTCCTATGAATAATGTTGGACCAAACCTTAAAAATTAGTTTTTCCCTACTCCTGATGATCTTTATGCTTAAAATTTTCAGACTTCAACAGAAAACACCCTAAAGTATAAACAATCATTGCTATTAATGGTTATATTAAACTATATATACATAACAAAATGAAATGAAATGCATCCCACTTTGCAAACAATAACCCCACAAATTTTAACTCTTTGATAACAACTTTATCTACAGAGAACCTATAATGATAGTATGAGAACTTGAAAATGAACCCAATTGAGAAAAAGTTAAGTTGAAACTGAATAAACCTTCGAATTTCAAGTCGTTAAGAATATAAAAACGTCATGTAAACTGACCGTACAAAACTAATGAGAGAAGGGTAAAAACAAATGGAGGGAACCTGCTAAGGGGTCATAGAAACCAAGAACTTGAAGGTGCTTGCCATCTCTTGGTGTATGGCTATCAGCAGCAACGATCCTGTAAAATGCCCTGTTTTTGCATCCCAGTCTAGCTAAACGAATCTTCACTGCCATTTTCTTGAGTTCTTCAAGCGAGAGAGAGCAAGACAAGAAGTACGTGTGGATATGGGTTTTTATATGGATAACGGGGATGAGATGGTTTGTGGATACGGGTTTTTCTAGTCGTTGATGATAAGGGTTTTTCTTAGTTGGGCTTCTCTACTTCTTTCTTGTCAAAACTACGCCGTTTGGAATTCATGTTTTCTTTAGAAAGCTTAAAGCCATACAATTTGCCCCCACTCTTTTCAAAGACCTTCAGAAAAAAAGAGAGACAAGAAGGAATTATTTGTGATAAATAACCATAAATAAACTACAATATAGTATTGATAAATTAATATTCAATAAATTAATAACCTCAGTTAAATAATATTTTTACCATCCCCACTTGATCTCAATATAATAAATTAATAATTCGTTAAATTAATAAGATACATATATTTAGAAAATATGGTCTCGCTTGATACATAAATTAATAATATTTTATACATTAAAATTATATACATGCATGACTCAATTATAAGGTTTTTGTAAAATATAATTTCAATGTTACAATTTTTTCTCTTGAGATTGATGTCTCATTGGACTTTATCTCTTAACTTTTTCTAGTACATTAGTAAGTTTTAATATAGTGTTTTTATATTGGAAGAGAAAATTATACCATGTGATTATTGTAATTATTATCTTGAGCTTCATCTCACTCTAGTACATAATTATTGTTTTTAGCTTTATTTTTATATCATTCTCGATAATTTACTCGATACTTAACAACTCTGAAGTTATTGTGTTTAATTTTATTATTTTATAGGACTATAATTGATTTCTAGTTTCCTTTTTGACACACTAATAATTTGTTGTAGCGTGGAGTTCTTTTTTTTTTCCTTTCATTTTTGAGATCTTGTTAGCTAAAATTTACTTATAGAGGAGATTGGACGAGAAAAGTTTAACCATCTACCTTCAATTATCATATTAACATTCAAAATAATCATGTTCTTCAGTGAAGGAGAGTGTCCCTCTCGCTTCAGGTAGCCCTAAGGAAAGATCAAAAAACAAATCAATTAAAGACTGATTCTTTTGCCTTCTGTAGTAGTGTCCCACTTGCTCCAGCCAGCAACAGACAGAGACACCTGAGGACTGAGAGAAAAAAGAAACCAAGAGACAAAACATCTGCAATCACGTCCTGGGAAACAGAACAACCCTTTCGTAACCAAATATGTTGTTTGTAATACAAGTACATGATTCTGTTCGCAACTATAAACCTTTTACATAAAGCTCTTAGGCTCTCTAGCATGTTAATTCAGAACAATGAGTTGTTTCATTGCTTGCTGCCTCATCACAGTATAAGCAAATTGTGGGAAAAAAATCTACTAGAATTTTCACAGTAGTTGGCAATCGACTTTACCAATTGACCGGGAACTCTATCCTTGCCAAAAATCCAAAACTTCTGAGGTTGAACTCTTGTACAAGAAATATTCTAGATGTGAATGTACATTCTCCCGTTGCACATAAGTACATCTGCGGTATTTTTTTCTTCTTCTTTTGCCAGACTCGGCAGAAACTGCAGAACACTTGCTGTAGCTGTTTTCGTAGGTGACCATATGATTTTTTTCAAAGAATATATCCTGTTCATGGAGTGTGAAAACAAAAATGTCTCAATCCCATTCCTTCTCTGCAATAACCACAAAAACATCTTTTAGTGACCACCTCCTTCTCTCACTCTTGGCGGGTGGATTGATAACAGCTCTTTCAGCATTAGATACACGGTATCCAATGACAATCTCTCTTCTCTGTCTGGCTCGTAAGAGTACCTCATAGAAACTCAATTCCTCGCCTTCAAAAAGGTAAAGATCCGCTTGCCTTATTTGTAGCTCATTTCCCTGATGAACACAAAATGTTTCATGAATGATGAGTAAAAATGATCAGAGGATCATAAATTTCAACGTCATCAATAACAACAAGTTTACCAGCACAACCAGGAACGATGCTGATAGGTTGTGGTGGATTGCCTAAGGCTCTAAGCAATAAAGACAGAGTCCACTAGCAAAACCTTTGCTGTTGTGGCACAACATATTAAGTATGATTCAAAGGAGTGACCAACTGAATGCACTAGGGAAAGAGGCTGATGGTCACCCACTGTGTTTAATTATAAAAAATGAATCCTTTAGTTTAGCTGTCTTAAGCCGATTGAAGCCACAGAATGCATTAAGAAAATCCAACAGAATCATGAAGACAGTACACAGGTGCAAGCTGATTCAGATCCTTATGGAACTATGGAGAGCATGACAAAGAGGAAAAGCTTTCTAGAACTAGCATACAGCACACAGGGTGCAAGCTGCTACTTGTGAGGGAAAAAAGGGTTGAATATTGCTAAAAGGTGTTTCAATTTCTCCCCACTTGCAAGAGTTGGCCAAAAAACTAAAGCAATCCTGTAAAAACTCTCAAGCGATACATGTGTCAAACCATCTCCTACAAAGAATTTCCCAAATTTTCATTGAATTGACCAAGATTGCAGGATCTCAATTATTATGTTTTTTTTTAAACCTTGAGTGCATTTGAATTAAACAAATAGATTATGCACCTGTTGGGATTTTCTATTGCAATTTTGTAAGTCATTTTGCCCTTCGAAATTTGGGTTTGCCATAGAATGTAATCAGATCTCAGAATTTAACAGAAGAGAAACAAAAGAATACCTCCTCTGCGAAGAGCTCTTTTAATACATCATTTATTTGTTGATCCTCTGCAACCATGGCCAACGCCATGCTGACAAGCTCATTTGATAGAACATAATCACTGATCTTTGACATGGACAGTAAATTTTTAGTTCTTGGGTCCAGAATTTCACTTATTATTACTGATTTATCTGAAGCCTGCTGCATCTCCCCAATCCACGTGTCTTGTGAGAAGCTTCCTCCGTGAACCTGGTTTGACATTGGGAGACGCTTCGACTGCACGGATCATGAGAATAAGAAAAGAATGATTACAAAGATCAAAGAGCGCTAAATCTCACAAGTTGTCTCCAATGTCAGCATATTAGTCAACACCAGGATTCTGTACAACTATCTTTTCTTGGGTTCTGGAGAGAAGAAACAAAATTTTCTCTGGGTTTTCCTTGATTTGATGAAGAGCTGACCACATACTCTTCAGAAATGAAGGCAAAAACCCCTCTGTTTGTAAGATCACAGGGCATCTTGGAGGATGGAATGCAACAATAATTGTTCAAAAAGGGATGAAAGGTGACAAGCCCATGTCAAATGGAAAAGACTCTAGCCACCCTACCCCTCCCAAATCATTGACTCAGTTTCACAATTTTTAAATTGCAGTTTCTGTGTGGAAGAAACCAACTGTCATAGATGATACATATCTGTGTCATAGCCTACCCACCAGAACTTTAGTTAGATGAAGTACCTGAATATCACGAATCAATAGTAATGTGGCAAGAGATCTGGAGTCTGCTTGCATGGCTGAATCTTCAACTGACTCATCGGCCAAAATTAAAATCTAAACAAACCAAAGACTTCATCAAAATCTTTTTAACAAAGAATAACAATACTTCAAAAAATATAATCCCGGTCATCATATAATTACATCCAAAACCCAATGATATTAAGTATTATTCTACTTACCGAATCAAAAGATTGCAAAGGAAGGCTTTCTAAATGACGTCTTATGACTGTATTTCCCTCTCGATTAACCAGTTGTATATTTTCCAACCTACTCAAGTCCAGGCCACCATCAATAAGCTTCTTTTCCCTCTCCTTTTCAGGAACATCATTGAACATCCAGAGCTCTGAACCTTGTGCTAAAAATGCATCCAACACCTAAACATGCAATGATGAGTAAACCTAACATTAATATTGTTTTTAGAAAATGAAAAAGTTTACGAGAGAAAAAAGAGCACTCCAAATTGTAGCAAGAAATATTAAATGTAGAAAGAATAGTTCCAGTGAAGAAACATTTGTTGCAACCACAACTGAAAATTCAGTATTCTGAAATGTCTACCACCACTTTGCCGCAATGGAGAAGTTATGATTTCAGAATCCTTATAACATTACCATAATCATATCTTCCATGTCTCGTCTCCAACCACAAAACAGTATCCTTTCTGCAGGCTTTGGAACAATGGAGTCTTTCGGTAGACTTCCTCTCCATACCTGCAGCATCCAGGCAAAGAAAAGAAAAGATTAGGGGCTTAACAAATGAACTTACCACAATCATATCATCAATGTCCCTCCTCCATCCACAAAGTAGAACCTTCTGTGGCATTCTTGCAGGTTGGGCAATGTGCATGAATGATGCTTCTTTGACCTGATGATGAAATTGATTGTATTATGTAAGTTTTTTTATTATGGTCTACCCACTTACCTAATTTCCACCGAAGGAACCATTCTAGCGTGCACATCTGAACTGACCATGATCTGCTGTTTTAGTTTTCATTTTGTTTCCTTTTCAATTTTACTGATTTCTTTACATCATATCAAAAGCACACAAGATATCCTTCACTAAATTAAACCGATCTATTATTTAGTGAAAAGAACCATCCTCAAAGGGTCTATGGTAGACACATCAGATGCAAAGCAATAGTATCCCAACCACACTGCAACATGTACAACGCTAAAGAGTTCATGCATATATGTGCAACAACATAATTACCTAAAGGCCAGCAAAATGCTAAAACTAACTAAAGTGAATCTATTTATTTATGGGTATGCTCGGGTATCTATAGGTTGGACTGACCTTATTTTCCTCTATGCAGATATCTGCTGCATTTACTATGGCCTTTTCTTTCCCTTTTCATTTTGTAATTTTATCTCTGATATAAAAGCATCCTGGCTCAGGCAAGCTAAGACGACTTTCTTTTGCTAACTGGGTAAGGCACAAGTCCCGTCTCTTATTATGCACATATCACATAGGATGACAGATCAAAGAAAGGGGAAGCTTGGGGAAAGAATGCAAGGAAATCTATAAGAAATCTTTATTTCTGAGTGAAAATGAAAGCACCATTGGTAATGCAGATGGAGCATAGCTATCGTCATCTTCTGCTATGACAAGGACTTCATCACCTTCTTGTAGAACATACGAGTCTTCAGGATTCAGGATAATTTTACCCCCAAAGGAAGCAACCTTGATCCCACAAGGTATAGCATCAGGAAAACTGATTAGTATGTCCTCAAATTGCATGCCGTGCAACTGTGGCCATCTTTTGATATAAAACTCACAATTTTCAAACCCGAGTATGTCTTCCCAGATCTGTCATAAGCCATCCATATTTATCACATGCAAAAAACAAGCAGGGGAGTAGTTTACAGCATAATAATGGAAGTAAAAATCCATGTGAAAAAATCAGTAAGGTAAATAATGCTCACACTGATGTCAAAGAATGTGACTAGAGTATTAAGAGTGCAGCAATTAACCTGTGCAAGTCCTGGCTGCCGAGCACATTGAATCATCAAGCGGCCAATAACATCATGAGCTACAACAGTTTCAACAAGATCTCCACCAACAAGTTTCAAAAGAACCTCATTGTCAAGATCACTTAGCTCCACGACAATGTGCCCTCTCAGCCCTTCTTTCACTCCTATAAGACTTAAGACGGTTCTCAATGCACGAGCATCACTCTGTAAAAAACCATAAACGAGTTAACGGTTATCAATGCTTATCGGATATCAGATATGAAGCACATCACTTCTTCACTCAAGTAGCAGACCTGGTCAGCATTTCCATCTTCAGCAAGGACAATTATTGCACGGGCCTTGGAGACAGA
The DNA here is from genome assembly GCA_018804465.1 of Populus tomentosa. Taxonomy (NCBI): domain Eukaryota; kingdom Viridiplantae; phylum Streptophyta; class Magnoliopsida; order Malpighiales; family Salicaceae; genus Populus; species Populus tomentosa. Next base: position 11,060,648 of record CM031993.1, on the reverse strand, counting down.
TACCTGAAAACTTAAGGCATTACTAAACCAAGAAAAGTAACAGAGAAAATAATGGTTTCACCATTCATACAAAGTAGATGCTCCCATCATCAGGTTTAGAAGAAGAGAGAGGAAGTTCAGCGTAGACTTGTAGAGTAAATAATATTCACAGAAGAAACCATGACAGGAAATGTATGCGCAATCTTCAAGAATACAATGCAATAATGTGCATTAAGCTGCTTTAAGAAACAGTTAATCATATAATTCTTGGGAACTGGCATGCTTTAGCAAAATTAGGTACGTGCCCTGAAACTAAATTAGACAAACATAAATTTTTGATAGGATAACTAATCAGGCCATTTAACATTAATGAATCACTTATTGATTGTACGACTGAAGAAGATTGAATCTGTCCCGCAACCACAGCTTTCAGCAGAGAAGATATATGCTACAACTTGTAAGCAATATCACAGAATGTACACATACCTTTTTCAGGTCAGCCAGAATTAAAGGACTCCCGCTTCTGCATATGACAAATGTTCCTTTGAAGTCGAACTCCATTTTAGCAATATCCATTTCCATCTCTTCTTTGTCTCGTTCAGCCAAAACCACAACAATTCCTCCCCCCAAACTCTCATTGGCTATAGCAAGCTGATTCAGCAGTGATCCCTGGTTTCAGAACAAAATGATTGGTGATTGAGGAAAAATTTGCAAAATATTCTGCAAACACCTAAATATATTTATTTTGTGTTATCCATGTGCTTTTATGAATTTCTTCAGAGATTTTTATATTAGGAAGGAAATAACTGTTCCCAGTTTATTTAAAGTTCTTTGAGATGAGCTGTCTACACTATTCACACACGTCATATAACATTGCCAGCAAACGTATAGAGCAAACAAGCTTCACACTAACAAGATGTGGAATCAGAATCTTACTAATTTATCACTCCACCCAAGAATTAGAGTATGGTTTTGCTCAACCACTTTGCTTCTTCCTTTCCTTAACGAATCAAACTTCTCAGAAATAGCGTCAGACACAAGCCCAAGCATCATAGCAAAAATAAGCATCCCACCAAAGCTAATAGAAACAGAAACAAGCCTTGGACCAATCCCCTCTGAATTAGCATGATTGCCCGAATCAGCTACAAATGTCCAAGACAACCAAAGACAATCCGCTAAACTATCATTTGTCACACCAAACATTGCCAAGCCACCAAGACAAATAACCAGCAGTGTCGCAACTAACAACGCCAAAGGCTTCGCATATGGACGAACCGATAAGAAAACATCCACCCGATAGGCAAGCTGCTTATTCAATAGCACCGCTTCCCAGATATTACCCGACGATCTCGATGTTGATACAAAATCAATGTACTTGAAAGCGAGAACTGGAATAGACAATAGCGTAAGTGAAACAATCAAAGCCAAATTCTTTAACCCATTATCACCACCATAATTATTATCATCAATCTCCTGCATTACTGAATCAGAAGCATCTACATTGGATAATGAATTACACGCTCGCAATGTAACATTTAGTTTCAATATTTGATTCTGCAATAAAAAATACAAAGAATCCCTGTTAAATAACAACAAAATCCTGCATTAAGGTCAAAGTCGCTAACAAGGACTTCAAATAATCAATATAACCATAGAAGACTTAAAAGCACTAATCTTGATAATGAAAATCAAAACTTAAAGAGAACGACTCACCTGCAAATCAATTACTTGGTTATGTAAGGTAAAATTCTTGTGTACCGACGAAGCCAAAGCAGTAATAACAATCTGCAACAGCCCGAAAGAAAGCCACTTCAAAAAACATTTCTTTATTGCTTTCCCAAAACCAAACCAACAAAAAGGGTACTGTATAAACACTTACAGCTGCTGTGATGGTCACATTCCATCTGAATCTGACCCGATGAACCGATGGCCCGGAAGAAACCTTCTCAGAAGACTGCTTCTTCTCACTGGGAACAACAGGTTTCCGGTCCAAAAAGGAATCATGTTGTTCTTGTTTTGAAGGTTTAGCTAGTGGTCGAGGGAATTCCACGCGCCGGCGAAGTATGCCGTATTTAGAAGTGGTTGGGGGGGGAATAGAGGAGGATGGTCGAAAAGACTGCGACTTAGAGAGGATGGAATCAGGAGAATGCTTGGGAGTAGTGGAGAATCTGCGGTGGGATTTTGGAGGTTTAGGAGGTGACTGGTGGATGAAAGAAGGTGAAGGGAAGAACCAGTCCCTGTCGAAGGAAGGAGACGGTGAGTCTTCGGAGTCGAGGGACATGGTGGGTTTTTTTATTGAAGTGTTTTCTTTTTTTGTGTTTGATTAATGATTAACTATTCTTTCAGCAAGTCTTTTTTTCTTTCCTTCTTTTCAGTTTAGGACCGCAACTCGGTGATATTTCGAGCATGGTTAACTATAAAGTTCGATTTCAAATCAACACGCATAGAAAAGGGTGAAACTAAAGAAAACAACACTGGAGATTCATTATTATAATCCATAATACATATGAAACTTGAGCTATAATTTTTTGTACTACAATAATTTCATCATTTCTTTTAGTTTTTTTAATGTTGAAATGGCTTGAGATTTTAGTTACCAACTAAGTAGATTGACTAGTAGGTAACTGGGTTAGTTAAATTAAGTTGTATTTTTTAAAAGAAAAATTTTAAAATAAAATTTTTTTAAAATATAAAATGACATTATTTAAGATTTGTTGTTTTAAAATAAAATAATATTATTTTGATTAAAAAAAAGTTTGAAGAAAACAAAGTCGGGCTTGAGATCAATAAATTATTGAGTTAATATACAAGGTCCGACCAAGTTAAACTATAGTTTAGAGAGGTTTTATTTCATCTATGTTGAGATTAATTATTATAATTTAATGAAGTTTAATGCTTGTAATATTATAATCAATTGGTTGTTTGGAGTGATTAGCTTTGTATTAGAATAATCAATGCGTGGAAATTTGTTCTTCGAAAGTGAGTGGAATAATTAGACTTTGATTATTCTTTGAATGTTTTTCCCCTTACAGCATGATTACCACTGCTTCTCGTCGTCGTCGTCATTATCTTATGGCAATTTCATGTCAACAAAATTCAGCAATTGTTTTCTATGGTTTGAATTAACAAGATATATAATTCAGGTCTTTGGTGTTGATTGGACTGACTTGACTAAATAATTTATTTTATATTATATTTGGTGGAAAATTAACAAAACAATAACAACCTTATCTCATCTAATGTCTAATGTCCAGCAGGGTACACTAGTTAGGTAGCCCGCAATGTTATTTTCATAAAAAAAAATTAGGTCTGTATATTGCAGGATACAAAGCTATTTGGTTTCTATATTAACAGCATCTTAATTAATTTATTTTGGATCCTGCACAGCTAATAACCTAATGTTATTTTAAGTTCTGTAATATGCTAGGCTTAAAGATTATTGGGTTTTGGCACAACCCAAGCACCACATATGTATTTAGATCTACCCAGCACACAGTCAAGCAGCTCAAGTGCCACATGTTTCCATGTGATTTTTCTTTGATAATAATAATAATATTTTAAAATTTATTAAGGATGGTCATAATAATAATAATAATAATTTTTAATTTTATCTTCCAAATCAAATTTATGATTGTTTTTTAATATTAATAATAATTTTATTAATAATATTAATTATTATAAAAATAATAATATTTATAACACAAAAGCTAATAATTTTAATATTAATACTTTTTATTATAGTAAAAAAACAATAATATTCATAACACAAATAATACTATTTTTAATTCCAAGAATATTTATAACACAAATAATATTTTTTATATTAATACTTATAATTGTTGAATATTTTTAATAATACTACACCGCGAGCTCACCTTTTATTTTTATAAAAAATATCATAAAATTTTATAATATAAATAATAATATGTTTTCAATAATAATAATAATATTTTCTTTTAAATTTATTAATTATAATACAAATAATAATATTTACAATACAAATAATATTTAGAATCCTAAAACCCAAGAACCTTGGGTCTTGATAAAAGACCTAATAGAATTGAGTCCTTACGCAAGACTCGTTGAACATGGGTCCTGACACCGGACCCATTCCCCTTGGGCAGGCGCCGGCCTGGCTCACGCTACCGCAAGACAGCCCAAGCATCACATGTGTGTTGGGTCTGCCCAGCACACTAGAAGTTAGTCCAATCACCATGTGTGTGCTGGGTTTGCCCAACATATTGGCAGGCAACCTAAACTTTGGGGCTCGACAGATCGAGCGCCAGATGGTTGTAACCTGGGGCATGGCCTGCCTAACACCCTGGCCTGGCAGCCAAACATCAAGTTTTTGCAACTTTAATGGAAGCGCCTCTAGCTTGACGGCTAGGACCTGCTGGTTGCAATCTCACATATGCCCCCTACCAAATAATATAGTTCATAATGAAAGCATTTTTAATCTAAAAAAAAAGGTAAAATCACCATCCTTTTAGTTTCTTCTAATAATTAATTATTAATAATCTTGAGATGAAATCATTAAGAGTTGAGAATCCTAAGCACCCTTGCTTTAAAGCCATTTCCAAATCCTTTTTTTTTCTACGCTAACTAGAACTTCCCAATTCATATTTTTCTCAACTTAACCTAATCAAAATGAGAGGAAAAAGAATAATAGTAACTTTGTCTTTGACATCACCCATTATACAATTGATTCTTCTTTTAACAATTCAACAACACAACTAGCATCTTTAGCTCTCATAAAGAACCAACTTGGGATAAGAGATATAGAGAAAAAGTTGATGAATTAGTTTTTAAGAAAAAACCTAAAAAGAAAACTATAAATTTTAGAGGAACAAGAAAAGGAAGTGCAGGAGCAAAGGACTAAAGCTTTGCTTGAGGCGGCGCTATAAAGGCATGGTGAGGAGATCATAATTCCTTTTTTGGTCGGGATTATTGGTGCTCCAAATGCTGGGAAGCCTTCCTTGATTAATTTTGGATGTTTCTCTCTCTACTAGTTCATCTTTTCTTCCTCTCTCTCTACTTCTCTCTCCATCGTGGGTTTGGGGGAATAGTTAGAGAGTTATTGGTTAATTTGTTATATCCTTGGGCTTGGGCTTGGGCTTGGTATCCTAAACCTAATGTACAATAGGAGACCTGAGGAGAGTAGACTCTGGTGTGATAATCCAAGCCCAACTCCCTAAAGAGCATGGGTTCAGGCAAGAAGCCTAGGCCTATGCAAGGCGCACGTCCTGTTAGACATGCCATCACGCTTAGCGTGGGCGTGCACCTCAGCACCCTCTTGAGCTCAGGCTCAAGAGCGCACTCCAAACCCAATATTTTTAGATCCAAGCAGTGCGTCTAAATCCATTTGTGATTTCTAATGAGTTCGAATCCAACATTCATCAGAGAATTTTTCTCGGACCCCACACAAGTTCTTTAATATTTTATATTGATGCAATACTTATTATTTTGAGTATGATACAATTCAAAATATCACAAGGATGAAATTATACTTTAATCTCTCCCTTCCACAAAAAAACAAGATTCACGGGTTATAAATACACTATAAATCCTTCAAGTCAAATGTTCATAATTTCTTCATTATCTACTGTATACATATTTTTAGAGCATCTTTTTCTAAAATATTACTTTATTTTTTTTTTTTATAAAGTTATTGATTTCAGTTATCAGCTACTAGTTAACTGGTTTACCAGATATCACCTGCTAATATATATCAGAGCTGTCAATCACCTAACTTATAAGACATCACGTGCTGAATTATTCCCAAGTATCTTGGGATTTTGGACTCATCAATTAGTGGTTCTTGTCGAGAGGTTTACGGTTATGAAAAGAGTTTCTTTGTGGTTCGGGTTAAATGGAGGTTCCCGGTTGGAATGGGTGTTGATGAGAGAAAGAATAATGTTGGGGGAGAAACAGTTGGAGGTGGTTCGTGATGGTTGAGCTTGGCAACACTGATGGATGCTAGAGAAAGCAGTGAAGGCGAGGAAAAACCGTTGAGAGATTCATGATGAGAAAAATATATTTTATATGAAGCATAAAATAGTTATTTCATCATATTAACTATTATGCAGAAGATGATAATAATAATGATAATAATAATAATAATAAAACATATAATCAGATTATTAGATTATTAGAGTACTATTGACTTTGCATCCAAATTATTTTCTACATTAATTTCACTACTAAATTATTTTATTTATCATATTATTATACATATTTTTTAATTTTGTTTCCGAGCATGCATCTATGGAAACACACCCATCACTCACTCCGTTATTCTTTTCTTGGGCTCACGTCTTATTTGTGGTCCACATCCCGAGGCCTGGGTTGGGCCAAACAGCCAAGAAAAATGGGCTCTTCGATTAAACAGATAGAAGAGAAGAGATCCATGTTTCGTTTCGCTTAAAAGTATCAGAGATCACGACATCTTTCAAATTCAATCCGGCAGGCCAGGGTTTAAGCAGAGAGGAGACTCTCACCATCATCACATTGCATCACCAGGTCCTTTCTCTCTTAAGACCTCTCTATTTCAGCTAAACCTGCAAAAAAACCCTAGACATTAACTGATTTTTTGCTCTGTTTCGACTCAAATCACATTCTTTGATTACCATTGAGATTGACTTTATGGGATTTGAGCTTAACTTAATTTTAGTCCTCTTTTAGTTTAAGAAAACCCAAAAATATTAACCCTAGAAATATTGCATGCATTGTTTACTGTCATTATACTGGTGTTTTTCTCTTATTATTTCTTATAGTTATTTAGTTGTTGAATATGAGAATATGTAGTCTGGAAGTGATGTTTGTTTCTTTTAAGCATTGCTTGTAGTGTTGTTGAAGACAAGAGAGAAATATGGAAAGGTGATGGATTTGATTATGTTTCAAGAAAATGTTGCTATTAGTTTTTATCCCAAAATCTCCTGAGATCCGTTGTTCTTGCTGGTCAATGGTGCTAAGCAGTGAGCTTCCATTGTGTTGCTGCTTTTCGCTTGCTTTGTTTTAGAAATAATTTCATGTTTCTGTAGAATAACATTGATTTAGTTTGCTGTTGGAGTCTCTATGTGGGTATTCGAGTTGATCCGGTAGTGTGCATCTCATTTTTTTTGCTTCTTGTGTAATTCATTTTCATTTTGCTTTTTTGATTTTCAATTCTAAAGCGCCACAAATTACATGTTACATGTCTCTGAGGCAACATGTGACTTTGTCACTAGTTGAATTTCATTTGATACAACCGTTATGTCTTTCATTGCACTCATGGGATTTTTTCAACTTCTGAAATTTACACAACTCCTTGGTCTTTTGCCCCTCCTAGTTTCCAGTTGCAAGAAGATATTCAAAAACAGCATGCAAAAAGAAATATGGAAGAGTCTAGTCATTGTCTTTCAATGGGTTAAATATGGTTTCTATCAGTTTTTATTAATGTATAGCACTGATCTTCTCTTTTCTCACGGTTGATGAGATGGTGATTCTTGCTGTTCACGAGCAAGCTATGAGTTTTGGTTGTGTTGCTTTGAGCATTATCTGCTTCAACATTTATGATTTGGACAGTTGTATATTGGAAATATTTATGCTACTATGTCATTGTTGAAACTTTGTACAGTACAATGCTTTGTATTTGGGTGTTAGAAGGGGTTTTTAGTTTGAATCATGTTATCTATGTGTGAGATTCATACCCATTTTGCAATTTGAATTTTGGTTCTTAGCTCCATTTCATAAGATCTGCATGTAATATGCTTCAAGGCTCTGGCACCCCCCTGGGAGTCATATATATATATTTTTCACTGCCTTGATTCTTTTATCATATGCTGACATGTGATTTTGCCTGTAGTCCCACTTCAGTAGGAGAATGGTGAGCCCGTGTTTGATGTGGTACGCCTTTTGTTGTACTTTCTTAGCTTTTAAGACCATTTTTGAAACAAGAAAGAAAAGAGGATTTTTTCAAGTTCTGAAATATTCGTAAATCTTAGCTAACAGTGCCATAAATCTAGTCCTTAGGCCTGCCTGGTTTGTGATTTCAATTAGAAGTTTCTCCTATTCCATATTGCTTATTTTCTTTGGCTTGGATAATAACTTTAATTTTGTATTCCAATTCAGGATTTTAGTCCTTTGAGATAACAGAAGTCAAGATGCAAGTTGTTCCTAGAGAGGGTGAAAGTGCTTTGTCCAAGGCCAATGGAGTGGTCTACTGTTCTATATGCAGGGCCACAAGGACCTGGAAAAAATTGAAAACAGCATAAATCTAGCTTGGAATCACCTATCATGCTACTCACTGGTCACTAGAGTGCTGTATGTACTATGAAGTTCAATCCATATGGAAATGTCATTGCATCGGGATCTCATGACAAGGAAAATTTTTCTATGGTACATTCATGGGGAATGCAAAAACTTCATGGTTGATAAATACCAAATCACAGCAGTCAGTTTCTCTGATGCATCAGATAAGATATTCACAGGTGTTCTAGACAATGATATTAAGGTAAGGAACATCCGCAAGGGTGAAGTGACCATGACACTTGAGGGCCATCAGGATATGATTACAGGTATGCAGTTGAGTCCTGATGGCTCATATCTGCTTATGAATGGCATGGACAACAAGCTCTGCATTTGGCATATGCGCCCCTTTGCATCACAAAATCGTTGTGTGAAGATTTTTGAAGGGCACCAGCACAACGTTGAAAAGAACTTGTGAAAATATAGCTGGTCACCAGATGGAAGCAAGGTTACTGCTGGTAGTGCAGATCGCATGGCTTATATATGAATCTGTCAATGATGTGTCTTCCACCCTACTGAACCTATCTTTGGATCAAGCAGCAGCGACAAACAGATTTATCTTGGGGAAATCTGATTACTATTTTGTCAGTTTGCTTAAAATGAGTTGTTAGTAACAGTGAGGATATTTCGGAGCCTGCTTGTGAGTACCCAACAGAAAGATTGAACAGGTTGTAATGATACGATGTTACATTTTACAGAACTTTCTCATATCCTGCTGACATGTTTGCAGTTCTTTTTTGCTTGTTGGCCATCCTTTTCAACTGAAGTATGTGCGCATGAATCAATTAGCTCAAAATGTATGTTCGAGCAATATGCCTGGTGAATGTTTTTTAGATACGAAATTAAGTTACCGAACTTGTACTCTTTGGTTTTGAAACAAGTTTCCGACTATGTTCATTGTCCTAACATGGTGATATTGAATGTACGTCGAATTTTCAACTATTTTTGTCTTGTTTTCAACTATTTTTTGTCTTGATTTTCAATGTCTTTTTGAAAAATAAAAAACCCAAAAATATGTTTCCAGTGTCGTTTTAGCTAAATCTGTCGTACAACCATGCCTCCTGTCTTGCTTTGTGAAAAAGAAAGATGGGAGCTGGGGGTTTCGTGTTGATTATACAAAACCTTACGAGATAACTGATATACAAGGAAAAACACCCTCATATTATTGAATCTGCGGCTTCTACAGTTCATTTCTGAGGAAGAACTAGGTGACTACTTTCTGGACTAGATATTTCAGTGTTCAATGCGTCCGCAACAATTGATTTGTTGGCTGGAGTATGAACATGATAATGACACTATAGAAAGACGACGATTATATTTCAAGCTATGGACAATGATGTTACCTGCTCGAAGATCAATACGCTTGAAGGCCAAGATATGATACCAGGTATGCAGGCAGTCCAGATGGACTCTTGGGATATGAGCTTCAAGATTGTTGTGTGAAGGGGTAACCTGCACAGCTCTGAAAAGAACCAAATAAATTGTAAAATTCTTTGGGAATATTTTTTGCAAAATTATCAGCATTGCTTTTTTTTTTTTTTTCAAATTCATTTAAATATTGCTATTGGGTTAGTAGTTCAGCGCAATTAACTTAGCTGGCAGTCTGGCATTAGCTTCAAATCATATCACAACGTTAAAAGTAGCCGTTGCAACTAGTCAGCCCACTAGCATTGCTGGTGACCAATCAGATCATAAAAGGAAAACTAGCCGTTGGCAAACCCTCTTTCAACGGCCATCTCCCCTGCTTCATGATATATATGCTTAGATATCCCAGTATCCCCTTCAACAAATTATCTCAATCTTCAAAACCCAGTCCCCAGTTACAGCAGATCATCAAAAATCTCAAATGGGTCTCATAAACAATCACAAATCTTGCCCGGTGACTGAATCCCACCACTCACTCCACAAATTCTTCGTTATATGCAACTACATTCTCTTATGTGCAGCCTCTAGTTGTATATTCCTCACTCTTTCTCTCCGCCTGTTCCCTTCCCTCTGCGGCTTCTTTGTCATTCTCCTCCACGTGGTCACCATCATCGCAGCCGTATCGGGCTGCTCTGCGACCTTATCCGGGTCCAACAAATGGTATGCAGCTCACATGGTCAGCACTTCTCTAACAGCGATATTTCAAGGATCAGTTTCTGTCCTTATCTTTACTCAAACCGGTGATTTCTTGGGCTACTTGAAGTCTTATGTACGAGAAGAAGATGGTGCTGTAATCTTGAAGCTGGCTGGTGGGCTTTGTTTGCTGATTTTTTGCCTTGAGTGGGTGGTTTTGGTTCTTGCTTTCTTGTTGAGGTACTACGCTTTTGTCGAAGGAAATGGGAATACTGCTGGCGATGGTTCCTTTGATAGAATTGGGAAGGTTTGAGAAGGTGGTTGTGAAAAACTGGCCTTTGGCCCTTGCGATTTTAGAGACGTTCTAGCAATTATGTGGATTTGATTTGTACTGTTCCAATCCTATTCTTTGTAGTTTTGGTTGTGTAATTCATGTTTGTAATCCTATTCTTTATTTGTTTAGAGAAAATTTTCGTATTCATTTCTTTGGTAATTACTAATTTGCTTTCTTTTCATCAAAGTAGTTCAAAGCCAAATTACTATATCATAAACACGAACCAAAAAGATTTGCCCACTAATTTAGAGGAGCATTTTGCTCACAGTTTTCGAGTATGGGGGCTTGATTGTGGAGCTTTTTGCTCATTCTTATTGCCCCAATTGAAAAACTCTTCTCCTTAATTGTATAATGATGTCATTTTTTTTTGCATCCATTAATTATGCATATAAAAACTCTCAGTTTTTTAATGCCCAATATTTTCGAGTTAAGTTTCTAGGAAGCAAAGTCAATATTTTTCACACCTTCGTGGAATTTGAGAAGCCCTTCTAGTCAAAACTAGAAGAATAGATTATATACAGGGAATGATAAAATTAAGTTAAAAAAAAATAATAATTATGAGTTAGCCTAAATTAGTATAATAAATTTGTAAATGTGTAATAAGAGTTGAGTTAACCTAAACTAAATTATCAAACTTTTAGTTTAGGTTATGAAATTAGAATAACTCGATATACAAAAAATTAAAAAAAATTAGGAAGCCTACTTAAAAAAAAACTAAAGTTGAACGATAAAATAAGAAAGAAAATAAGTAAAAAAAAATCAATGTCAACTCGCTCTAACTTTTTAAACTCATGATCTAAGTCATTAGACTATAAGTATTATATATAAAAAAAACCATGAAGTTCAATTCTCAATCAATTAAATGTTGAAGGATAAAATTAAAAAAAATAATAGACAAAAGGATTCAAAATAAAAAATAACAATTAAAAAAATAATGATCAAAACTTAAATAAAAAATAAATTCGAGGACAACTATAAAATTTTGATCAAAAGATTAAATTGAAAAGAAAAATTATTTTAACAAAAGGACCCTAAGAGAAAAAAACAATCAAAAAAATAAGGATCAAATTAAAAAAAATACTATATCACAAATTGAGATTGAAGGATTAAAATGAAAACAAATTAAAATTTTGCAAACAGGTCAATAAAAAAAATATAACTAAAAAAAATAAGGACCGGAGTTGAAATGTTAAAATATAAAATTACAACTTTGAATTTTTAAATGACCAGCTTGAATTTCAAGAAAATGAGAGACAAATAATAAAAAAATTATTAGTAACAAACAACCCACTATTATTGCCATGTGCCGCTCCACTAGAAAGAAGATGGTGCGAAGATTCCAATAATATAGCGGAAAGGTCATAAGAGTCGTCTTCTATGCAATAACAACTTTTTAATTAAATAATATTTTATATTTATTATAAGACCAAATTGTCTTAGCTCAATTTGATATAATAACAAAAAAAAATTATAATAAAAGGACAAATAAACCCTTGGACAAAAGCTAAAAAATTTTGTTTTTAAAAGTAATTAAGTTATTTTATTGTTTTTAAAAAATTAAGAAGATAGAAAAACCTTAGATGCTAAGTTTTAAGAATAATTTAAATATTTAACTATATTAAAAAAAACAAAATAATGATGGATGAGCCTCGAGAAAAAAATCAAATTATCCCAACACCAAAGCCAATTTTTTTTTTTTGAGAAGGGTAAAGTAATAATTATATTATTTCCGGTGAATGATATGTGTCTAAAGTGTATAATGAATCTTCCTTATGTTTTTTTTTCCCTCGTATAATGCATTTGTATTATTTTTGTCTTTGTTATGATGTGAATTATTATTAATAAATCTAGTTTGATTTAATAGATAAATCCAAAACTATGCCTGTTTTAGAAAAATCGAATGAGAGTTGTCCAATCAAAACATAATTTGAGTTTTTTAAATTTATTTTTAAAAAATATCATTTTAACTTTTTATTAAAAAAATTAAAACAATAAATTAACCTCTAGAACCTATAACTCATCACTTGGATCGAGTAACGAATGAGCCGGGTTGATTTAATAACTTCGATAACAATGGCGTTGGTCATTTTCCGAAAAAAATAACAGAATGCTTCGATGCATAAAGAGAAATGAATTTGGTCGTAAAGCTTATCATAATTCCGAGTGAAAGAATACTTCACACATCCTATCGACAACAAAAGCAACCAAAGCAACACGCAAGTCAAAACACAACAAAGATCGTTAGGCAAAGAGTCCAGACTTCTTGTTCTCTCCCTCCCTTACCCAAAAAATGGCGTCCTCCTCGTCTCTAATGATGAATCCGTTGACCTCACCATTCTACAAATCCCTAAAACCAGAGTCTGTCCTCTTGGTGGGCCCTACAGCATCACCAACAGCAACTCAACCGTGGTTGCTGACACAAAACAAGAAGCTCAAACAGAAGCCAAAGTCAGTGTCTTTCTCTGCTTCTTCTTCGTCTTCTCCTGTGGTGTGCAAGGCAGTGTCTGTTAAGCAACCAGAGACTGAGATTGAAGGTCTCAACATTGCCGGGAATGTTACTCAGGTAAGGCTTGGTTGATTCTTTTATGTGATTTCTAAAGTGGGCTTTCTTTAAAGTCTACAACTTTTATTTTGTAGTTTATTAGAATGGGTTTTAGTTTGATTCTTAGTGGAGGTAAATGCAAGTGGTTTTTAGAGTAATTTAAGGGATCTGTGAGGTGGGTTCTGTTTTAAGTTTATTTAAAAGGGTGTTGATTTTCTTGATGTCAGTGGTTATTGAAATTGGTTTTGGAGTAAATTAAGAGAATTCTGATCTGGGTTCGTGTTTTTCCTTGAGAATTGAACTTAACGATGAAAAACGATTTTACTGTAAGTGGCATAATCAAGTGTATTTTGCAATGGCTTATGGGAATTGGGGAATTTGGTTGGCTTTATTTATTTGGAATTTGAGGTTGAACTTGGTTAATTATGGAGATTGGCTCAATGAAATGCAATTGCTGTATGTCCCGTAGGATTATAATCTGTAATCATTTCAATTTGAATTGGAGAACAGCTTTCTCTCCCTGCATTCCAGTTAAATGTGCTATTCAATTTAATTTTCTCATGTTGTCTTGTGCTTCACATGTATCGCAACTAGAGTTGACCTCTGGACTTTGTCTATACTCTCTTGATTTTAAGAAGAACTCGGTTGTTCCTTTCGATAAATTTCCTTATTTTAGTTCTTTTTATATCGTATATTTTAATTACCAAGCATCATATGAATTTTCATTTCTTTGTTTTTTTTTTTTTACTAACTTATCATTGCTGCTCGCAAATACGGGCCATCTAAAAGCTCTTAGTTTACTGGTATTTGTCAATTGCTTTGTGATGCAGCTTATTGGGAAAACTCCAATGGTTTACCTAAATAATATCGTAAAGGGGTCTGTTGCAAACATTGCTGCCAAGCTTGAGATCATGGAACCATGTTGCAGTGTCAAAGACAGGTGAGGATGGTGAAATCACAAGTCTAAGAACTCAAAATTTTGCAATATCTTTTATCTTGCATAAACATAATTAGCAAGCTTAATGATTGGATGAAAAGGTAAAAGCCACACTAAAATGTCAAACATAATCAGGTGAAATATTCCTGAAATCTGTTTAAACATCCATAGTTCATAGTTCATAGTCAATTAGCAAATGATTCTATTAATTGAAGTCTGAATTTGCACGCTTTACATTGATAATTGACTTCTGTCCCAGATCTCTTGGGATAGGACTGCAATTATGCCTGTATCCTCATTAGCGTTTCTCATATTTGGTCATTGTTTCTGGGTTTCAGGATAGGTCATAGCATGATTGCTGATGCTGAGCAAAGAGGACTTATAACTCCTGGAAAGGTAATAAACCTGTGCATGCATCTGGAAATTGCAATCCGCTGTGGATTTCTCAGCATTGATTTTTGCCTCTTTCCATTTTGTTTGCTTAGCTCAGATGTGGTACATCTTGCAAAAGATTGAGTGAAAGGTGCATCCAAACTATTGGTTATTTACAAATTTTATATGCATGAATGGTTTGTTGCAAAGTTTGACCGGACAGAACAATGGTTAAATCTTTGTTTAATTTCATGTGCTATCTGTTGTGGGATCATTAAAGGGTTGGGTTATCCTATTGCATTGGGATGAGACTTGATCAATACTCTTTATCAAAATGCATGCTTCCCTTGCATAGCACTTACATTTATACAAGCAAGTGGGCATCTTTTGAAGATGGTTACCTGTGTCGATTACTGGTCATGTACTCTATCTAGCCATGTGTGCATTTCAAATTGTAGTCATTTTCTCTAATTTTTCTATGTTCAATTGATGTGCTGAAACATCTAGCTGTTAATTTGACACTTTTGAATTGTAATAAATATGTGTTCATATGTTTATAATTGTGGTTTCTTGCACAAGCACAAGCACAAGCACAAGCACAAGCACAAGCCACATTTGAATTATTTCATTGCATCATTATTATGGACCAAGCATGGTACATTGGTAACTCTATAAAATATAGTGGCTCTTGCATGGATCTTTTAATCATTCCGATGGAATTATTCTCTGTTTTCAGAGTGTTCTTGTGGAACCTACAAGTGGAAACACAGGCATTGGCCTTGCATTTATAGCTGCTTCAAAAGGATATAAACTCATCTTGACAATGCCAGCTTCAATGAGTTTAGAGAGAAGAGTTCTTTTTAAAGCGTTTGGAGCTGAGCTTGTTTTAACTGATGCAGCAAAGGGCATGAAGGGTGCAGTTCAGAAAGCTGAAGAAATTGTGAAAAGAACACCGAACGCCTACATGCTTCAACAATTTGATAATCCTGCAAATCCTAAGGTTACTGAAGAGTTTTGTCCATTGATAATCTGTCTTCCTGAGGATCTTTATTAAAATTCACTGATTTATTCCTGTTGAGTCAGTTTCTATTGTTTGCTGCTATCATATGGGCATGGTTTCATCTGGTCTGCACTAACCCAGGGGGAGGGAAAGATCCCTAATCATGAAAGAAGGATTTTTTTTCCTTGGCTGGACACATCTTTCACATTAGAATTCTTCTTAAATCCTTGGAGTTGTGCAGTTTATGATTGAACCTTATGCAGTTCATGATTGAACCTTATCACTAATTATCTAGTTATTGAAAGACTCCATTTTTTTTGGCCATGGACTTGATTCTGTGGACACCTTCCTCGAGAGAACTTGTGGAATTAGAATGGGGAGGCACATAGATCCAGAATCCCAAAATTTGGATTTAAATGAATGTTCTATTGCAGATACACTACGAAACAACTGGACCAGAAATCTGGGAAGATACAAGAGGCAAGGTAGATATTTTTGTTGCTGGTATTGGAACTGGTGGTACCATTTCTGGAGTTGGTCGGTTCCTCAAGGAGAAGAATCCCAAAATTAAGGTACCTGTATTTCCTGTTAAGCATTGTCAAATGACATTCCTCGAACAAAAAATAAAAGAAAAAAGAAAAGGACAAAAGGCAAACCATACGTGAACACCATTTTCTGTTGATACCCTTTTCAGCTTGTTGACCAACCAAATTTCAAACTTCATAAAGCATGTAAGATGGAGTGAATTCCAAGCATATGTGCTGTAATTTGGTCATCTGGTTGGCAGTGAATTGTGTTCAAGAAGAATTTAGTAATATGTACTGTTTTATGTGTTGTTTCCCACTTAACATTTGAATAAATTAGGTTATTGGTATAGAACCTTCAGAAAGCAACATTCTCTCAGGTGGAAAGCCTGGTAAGTAAAGTCTACTCACTTCCAATTTATTGTGATAGGTTCTACTGTTTTTAACAATTAAAGGACTGTATATTATTTAATTAAAAACGCAGGTCCTCACAAGATTCAAGGGATTGGAGCTGGTTTTGTACCAAGGAATTTGGATCGGGATGTGGTTGATGAAGTAATTGAGGTTGAAATCTAATCATTCTTCTGTCTCACAGTTTGAATCTCATTATATATAATTAATTGATTGCCCAAGTCATTTGGACATTGATTACTGAACTTTGATAAATCACGTTGTATCATTATGGACTGTGATGTGAGTTGATAGGCATATAAAATCTTAAATTCAAATCTTGATGCCTACATGTGTGCCAAAGAACCACTCAACCCCAGCACCCAAGCTATTAGGCTACAAAAATGGTTTTGTATTGTACTTAAAAAAATATGTGATATATAGATGATGCTTTGCTTGTTTGAGAAACTGCCTCGTGTTTTTAATTTTGATAATTAGTAACTTCATTCATTAGACATGTATTGCTGCTGCAAAATCTTAGTTTCCCATCATACAAAATCATTTTTTTTATTTTTATTTTTTATCAATGAACAACCATGTTTGTGTGTTATATTAATTGAATAGGATTGGTTTCTTCATCCTGCAGTATAATTATAGAGATGTGACCTATTTATGAACTTAGATTAGAGCACAAGCTTATTCCCTTGGTGGTTCCTGCTGAGCTTGATATATCTATCAAGCTAACAATTTTGATAGCACTTCGGTTTATTTGTTCGTAGGACAATAAGTGATTGCATGTATATTTAGTGCTGACCAAACCCATGCCCACCATGCCTATGCAGCTGAACTGCTAGTTTGTTTCTTTCGAAGGCATCAATGTATGTTTTAAAATGCTGTTTAAATCCCTGTTTGCACTTGCAGTTGGTTATTGCATTTACCAATCTTAATTCTCACTGCTGGTTATTTGGCAGATATCAAGTGATGAAGCTGTTGAAACTGCAAAGCAGGTGGCACTCCAGGAAGGCTTATTGGTTAGTCCTTCAATCTAACTTTAAGCCATCTGAAACAAAAGCAAAGTAGAATTTCCTCTGAACCCCAATTGCAGTGCATGTATATCCACATGCATGCAAGCCCTAAAGTAAGTTTAAAGCTAATATGTGAGACAAAAGAAAAATTGATGGACTACTAAATCATTGTTCACCTTAATTTTATGAAATGATTAACTACATCGATTTCTTTGCTATCAAATATACTTGGCCATTAATTATGCTTTGCTTATGAATTTGCCACTGGCCAGATCCTGCTCCTTCTCTGTTATTTTTCTGAATTATGAACCAAGTCTTCTGTTTTCACAAGTGGTGCATGAGTCCATCCCAAGATGGACTCTGGTAACTAATATGTGGGATGTTATCATTTACCTAGTCTTCATTGATGAGAAGTGCTAACACAGTGTGCTGCAGCTTATCTTTTTTCTTTCTACTAGTGATGTTCTAGTTTAAGCTCTCCTTTTCCCTGTGACCTCCATCCTACTCTCTCCCACCCCCTCTCATATTCATTGCTTGGTTTTTTTCGTACACAATTTGATGAATGCTTTATTACTAGGTCGGCATATCTTCCGGAGCAGCTGCAGCTGCTGCAATTAAGGTCGGAAAGAGACCTGAGAATGCAGGGAAGCTGATTGCAGTAAGTCCTTTCAAGTAGATTGTAATGGATTAGAAGTTTTAATTAGTATTGTTTTTCCTGTACCTTTGAAAAATAATCACCTTTCATGCTTCAAAGTAGCCTACCTTACAAATTGGCTGAAATATTTGGAATGTGGGGTTTGTTGGAAGCCCTGCTATGAAAGGGAAAAATGGTAATGAAACTTTTTTATATGTCATGTCTCTTTCTGAAAGGAGTTATTGCATATTGAGCAACATTTATGAAAACAAGAAGACATTTCAAGTAACTTGTGGGAACCTGTAGTTACATATTCAATATAATCCATCTGCACCAATAAAGGCGCCAAGAAAGTACTACTAGGAAGCTTTGGAGACTGGAATATTCTTAAGAGTTTTGCTTGTTACACTTGATTTTATGCAATTGCTGTGTCCACTGGCACAAAAACAAACAGTTCGAGATAAATTAAGGTCAAAATGTGAGTGATGCTAAGAAATTAATGGCTGTTGTCAAGTGATTTGTTGAGGGAATAATGAAGAGACATGCATAGAAGTTTCAGAGTCACAATGGACCCAGAGTGACAAGGTAGTGATATGCATTTATTGGCGTGATTCTAGCTACTGTTTTAGTCATATTTGTTTACTCCTACTAAATGGACCTCCCCTTTTTTTGGTGTGTGAAATTTAAGCAACAGGGGGGTCATACTTTTATCTGCGTTGCCTGTGCCAGAAGACGAACTCCCTTTTCTTTTTATGCTTTGGCACCTTGGAGGCATGAGTTTATGAATTGGAATGATTTCTATGATGATTTATTTAACCTTGGTATTTGATGGATGCATTCATTCAGTATACTGGTTTGACCATGTTTTAAAGATGCTAATCCAATGAAAATTAATTGCTGGGGGCTAATAGATTTGGCCAGTATTCTTGTTTTGGCCATCAACTTGTTGGGGTCTCGTAAAGTTTTACTTTCCAATTGGAAAAAAAAGGATTGATCCTGGACCACTTCACTAAAACATACTAGTTAGTTTATACACAAGCAATTGGCTTCCACTATCTTCACTTTTTGACATCAACAACTAGAAAAGCTAGTTTGCTTAGATCAGTCTCAACAAATTATAAAATCTTAGCACATAAAAGTAGTATGAATCATAGAATGTGCATTTCTACCTTACTGTTTTTCTTTTCTTGAATTCCATACACGTGAACTGATTTCATATTGTGATGTTCTCAGGTTGTGTTTCCAAGCTTCGGCGAGCGGTACCTCTCCACTGTTCTTTTCCAGTCAATTCGAGAAGAATGTGAGAAAATGCAGCCTGAGCCATGATACTCTCCTAGCTTTTGTTTGTTTTATTCCTTTTTCTTATCCCTTACACATAATAAAAAAAATTGTTTTCCTTTCCATGTCTCCTGTGTGCATCATTGATTGGATCTTAGCTTAACAATCTTCTATTGTAACTGGTCTTAGAATGGTTTTTACACGTTTTTGTTGAACTTTTGAAAGGGGAAAATATATTGAAATTGGAAATTTTAGATGTGCTTGTGCCACCTGAAGCTAAGTTGATTGGTGTTCTGAGAGAAAGCAGGTTTGCCATTTGGAGCAAAGTCTGAAACTCTTTGGTTGCTAAATGCTAATCCAGCCAAAGTTATGATATTATACAGGTTTTTTTTTCCCATATAAATCCTTCTTGCACCTTAAACAATTATAATTATGGTTAGTGCCAGTGATGTGCACCTGACATTGGAGTTGAAAGTTTAAAGCCATTGAAGGTTGAAATGGTGTTCATGGGGCAACTTCTTTTCCATCCTTTTTATCTTTTCAGTTTCTGGGACCAAAACGTGGCATATTTTTAATGATTATTTCACTTTCTTCAACTCTTATTTATTCAGCGACGGATGGAGAAGGAAATGGTGGAGGAGCCATAGTGTGTGTTCTGTCTTTTTAATTATTTCTTGACATGGAAAATTTATATTTGCATCAGGTCAAACAATTTTAATTGAGGTTTCAAATCGGGAAACGTATTATAAATATATTGATGTGTAAATTAGTTTTTGAAAGTATTTTTATTGTCGAACAAAAAAATTATAACAAAAATTAATTAATGCCAGTGATGTGCACCTGACATTGGAGTTGAAAGTTTAAAGCCATTGAAGGTTGAAATGGTTTTCATAGGGCAACTTCTTTTCCATCCTTTTTATCTTTTTAGTTTCTGGGACCAAAACGTGGCATATTTTTAATGATTATTTCACTTTATTCAACTCTTATTTATTTATTTATTTATTTATTCAGCGACGGATGGAGAAGGAAATGGTGGAGGAGCCATTGTGTGTGTTCTGTCTTTTTAATTATTTCTTGACATGGAAAATTTATATTTGCATCAGGTCAAACAATTTTAATTGAGGTTTCAAATCGGGAAACGTATTATAAATATATTGATGTGTAAATTAGTTTTTGAAAGTATTTTTATTGTCGAACAAAAAAATTATAACAAAAATTAATTAATGCCAGTGATGTGCACCTGACATTGGAGTTGAAAGTTTAAAGCCATTGAAGGTTGAAATGGTTTTCATAGGGCAACTTCTTTTCCATCCTTTTTATCTTTTTAGTTTCTGGGACCAAAACGTGGCATATTTTTAATGATTATTTCACTTTATTCAACTCTTATTTATTTATTTATTTATTTATTCAGCGACGGATGGAGAAGGAAATGGTGGAGGAGCCATTGTGTGTGTTCTGTCTTTTTAATTATTTCTTGACATGGAAAATTTATATTTGCATCAGGTCAAACAATTTTAATAGAGGTTTCAAATTGGGAAACGTATTTTATATATATATATATGTGTGTGTGTGTGGTGTGTGTGTTTGTGTGTGTAAATTAGTTTTTGAAAGTATTTTTATTGTCGAACAAAAAAATTATAACAAAAATTAATTAATTTAATCTATAATTTATCTCTAATGTTACCATCCATCATTTTTTTTAAATCCAAATTAATGGTGATATTTATTATATATGATAATTTAGTTTCTAGCTTAGATTTATGTGCATGTGCTACTCCATGGGTCGGAATAAATATTTTTTTTTTCCTGATAAAAAAGAATGTCCTATCAATGCAAGCATGTTTTAAAGAAGTAAAAAATTATAAGACTTAGGATATAGATATGAATGTACCAAATTAGTTGGTATAATTTAATTAAATAATAGAAGAACAAAAAAAAGAACTGTAAATGGATCCATCTAAACCAAAAAAAGATTTAATGAGAACCTAAACAAAAACAACCGAAATGAAAAGTACAATAAAGCTTATATTCTAGCTAATTTAATGCAAAATAAATAAAATAAAATAAAAAAATAAAAAAAGAACCAAGCTAGCTAAAATGAGCATTCAAATCTATAACTCATGTTACAATACTAGAATAAGCCAATGGAAAGCAAATAAAAAAATAACGAAGCCTAATTTCAAACAAATTTAATGTTGAAAGATGAAATAAAAAGAAAATTCAAATAAAAAAAAGATCCCAAAAAATTGGCAAATCAAGCATGCCCACCAAACTCCGCAACCTAAATCATGTGAATGAGATAACTTAATAGAAGACAAACCGAGAAAAATTATGAAGCTTAATTTTAATACAATCGAATGTTGAAGTATGAAGCATAAAAAATATTATTATTTTTTAAAAAAGACCCTTAAAAAAACCTGAGTCAACTTGGGCTAACCCGTCAAACTTATTGTCTAGGTGATAAAATCAAGAAAATTGAATAAATAGAAAATCATGAAGCCTAATTATTTTTTTAAAAAAACCCAACATGGAAGGATGAAATTAAAATAGAAAATTAGTGTAAAATGAAAAACCCTCAATTTCACAAAAGGATCCAAAACTAAAAATAACAATTAAAAAAATAATGATTAAATTTAAAAAATAAAACACTACCAGAATTTTTAGATTTATTGACAAAACTTTATGTCGATATTTATACTTACAGGCCATTGACACGAACTTTATTGATGGGCTTATGGACAGAAATAGTCCATTGAAAAAATTCTTCTCGGTGATTTGTAACTTGTCGAGAATAATTTTACTAATGAATTTACTTATGACAAAAACATGCAAAAAAAATTTATCTACTTCATTCCATCAGTATTTCCATCAATGAATATAAAATATCATTAATAGAAAAATCGTATGTAATTCCATCAGTAATTTTTTTTTTGTCGGTATTCCCCTTAGTAAATTTAACATATAACTATCAAACAGACCATCTGCAATTTTGTTGGTGAGTAAATAGTGGTAGTGATATTTATAGTAATTCTTTTCTAATTCTCTAAAATAATTTAAAATATCATTTTGTCTGTAAAAATGACATGTCATTATACTTTTTGGCTTTGTTTTTTTCATTCTTTCTTTTTCCACCATAATGTCCTTGGTATATACCAAGAGAATATTTTAGTTAATGTTTAATTTTCTGATAGATATTGCAAGAACATATCCTGTCAGAAAAATTCACCACAATCCACCAATGAAAAAATTCCATGGTATCTCTATTTCTATCTATTAATTTTCTGGTAGTGAAATAAGAGTACAACCCTTAATCTTTTTAATGAATGGTGAAATTGAAAAAACTTATAAATTTTACAAAATAACCCATAAAGGAAATATAGCAATAATAATAATTAAAAAAAGGAATCAAATATGAAAGATTAATAAAATGAGAGGATAATTTGAAATTTTTGATATACCAACTGAATTCCAAAGAGAGGAGAGAGAAAAGAAAAAAAAATATATCTTTGATGACAAACCATTGTGATAAAGACTACATGTACCACCCTATATGGAAGAATGCGACACGCAATATTTAAAGTCATTATGGAAGATCGGGTTTTGCTACCTGAGAAGGTTGCATAAATCGTCAAAGCGGTCCCCCTTATTTTTTGGCGTGTGAACTGCACGCGCCAACCAGACTTATATAGTCTTTTATATTTGTTTCAAAATCTGATTCGATCCTTAAATCCTTAATTGTTCTGAATCAACAGAATTTAAATATATTTTGACAAATAGAGCACCAAGCCTTTTTCCCTTACATTGCAATATTAGGCAACCAAAACAAAATATAAAGTCATTTAAAAAAAAAATAAATTGGGAGGATCAAATTAAAAAAATGGAAGAACAACAACAACAAAAAAAAAGATAAAAGTGTTAGCCCTCCTCGTACAACCCAATCCCAAATGGGACAAAATTAAAAAAGGCTCAATATTTATAAATGTCTGAAATTCAATACTCAAAGTTTTAATTGTTATAAACTAATAAAATTAAATTTTATTTTATAAAACCGAATAATAAGATATTTCCTTAACACCTCATGGTCCCGTTTATAGATAGACATCACAATCCTAAACCAACATTAATGTAATGTCAAACCAACATTATTGCAATGTCAAAGAAGCAAAATAAAAAGAATGTTGGAGGACAAAACATGAAATAATTGTAGATTATTATTGTAATTTATAGTTTTACAGAAGGAAAAAGAAACAAATAAATCTTGTAAATAAGATAATTTTAATAGAAAAGATTAAAAAAAATATATTAGAAAATATGCATAAACTAAGTTTTTACTTTCAAATTTACAAACATTACTTCTTAACTGAACTGATACATTATTTCAATGAAAAAAAGACTATTTCAAAGAGATGAACCTTTAACAAAGGACTAATTAAATCAATGGTGGAGCTAATTAAATTCCTTTTCAGCTGTTTAATATAACAATTACTTGATTTAAACAAATTAAAAAGCTGGTGTGTTTTGCCCTAATAGCTGGTGCAACACTTCTCTGTCAAACGAACAAGCACCTATATTTCTATCAAAGAAAAGGATGGATGTTAGGTAAAATGTCAGCATTAATGCTCCACAATTCCACTCTCATGCATGTCAAAGGCTTGATTCATGACCGATGGCCATAAATCAATTATATATGTGGATTAATTATTATTATATTGCAGCATTAACAGTACTCATGAATCCCTACAAGACTAGGGCAAAAACTTTCATGTATTTAATTAATTCATATGTATATTCACAGTTGTTATTTTTTATATATATATATATTTTGTGTCTTTTTCCAACCAAAAATTATGGCATGT
The DNA here is from genome assembly GCA_018804465.1 of Populus tomentosa. Lineage (NCBI taxonomy): Eukaryota > Viridiplantae > Streptophyta > Magnoliopsida > Malpighiales > Salicaceae > Populus > Populus tomentosa. The sequence continues at coordinate 11,036,433 of CM031993.1, read as the reverse complement.
ATATATGTTGACTGTGTCATCACAGTCTTGAATCACATGTCTAAATATTGTAATTAAGCATCTTTTTATTATTTATTTACTTTTAATCAACTTGCAGCTCCTTGAACATAGAAATTAAGTGCAAATTAAAAAAAAAAGTAACCAAATGGGCTAGAGGCCCCCCTATCCTACTGTTCTTGTAGTCAAGAGATGACTAAAAAGAGCGGCCAGGAGCAGTGTTAAGGTTAATATTAGGGTTTTAAAACTGATTAATTAATTAATTAATCAACTGATTATTAGTTTGTGTGCTTTTGTGTCTGCTGTCTCCCTCATCTTTTAAAGCATGAGAAACCCACTATGTTCCTGTTGTGGATTCCAAGTATGCAAAGCATAAACAGTGATTGATTATTGCACGTGAAATTGCACCTGTAATATTCTTTAATTAGGGTTTTGCTTAAGCCTTATTAAAAGAAAGGGATCAAAGCGCTGCGTATTGTCTTTGTATGTACAATGAAGATGAGAGGAAGATTCCCATACTCTTCATAGCCCTTGTTCTTGCAACCATTACCTTAATTCTCTTGTTACCTGATGAAATTCAGGCATGGAAGAACTGGAACATCATATAGTTATAAAAATTAAGAAAATTAAAAATTCAGCCATTATATTTTTATTCGATACATGAAAAAACTCTCTATGTTGATCGATAAAAACTCTCGTCATGTTATAAATATTTACGATATTGATACTTATATCTTGTCTATGATTTTCGGATCATTCTTACAATAAAGACCTTGAAGAATGTAAATCAGCCTTGGTCAATGTTATCCGAGTTAGCAAGAGCTTCGGTTCATTGATTTATCCGATCAATTGACAGAATGTTACACATAATTGTTGATTTATAGCGGGGATAATTCATTTCAAAAACCAATTCTACTCAAGTTTAGGTTTATTGGTTCCGACTAACAGGTCCGACCACACTGGTCAGGCGCCAACAAAGCCCTTGGACCATGTTTGTTTGATTATTTGAGCCCTCTCATTACTAATTTGATGCCTTGAGTTCCTTTACAACAAGTAAAATTGTCCCCACTTCTCCCATTACAATCATATCTAACAAAAATACATAACTTGTACGTTTTTCACTTTAACACAAAACACGATGTACTTTGAATTGCTATGGTAAAATTATCTTTTTGCTTCCAAGTTAAAATAAAAAGTTTTTTGAACTGCTGATAAAGGATAATTCAGTTTTTTCAAAAACTTTAAAATTGTTAAATTACTTATTTATCTATGAGGTGAAAAAAAAAAAAAAAAGCTGTTGACAAAAGAATTTTTTTGTTTTTAACAATTTAGAATACAATAGAAATATAATTATACCTTTAAAAAAGAAAAAAACTAAGGCATGTGCCTAAGAGCATCTATATACTTTCATGATATTTTTTTTATTATTTTTTTGTGATTCCAAGGTTCATGAATGGAATTCTAGTGGTTTTAGGTTGGAAAACCATTTTCGTATTCGAAACAATAGATGATGTATGTTGCTCACGTGCCAGCGAAAGGATGTTACTAGTAGTGTTTTAGTGGGGCGTGTTGCATCATTTGGTGGCCAAAATGTACCGTTTTGTCATGTCTTTGAATGCACTATTGTGTCCTCTTTCTTATGGCGCGTGATGGTCGGTTTATTTCTAGTGGTTATTTTTTCTTTTTTCCCTTTATATTCTCTTTTTTTAGAGAAAATACATGTTTGTCCTCTTATCTTTAGATTTGTTAATTTCAGTCCTTACGTTTTTTATTGTTTATTTTCATCCTTGGTTCTATTATAAAAAAAAATTAAATATTTTCAATTTAGTCATTGAATTACAATTGGTTATATATTATTTTTTTCAATTCAATTCTTATTATATTGATTTTTAATTTTTTTTCCTTGGCTCTTTTACTAAAGTTTATGTTGTTCTTTTGATTGAATTACAATTTAATTTCTTTGATGCTCTCTAATTTTTTTTTTATTTCAATTTTCTTCCTCATTTTTTAATCATAACTTTTGTGTTGTTTTTTCTCCGTTTTTATATCAGCCTTTGAAGATTTTGTGGTTATCTTTAATTTTTTCTCTATAGATTTATTATATTTTCATGACCTAGGCCGTAGGTTTTGCAGACCTTTTTTGAATAAAGGTTTTTTTTAAAAATAATTTTGTTTGTATTTAGTTTTTGAATAATTCTTTTTATTTTATACAAATGAGCTTTATTTTTTATATATAAAAAAATTGAAACAATATTTCTTATATGTTTTACCTTGCATAATGTTTTTTTTTATTTTATTCAATCAATTTCGTATTTCTTTTTGTTTCTATTATCTTTTATTGATTATAATAAACAAATTAGGTAGACACAAACAAGTAAATATCTCATTTTACAAGATCATTTTCAACTTCTCTTTTGGCTATTATTAACAATTTTTTTTTGTTTATTTACATAAATAATTATCGGTTTATTTAATTAAATATTTACATAAACTTTTTGATTTGTATTTTAAATTTTTTTAGAACCCATAGGTAAAATAGCTAACACACACACTTACCCACCTCTTAATATATAATTAATTAAGGGATGAGTAATATCAATACTGAGAGGTGTGGCTTAACTGGTCAGACTCTAAATTTGTTCTCTAAAGATCATCAATTTGAGTCTTGCAAACTTCAATATCACTAAAAAAAGTTAATATAATTATTATCTTCAAGGTCATGGAGATATTAATAATGAGTTATAAGTAAAAGATTACTATTATTTTTTTCTTGGTTCCCTAAGCTGGTATCCACATGCTCCTGCGGACCAATCCTTCAAGGATCTCTTCCCATAATAAAGCTTACTGTATTCACAAGTATTCAAACTCCTTCCACTCAGGCCAACTTTCACGGGTTATTAGAAGACTATTTGTCCCAACACAGCGGCGATAACAGGGAGCAAGGACGCTAGTCCTGTAGAAACCATTGACTTGCTATACTGTGGAAGATTTGAATAATGAAAGTGGAGCAGAGATGTTAATTTCACACTGTACTACAGGCTAGCTAGCGACACAAATTAGTTAAGAAAAGAGAACCCCACGTTTCCTTTTATTTATTATGATGTCATCGTCTCCATACCTTGCTTTGTTTTTCTATATAAATACCACTCAAGGCTCCTCATACTGCACTGATCTCCTTCCATCCCCAGACCAGCTAGCTCCTGCATCTCTCAGTCGTTCAACAATGGAAGTAAACAAGGAAATAACACAGCCCTATCTCTCTTCTTCCTCTTCCTCTTCTATCCCCGCATTTACTACAAGGTAAGATCAGACACAGAGAGCTCATTATTAACTATATCTACACATCCAAAATGTTTGTTTATTTGTATGGTGTGACAATGCTCGTGTACTATGCGTAGATGGTGGTCCAAGGACACAGTTGCGATGGTCACAGGAGCCAACAAGGGGATAGGGTTTTCCCTTGTAAAGCAGCTCGCTCAGCTTGGATTGACTGTGATCTTAACTGCTAGAGATGTAGAGAAGGGAAACAGAGCTGTTGAATTGCTAAAAAGCCATGGTTTACACGTCCACTTCTACCGCCTTGACGTTTCAGATCCTGCTTCTGTCAAGACCTTCGCTTCGTGGTTTCAAAAGAAATTTGGAGTGCTGGATGTTCTTGTAAGCTATTTTCCTCTCCTTTTTCTCACAGTTTCTCAATTCTTAACCTAGATATATGCTAGTCTGGCATGAATCCGGCCAGACTCTGTGAAGTTGGGGAGGGCAGAAATATTTTTATAAATTTAGGGAGGATTTCCCAAGTTGGGGAGGGCAGAAAGTCACCTGACTTTGGAGGACAATCCCCTTCCCCTGGCTAATTCGCCATAGACACCAGTGATCATCAGGTGAATGATGTAGAATTGTAGATGAGCAATACATGAAGCATACACTTGCCAATACAGATTGATCTCATAGGAAGCATGGGTTATTAATTAGGATATTCTAATAAATAATTAATAGCATAAGAAAGCTGCAAAAGTTGACCAATAATTAATAGTATTCAAGGTTTTTTTTTTTTTTTTTATTGAAAACTTAAAAAATACAGAGGACAGCTTTGAAGTTTGAAGTTGTTAGATGTTCTTATAGTAATTATTTTTGTTTAAAAATGTATTAAAATAATATTTTTTATATTTTAAAATTTATTTTTAATATTAGTATATTAATTTGAAAATAAAAAAATTAATTTGAAATAATTAATTTTTTTTTTAGTTTTTATAAAAATATTTTTAAAATATAAAAATTAATTAATTTTATTTTGACAGCTGTGCAGTATTTCCATAATGAGCTTTGTTTTCTCCTGGACCCATGATTTGAATTGTAAACTTAGCTGTACAAAATCCAAATTGAAACCCATCAAACCTGGAAGAATTAGGTTTCTTTTTCAACACTAGGTTGCTTCTATTTTAAAAGCTTCTCAAAGCATATATATATATATAAAGTTAGAACTCTTACCACTACTAAAAATTCATTTAATATAATAGAATTACCACAAAAGGATATCGACAAACAATTTATGTAAGTAATTGAATTGGAAAAAAAAACTACTAATGGAATTTGAATTTTACATCGATGGATTATATTTATCAATAAAATTATAAAATCTTGTAGTGTAAAAAATATATATACAAAATTTTATATAATTTTGTTTATATACGCATATGAATTAGGTTTTGAGAGTTATATATATATATATATATATATATATATATATATATAACACATCAATCTAAACAAACAGGTCGTAAGAAAATACAAAAGATAGCTAAGTTGTACCTGAAATCTGACGTTGTTTGCTAACAACTATTTAATATTCGATGACTTTTGTCTTCTTTTTTTAGTTCTTTTTATGGGTAATTAGTAATGAAATTCTAGCTTGGGGATGAGGTGAAGTTCCTAGTTCGATGTAATAACATAAGAGATAGCCAACTTATTTTTACATTTGAAAGTATTTTTTTAAAAAACAAATATATTTTTAAATAAAAAATACTTTAAAAAATAACATTTTAAAAAACAACCATATACCATCACACTACCAAATAAAATCTAAATCTTGATATGAATTCCCATTTTATATTTCACATAATATGACTTGTCAAGTTTTTTTTATTGTCAATAATTGTTAAACATTATTTATTTATTTAATTATTATTGATATTCTCCAGATAAACAATGCTGCTGTATCATTCAATGACATTTATGAGAACTCAGTGGATCATGCAGAAATTGTGATAAAAACCAATTTCTATGGAGTCAAATTGCTCACTGAGACTCTCTTGCCGATGTTTCGCCGATCAGATTCCATAAGTAGGATCCTTAACATTAGTTCGAGACTTGGTTCCATTAATGTAAGTTAATTAATTATTTTTCTTAATATTAGTCGGGTTGTTTTATTTTTTATTAATAATATATATTATCTAAGATTTGGTATCCTTAATTAAATATGTTTCTCAACTTAATTTACTATATAGACTAAACATTTACTGCACCGAATTAAGTAACCATGCATGCATTAATTTCTTTCTGCAGAAGATGAGAAACCCTAAGATGAAAGAGATGCTTCTAAATGAAAGATTATCTGCACAGGAGATTGAGGGAATGGTGAATTTGTTCCTTGAAAATGTGAGAGATGGGACATGGAAAAACCAGGGCTGGCCTGAAATATGGACCGATTATGCAGTATCAAAGCTAGCATTAAATGCATATTCTAGAGTTTTAGCCAAACAATATGAGGATTTTGGATTAATTAGTGTGAATTGTTTCTGCCCTGGCTTCACTCAGACGTCGATGACTGGCGGCAAAGGCACTCACACGGCAGATGACGCTGCTGAAGTTGGTGCTAGGTTGGCCTTGCTTCCTCCCGGGGAGCTGCCCACCGGAAAATTTTATATAGGGTTTAACCCCGGAGTTATTTCTAAATTATAGATTGATGCACTGTAATAAACACATATATTTTTGTGAATCCTCTTTTTATAGATGCTATAATTGGTATATGCTAGCTAAGAAATGTATGAAACCCTACTAATATGTTAATCTCATACATGTAGAACCCTGAAGTAATCGATATCAATCTATATATTAATACAAGAATAAATTATTAAACTTGGATCATAGCTAGGTAATTAAATTTAAAACAATATTGTTTTAATATATTTTTTAAAAAAAATTAAACCAAAATTTAATCAAGTTGATCTGCAAGTTGTTTGAGTTTGAACATCAACTTCTATCTAGGTTTTTTAAACTTGATCTGAATAATTAAATTCCACATCAACTTGTTAGGTAAAACTAAACTTAATAACATTGAGTAATGGACGATCTAAGATGCTACCAAACTATAAAAATAAAAGTAAAATAAAAAAATATTAGATTGCAAATTAAAATATATGCAATAATTTAGCTTCGTGATGCTAATATCATTGCATATAATTAGAGCTTTTTTTCAAAACCAATCGTGTCATTCAATATATATACATACACATATTATGAGATACAATTCAACTAGTTAGATTTTAAATTTATTTATTAGAAATTATTTATTCGAGTTTTACGAGTATCTGAACTACTAAATACTTATATAATTATTAATTTTAAAATTATAAAATTAATTAAAATATATATAAACTAGGCCTGATTTGTGGAAAACTAAAGTTAATATAAAGGCAAGATTCCATGAGACACTCGGCCGGACTCGTTCAAATTAATAAAGCTGAGGGCTGCGCCTTAATTGAATAGCTCAGTCTGTGATCTCACGCATACAACAATAATGCAATAAAGTACTGTGGATTGGGGAACTCGATGAGGATAATTTATTATGCACAAATCTGACCACATGCATGCTTTATTAAAAAAAAAAAAAAAGATTAATGATTTTATATAGAATAAATTCCCTCTTTGTCGCCACCACTTGAAGCATGGAACTTGCTAAAACTGTATGAGACTTGATTGAGCTTGAATTACAAGCAGCTGAAATCAGAATATATTTTTGATATACAAGTTATAGTTTATTTATTTTTTGAATAATTCTCTTAAAAACAGGACAAAAACGTATACAACAGAGCATATATATATATATATATATATATATATATATATATATATATATATAAAATTTATCTAAGTCTCTTCCCCAAGTGTCAGCCAGAAAAGCATATGCAAGACGGTGGGAATAATAAAATAATAAATAGACATTATTATTACTATATAGTAAAGTCGTCGTCTATATTAAAAGATGGTGCATTATTCTTTCCAAGGTGACGATGATGAGGAAATGGGAGCATTTATATTCCCTTGTGATTTCACGTGAACAAGATACCATATTGAAGGTTCTGTTTGACAGAAAGGGTGGTAGAATACGCTTGGTGGTGTGTTTATATTTATTAACAAAAGCTAATTATAGGTATGGAAAAAACAATACAAATATATATAGATCTATTTGCATTAATGATTACTAGAATAGTTTAATTACGTCTTTGCTATTCATATCTAAAAATATTTAACTGTCTAATGAGGATATCAAGGTTTTTTTTAATAGGGTGTATTAACCATTATTAGTTGATTCAAGGATAAATAATTTTTATTTTATTTTAAAAGCACGGTGGAATATCTAAAATGTCAAAACAAAAATTTTAAAACTTGCATTCAAGGGTTTTTTTGTATTTTTATAATGGTTTTTTTGTTATTATCATTTCTGCTGAAAGATAATTTGATATTTGGTTAAATATAAAAGAATAAAAGTGATTGGTATTGTAGCGTCTTCCGGTAGCCAAAATTTCCTTTTCGTTGTGTCTTTGAAAGCATCGTGGCTTCCTTTTCCTATTGGGGCGGCGTGTGTTATTGGTGATGGCACAGTTTGTCGTCACCAAAGATTTCTTTCTCACTATTTTCTCTCTCCTCCCTTTAATTTTTGCGTTGGCCATGCAAAATTTTAGAGATGTGTTTTGATTTATAAGGATTTCATCATTTTTGTTTTGATTTTTAATCTTTATTCTTAGCTCTTTTATAAAATTTCAATGTTTTTTAACTTCATCTTTCAATCATAATTTGTAATATGTTATTGTTTTCAATTTAGTTCTTATTCTTTTTATTATTATTTTTATGCTCTTTTGTTAAATTGATTTTTCTTTTTAATTTCACCTTTCAATCAAAAAAATATTTTTATTTTCTATATCAATTTTGATCCTCATTCTTTTAATTGTTTTATTTCTTTTTAAATTATTTTTTATTTTTAATTTCACCCTCAATCAAAAATAAAATTTAATTTTGATTCTCATTCTTTTAATTTTAATTTTTTATTTTGAATCCTTTTGTATAATTGAACTTTTTTTTTCAATTTCATCGTTAAATATTTGATTGATTGATAATTGAGTTTTGTGGTTTTTTCGAGTAAGGTGTTTTAGGTAAAATGACTTGGATCATGAGTTTAAAAAATTAACGAAAATTGAAATTTGTTATTTTTTTTAATAAAATAGGCTTTGTGATTTTTTTTTATTGTTTTTAATTAATATATTCTAATATCATTACTCGGATTATAGATCTAGCAAGATAACATGAGTTGGCTCGGCGTGGATTATTTGCATTTTATGCTCACTCTTTTGCAGGATTTAAACATCATTTTTTACCTTGCTCCGTGGCTTGCGTGGATTCCTTTTTATGTGTAATCCTCTTGATTTTGCTGCAGAATTAGTTGCAGTAACAGTTGCAACTTCTTCCTCTGTTTTATGCTAAACTTCACTTCTGGCCTGCTGATCTTTTGCTTCTGTTGTTTTGTTTCCCATGCTAACAAATGCCATAATTTCTGGGACTTGTAACACATAATTCATCTTCTCGGAACTCAGTAGGCATAAGGAGATCCACTGAGCAAGTAATTCAATTATGTTTAGTATGGTTGTGATTGCTTTTCAAATAATTTTCTGTGTCAAAATACATGTTAATGATGTTTTTTTATTTTTAAAAAATTATTTTTGATATGAGCATATCAAAATAATTTGAAAATACTAAAAACATATTAATTTAAAATTAATAAAAAAAATTTAAAATTTAAATTTTTTTAAAAGCGTTTTTAAAATACAGAAACAAAAAAAAAATTCAAGGACTTGGATCTGCTGAACGGAGAAAGTTTACCCTCAAATGTATCCATAACCATAGCTAAGGCCTGGACAAATCAGCACCAAAATTCTATTCATGACAGTGTCAGGTAAGCATCTAATTAATTTCTGCAATTTTATTAGACTTCTTGAGAGAACATAACACAGAGTGGGGGGAAACAATTAAAACAAGGGAGGAAATCAAGAAGCAAGGCATAAGAGTGCAAGTATTATATACTATCTGATTGTACCTCAAAAGAAGAAGTGCATAGCACGACAGATTCTGCATTTCGAATCTCTTGAAAAAATTTATACAAATTTTCAGAGAACAACCTCTCCGTACCCCACAGCTCTTTCATCATTCGAAGGTCATTTGATCTCCTTCTATTGCCACGGACGACATGACCCACTTCCGTTTGTTTTAGAGAAGGGAGGTTGATCATGGAGAAATTCAACTAGCTCCGTCTCTCCTTTCATCTTCAAAAACGTAAGCTTAATTTGGTGCAAAAATTTCCACAATGTCACTATTTACCCAGTTCACAGTAAAGTTGACAAGTTTAGGTCCTGATATTTTCAAAATACCAAATCTGCAAGCATCAAAATGGCTCAGGAATAGGTTGACCAGATTGGGACACGCCACTGAAAAGTCAAAGCATTCAGTATTGAAAAGGATAGCAGACGGCCACCAGCAGAATTCAAGATGCAAATTTGTCAATTTGGGCAACTCTAGTTTGTTAAGTTTGAGGTCTATCAAGACGTGCCTTTCACGATAAGATGATCGACATGGTGAGATGCAGCATAATGATCTATAACCATGTTGACGTGAGATGATGAATCCTTGTCTAAAAAAGACTCTAGGGTAAGAGATGCGAAGTCTGCTTACTTTGAGTACATTGTTTTCTTCACGTTGAGCCATGACTTTAACCAGGAATTGCTGAAAATTACTTCGACGGTACGTAAAAGAATTCATGTAGAAATAAAGGTCAGGAAGAGAAATCCATAGCAATTTGTCCATCTCTTGGAGAGGATTGAGGTTTGGACTGCTTGTCTAGTTTCGAGGAAGGAGAGGATGTGTTGGACAATGTGGTCTGGTAGATTGCTCAGTCTGTCCACACCTCATCTGCGCGTGGAGGAAATCAAGACCCTGAACATCCCTCAAAAGATTTCATCCTTGTTTGACCAACATAAGCCACTGAGTCTCAGAAGCAAAACATTTTAGTTTGCTTAATCGAGGGCTATCAAGATGAAACTGGAAACATAGGAGTGTAGCTTGAATCTGAATTATCGTTTCAATGTTCATAACTGGTGAACAACAGGGTACCTGCAAGTTTGTTAGAATAATGGTATTTTCATCTAAAACTTGGTTCCATGCTATAATCATGAGACTTTTCTCAAATTTGTTTCTGGGTTTCAATTTACTCGATATCTTACAAGGCTACACTGTTCATAACATGTCAATGTGATGTTCTTCAATTCAGTTTCCATTCAACAAGGCCATTGGTAACAACACACTCTCCAATTTCTGATAGCATGTTATGAAATATGGAGTAATCACCATGGGAGAATCTTAAACTTAAATGGCACTTAGAATTTGAGCAAGTTTGGATTCATCACAAATATCTTCGTTTACATTCTCTGATCATGCCAAACAATGTTCATCCGGTCATCCAATGTTCAATTCCCACAAGTGCAACCGGTACACAATAGAAGCGTTATACTGTCAGGAAATAAAACTCCTAAGACCTATCAAAGATATTCTTTCGATAGCTTTCCAAATCCATCTCATAAAAGCCTTCCTTTCATTACCAAAATAATACCGGTAAGCCAAATTCTCAGCTCCTCCAACACTAATTTAATCACATAAAATCACCTTCCATGTTCATAAGCTCGAAACATCAAACAATAAATAAAAGGAAACATCAAACTAGCACTAGAAACACAACGAAGGAAGACTAGAACAGGAGCAGAGAAGGAAAAACAGTCAAGTTTTCCCAATGTATCCTAGTCTACCTCTCCTGCAGTTGATAAAAGAAATATGAACAATCTTTATCTCTGTAATTTGATGTGGTTTTGCTGTATTAGAATGGTGAGTGTATTTATGGGAGCTGTTAAGAGTTTTTAGCTTCAATGTCAGTTTTACCAAGCAATCATGCCTCCAGAGAAGAAGAGCAACTCAAAAAATCAGCATTTTTTGGAATTGCTCAAATGAAAAATCATCTAAAAGTAAAGAGTACAAGAGTCGAGGAAATCAGAACGTTACTCCATTCAAACATGAACATCCTTCAACTTATTTCATGCCCTGTTAAGCAATAGAATGCTGCCATAATGCACTGAGTTTCAATTTCAAAACAATATAAAAATATATAGTTGTAACAGCTTTTTATTTCACATTGGGATACCTAATGAGAAATTGCTACGTAGACTTCCTAACTAATCAGTAAGTTAGACAAAGTGATTTGATTGGTTTTTTGCACAGGGGCATGGCGATAGAGCGAAGCTCTCACTGAAAGAAAAGGCAATAATGATAGAACAGCCACATCTTAACCTGAAAACAAGTTCCATTTATAACTACATGAAGAGTTTGTAACAAAGCCATGGACTGCAAATGTTTGGTTCTAGACAGACAATAGGGGGCAGCTTTTCAAAGCTAATCTAAAAATAAATTTATTATCTTATAACAGGGCAGTCCAGGTCAGAGAAAGTCAGAATGATGCTGTTCAGTTCCAGTTCCATTTCCATTCAAGGAAGATGAAACCACTAGTAACAAAGTTAACAACACAACTCCCTGTTTTATGAAACTAGGGTATGCAATAGGTAATCAATCATGACAGTAGGACCTAAGACAAAATGCTTACAATTTTTTCATCAAGCTTAGTGTTGATCTCACAGCCAGCAATATAGTAGAAACAATACTGTTTGAGTTCTGTGATGTCTACTATAAACAACGTTCACCAGTTCACCCAATGCCAATTTCCACAAGGGAGAATGCATGCTCAGCAGGTTCCACAGAAGAAGCATCGATTGATCAGTTTTAGATGCAAGAACTCCTAGGCCTTCACTTCCACTTGTTTTGATCCACTTTCAGTAATCAACAAACCAAGCCCTTCCTTTGTGTCAGCATCCAAATAGGACTTGTGCTTACTCTGATACAAGGGATTTGAGGTCAGAACCCGTAAATCCGAATTCTGATTAATCTCCAAAACTTCAGGCAACCCATCACCACATCCTTTGGACATACCCACATCAATCCTAACAGCTCTATTATTACAGGCCAAGTTAATCCCATCCGCCTGAATTGTATGCCCCATGATCATCCTCTTCACCCCTGGAACCGTAGCAAGCACATGTTCAAGCATGGAACAATCACATTTCTTCTCCACATCAGAATACTTCCTCAACCAAACCACTGCATTCCCCCCTCTACAATACCTCGGTGCAGCTTTCCCCATCAGCCCACTAATCCAATCTCTAACCTCCTCATTAATCCTCTCCAATCCATACTCAACATGCTTCGCCAACAAGCCTCCATGAACAAAAATCGAATCCCCAACAACCAAAACTGTCACATTCTTTGACAAAAACTTATTCGCAATAGGCCCATTAGGCCGCAATGCAGCAATCCTAGCTCTAATCCCTTGAAGAACCTCTGAATCAACCCCTCGAAAATTCAAAGGAATCCCATCATAGATATCCTTTGGCTTTTCTAACCCAACACACAAACTTTTCATTTCATTACCTAAACAATACCAATAAGCCCAATCCTCAAATTCCTTTAACCCTAACTTAGTCACATACCTAAAGTCACCTTCTATATTCATGATCTCATGATTCCCATTCATGGTGATAAAATTACCTCCATCTTTCATGGCCTCCCTCTTCAACTTCTCCAGGAAATACAAAATCTTTATCTCATCATCACCTCTATCAAGAACATCACCAACTTGCACCGCAGTAGCTGACCCACCAGCCCATTTATCAGACCCATCAATCAAACCAGCAAGCCTTAAAGCCTGCTTGGATTTTTCCATATCCCCATGAAGATCACCAATGGCAATGAGTCTATCAGGAGCTGGGTACCTTGTTTGTAAGGAAAGGGGTGTTTCTTGATGGGTTTTTTGAGGATCCAAGCTAGGGTTTTGTGAAGGTAAAAAGAGGCCTCCACTGACAGAGAAATCAACAAAGGCGTCCACAAAGGAGGAGAGGAGATCTGGGATGTGTTTGCATAATGCCTTTTGGTTTTCTTCTCTGTTTTCCATTTTCTTGGCTCTGGAAAACTAATGGTGGATTATATATAAATTTTGCAATTTTATTATATTATTGGATTGATTGTGATTTATTGAAATCAATGAATTAGTTTTTGTGATATTAAAGATAATTAAATAGTTCCTTAGCAGAGTTTTTTTCCTTTTTTTTTTAAAGAAAAATTGTTCCTCAATCTATTGGTCCCTAGAATAAAAACAAGAAGTATGACAATTGGTTGTGCTATGTGACGAAAGGTTGCCATACATAGCCATCAAATGGTAGAAAAAAACAGTTTGTATGACTCCCCCCCCCCCCCCCCCCCCCGGCGGGAATTAATAGAATTAAAAACGTGGACTCAATAGAAATCTTATTGACTTGGTATAATTTTTCTAAAAAAAATAAATAATAAGTAACAAATGTCAAAACAAAAGAATTTATTTTATTTTTAAATATCTTGTATAATAACAAAGTATTAATTTAATGGTTAAAGCACCATTATATTTCTACGAGAATAAAAATACAAGTTCAATTTTTAAAAAAGTATTTTTATTAGGAAGGATAACCACAAACCTCAAATAAAACTAGTCTTATCTTTTTAAAAATATCCAAATAAAAAAAAATTATGTGTGATTATGCAATCTTTTTATTGAAAACAAATCAATGCTAATTAAATCAGGTTTATTTTTTTTTAACATAGTTTAATTCATCTATTTATTACTAACTAATGGAATTGATAAAAATAAATCTTGTCTTGGATTGGTAGATTTATTAACATGATACTAAATAATTTAAAATAAAATTATTTATTATATGATATAAGAATGAATAAAACTTATTCTAAATCAATAAAATGGATTGAATTCAATTTAATTATGGTAACCAGCTCTTAGAAGAAAATAATAAAAAAAACTAATTACATTATGATTTGGGAATATAATACAATAAAATATTTAAAAAAATCCCATCATGAATAAAAAAAATAATCTCGGTGTATGAAATATAATTAAGAAAAATCTCCAAAAACAATAAATCAGTAATTATTATCAATCAAATAGTCTAGGGTTTAAAGTTTACCAAGCATTGTCCAAATCCAAGCCCATTATTTCTCATACTCCATTTTACAGCAAATGAAGGCCCACATCGGCCCGACTGGCTCGCTCCTTAAAAATCGTCACCAAGATGGTGCATTTAAACCCCTAAAACCCTATTTCCACTGATTGAATCCCTAAAATCCCCAAAAGTCTCTTGCTTTTCTTCACTGTGCAAAAATGGCAGATCATATAGCAGCAATGGAAGCTCAAATGGTATCGGAGAGAATGAGAAGGAAGCTCAGTGAAGTTAATTCAGCTGCTCAGGCTCAACTCTCCCCTGTCCAAGATCACATCAATTTCACTCTTCAGGTATTGCTTCTATGTAAATATTGAGGTGGATTAATGTATCTGTTTCATGCAGCTGTGGGTTCTTTATGGGATTTCTCATTGGGTTTTCTTTATTTATTTTTATGGTTATGAATTGGTTTGCTGTTTAACTTTCTGGAGATAAGGAAAGTGCAAAGATTTTTTGTGCTATTTTGGTGATTATTTGTCGTGGCGCTTTACTCAACTGTGCCTAATTTAGCTTCTGGCTGTTTTATTATTATTATTATTTGTGGAGATTTTCTTTTCATTTTTTTAAATAAAAAGATGAACATTTTTCAAACTTTTTATTGTTTTATGGGTTTGTTTTTTAGAAGTGACGAAGCGACAATCAGAGAATTATGTTTTTTTATTATTGTTATTTCATGGGGTTGATTTGATTGTTTGAAATGATAATTTCTTGCAGCAAGCATACTTCAAATGTGCATATCAGTGCTTTGATAGGAGAAGGAAGCAAGAAGAGATAAGCAATTGCGTTGAACATTGCAGTGTTCCAGTTCTTAATGCTCAGAATCACTTTGAGAATGAGATGGCCAAGTTTCAAGTAAGTTTATTCTATCTTTTTAATTTTAACATGAGTCCTTATGTCATTACATTAAGGGGTTGGATGTGATTTATTTCTTTGGATAGTTGAATTCTATATGTATAAATTGGAATAGAAAGGAATAATGTCTTGCATAGGTTTGCCTAGAAGTAACATAAATGTAGTCATGAGGATTAGGGGATTAGGCAAAGGGTTTGTTGGTTTGGCTTTCATCACTTTGATTACAATAGACAATTGCTGAATTTCTTCAAATACAAGAGACACCAAACTAAATGTACAAACAAATGAAGCATAAACACATTTGCTGATCAGTATTTCAGTTATTCTGCTACTAATCTGAAGCTATTGCTGTTTCTTACAATTTCATCAATCGAATTAAATCTACCAGAATGTTACATTACTTTGGTTACATAATAAATCAAACTAGAAAGTGATTGACAGTTTATAGTTGCAGATTGTGACATGATCAATAAAATTATACAGACCTGCGATTTTCTCAAACCCCATCTGCATCTGCCAATAATAGAAATAATCTCACCATCTTTTCGCAGAAGCAGCTATCACATATTACCACTTTTCCTGTAGAAAGGGATCAAGTGACCTCAACAGTAACTACCTATGATCCTCCTTGAGTTTCTAGAGCTGTGTGCCTTCACGAGTTATGGATCGCATATTGCAATCCTCCCTGTCCATTGACTAATTTGTGGTGTTACCAATGTTGATTTGGTGGCTCGGAGTTCAGAGAGAAAATTGTTACCTCTGGTTGAAGTGAGGCTCATAAGTTACATTTGCAAAACTTGCTTGGAACCATTAATCATGCTTTCTTTAGAATTTGAGTTGCGCAAAAGGTTTTTTCCTGGCTGTGAGTAGTTCCTTACATTTATAATATTTCTCAAATTGAGAATGGTCATGTTCATGCATTTACCATTAGTCTTTGGGCTTACATCAGCTTTGCAGAGCACTGATTGACTGAAGAGACAGCAGTTGCAAATAAAATTATGTTTCAACAATATAGTCTTGAACTTGTACATGATTGAATTATTTCAAGATAAATATTTTTAGCTATTAACCGAGGCTGGTCTTCATGTTGGCAGCAGTATCCGGCAACATGTTGTCATGCTTGGCTCTTCCTTTTCTTTTTCTTTTTCCTGGAATGGAATGCATATAGATATTAGAAATAGTGAAGGGTGCTGAGTTAATTATCTATTGTTCTTTTAGATTACTTGAATAGCATTGATGTTTTTATCCTGAACATCAGATTTTTGTACACATGAAAAGGTTCATGTTATGATTTTGGTGATCGAATAGTATTAACAACTCAATCCGAAACTTAGATATGAAACAACTCATTTTCTCTAAGTTGTAACTCTTTACTTTTTTTATAAAAGAAATGTGAAGATATGAGTGTTAAAGTTTGCAAATTACAAACAATTAAGAGGGTCAAAAGCCTAGCCACCCTGTTAAGGTTTGTCTCTAATCAATCTAAAGCCATCTTTATAGTGCTTAGGATTGAAGAGCTCCCTCTAAAAGTATATTGAGTTGAGAGTGTTTTAGAGAGTTAACTAGTTTTATATTTCATTTTTATTTTCAATTACCTTGACAGCATAATGGATCTTTCTCTCCTTTCATAAGTAATCTAAAGAAAACTGACCCTCTAAATACTCTGAAAACCTAACTCTATTTGAGAGGGTTCTTTTAGCCAGCAATGGAGACACAAGCATATAAAAAGAGACTATGCTACAGATCGTGTTAATTATTGGAAACTCAAACTAAATCCTCTCTTTTTTTCACCGTCCTTTCATCAAAGAAGTGAAGTATAACAACTTTTAAAAATTAGGTGTTTCATTGGCTACTTTATTGAAGTTATTGCCATTATTTAATCACCCTGTTATATAATCTAACAATAGAGATAGAGAAGGGCAAAGGACAAATCATGTACCAATGTAGTAGCATTCTCGAGTCACATATGCTTCAAATCTTCTTGTTTTCTGGTGAAACCTTTCAAAGTTTCTTCATTCTATTTTTTTTTTCTGGAAAGTGTTCCATATTTCTTAAAGTGCATTTTTTGTTTGGATGTCTAAACCAGTGGTTAAGGTTGTTGTACACGATCCAGTCATGAGCAATTCCTAATGGGTTCACCATTCCTGTCTCGATCTGTGAGCCTTTTGCGAGCAAGAACAAATATCAGATAGAGAATGATTCTTCTCGTATAGAAAGAAAGCGCTAGTTGAGTTTTGTATTTCGAGTGAAGAAAGCCCTTTCATCAAATTCTTGTTCAGCTTCTTCCATATTGAAGAGTTAACGGTGCTTGGAATAAAAATCTAAACTAGCAGAAATTCTCATTATAATCAGGCTTGCTTGTTGTATGATAAAAAGCTCTTGGATACTATTTTGTTGTCAAGTGTCAACATTTGTGTTGCATAGAACAATTTGCGACATTGCCCCTCTGATTGCACATCTTGTAGTTTACACCTGATCTTCTTACAAATTGCAGCCGGTGCATTGCTCTGTGCTGATACTTAATGTCAAGTTTATTCTTCAATGCAGGAAAGGTTGAACAGGTCTATGATGGTCTGCCAAGACAGATTTGAGGCAGCTAAGGCTCAGCAGCTCGGATCTGACGCTGTAAATGCTTTGGAGTCATGTGTTGACCAGTCAATCCAGGATAACATGAAGACACTGCCACATCTAGTTGGAAGAATGAAGCAAGCCCTTGCCATCCGTGATGAAGCTAAATGAGCATTGTGACAATTTAATTTTTAACCTTCAATTACTTCTGAATTTCTGTATCGGTAATGCGAATTGGCGCGACGTGAAGTTTTGCCGTATAGTCATTGTAGAGACTGGAAGAGTTTGAGGAGCCAGCATCTTATGTTCACCACCTTGTGTTAAATATTCTGCTCACCAAATCGATGACAACTTGAGCTTAGGCTTGGGGTTGCATCTTAGCACCAGAAGGTAATGGTGTGAATTAACACCAGTGAAACGTTCAACATTATTTTATTGAATCCAAGCATTTAGTTTCTGGGAAAGTAAGTAAGAGAACTGTTTCTTTTTCTGCATGCATCCTGTTCTCCTTGTTGAACATTGAACACTGCTGGTGCGGGAGTACAAGCTCACATGATCAAATCACAAAATTGTATATGTCTGGATTAATGCTAAATAAGTATTTTCAAATCAAGATTTTGACATAAATAAAGTTTTCACTGGCCAAAAAGTAGTTTTAGAAGAAAACCTTAAGCCTGTTAATAATTGAATATGAATATATATGAATAATAAAACAAGTTGGTAACAGTTCGAATTTCTGGGCATCCATTTCCCACGACTTTATGATTTTCGAAAACAGTGGTTGTCCTTTCATGGCTTTTTTTTTTTTCAATTTATATAGGTGTTTGAATTAATTTATATGTGTTTTAATTAATTCTACGGATTTTTTATGACATTTATTACAATGTTTTTTTAATAAAAATCCAACAAGAAAATCAGAATATATAGAACTGTGAAATGCTTGTAAAACAAATCTCTTCCCAAGTCAAAAAATCGTTAACTATATATATATATATTAAAAAACTCCCACAAGAACAAGGTGAAAATAAAAATAAACGAAGATTGGTATATCTTAAAAATGAATTATCTTTTTGCAGCATAATCTTTCCAGCTTCGAGAATGAATACAGAATCCTGTCTTCCTATCTCTTATAAGAACAATACTAACAATAATATATATGAACACTGCCCGTTCATTTCTTTCAAAACCCTACACATTTCTACTTCCTTTTATACTAGCATTTAAATCTTGCTTTTTCCTAGCTATTTTTTTTCATTTTTATTAAACTTCTAAACCATACAAATACTTTAATACCAGTTATATTTTCACTCCATCCTTCTTAAATTACTGTACCTGGGGCAGATGTGCTCTAAAGACAGAAAGACACCGCAATTTAATTCCCTCCAATAGCTTATATGAAATAATTAGTGTAGAGCAAACAAAATAATTATAATACCAATAGCTTATATGATATAATTAGTGTAGAGCAAACAAAATAATTATAATATACCTTTAACTCATGCAAATTGTCTCACAATTTGGTTGTAAATATTTCACATAAAACGTATGCAAGAATATTCAGTCAAATTGAATATATTCAAATGACATGTCAATTTTATTTCTTATTATCAATCATTTTAAAACTTTAAATGAGTTTATGTGACAGCATAACACATATATATATATCAATTCACCCCAAAATTTAGAAATACGGGTTTTGTTGAAAAGTCTTTAAGCATTGGGAGAGTATCGAAATTTAACTTTATTATGGAGAAATCCTAAAAAATAAAATGAGTTATTTTTATAATGCATGCTATTTATATTTAAATATTAATAAACAGGTTTTCAAACTTAACATTTGATTGTGCTTTGAAATAACAAGTTTAAAAACTCTTAAAATTCATACGTGTTTGGGTTTAATACTTGACCTTAATACTTTACCGAGTCCAAAAATAATTAACTTTTTCATAATCTTTTCTTTAAAGAATAGTGTCAAGCACACAAATAAAAAGTGATAAATATCGGTTATATCATTAAAAGAAAACGAAAAAAAGTTGACATAATTTATTCCAATTAATGTGTCCTAAATAACATAATTATATTTTAAGTTTCATATATCTCTTTTTTGTTTGGGCCGGCCCATATTCAAGTTGGGTAAAACTGGGCTGGGCTATGCAATTCCAATTAATGTGGTCTCATAAGTCTTTTCAGCGTCTAGGGTTTCCTCTCTTCCATGCTCCCATCTCCTATATAAAACGTTCTTGTAACTCACATGGTTCATCAGCCTCCTCCTCTTTATCTTCTTAGGGTTAATATGCAGTGGTATGTTTATATTATTATTGTGTGATTTTTGTGTGTATTTTATAGAATTTTTAAGAAAATAAAAAAGAGAAGCCAATTTGCAGAGCAAGGACGTCAAGATAAAAGAGATGGCGTGATTTGCATTGAAGGTTGGCTATATCAATGATAAAATTGGCGATTCTCCGTGCCTATCAAAGCTTTTCATTTTGATCATGGCCTCGAACAAGTCGCTACAAATCGCTTTAAATCTCTCCTGTCTCCTCATATTATTATGTTGTGTTCATAGATTTTTTTAAAAAAAATGAAAAAAGAGAGAAGCCAATTTGCAGAGCAAGGGCGTCAAGAGAAAAGAGATGGCGTGATTTGCATTGAAGGTTGGCTATACCAATGATAAAATTGGCGATTCTCCGTGCCTATCAAATCTGTTCATTTTGATCATGGCCTCGAACAAGTCGCTACAATTCGCTTTGAATCTCTCTTGTTTTCTCGATTTTTTTATTTCAATCCATTTTCTAAATGCAAGGAATCTTTGTTGAAACAGAGTTCTGAAAAACAAAATGAAAGATGATTTTTACAATGATTTAAGGCAAGATTGTCGCTGATAGTGAAATCAAAATTGATTAAAACTTTGATCTTTTAGCTTTTTTTACTTTACATTTATTTTTATTTTTTTTATTGTAGCTTTAATGCAATAACATATAATTTTATTTTTATTAGAGGATGCTGAGCGATATAAAATTGGCGGCCCTCACTAGTTCTGCCCTTGGTTAGGTGATTCCAGAGATGGCTCGGTACCCCTTTCGGCTTAAAGGAGAGAGAAGCATATAATGGTTTGACGTGGATTCGGATTAACCTGGATTAATGGGTTGATTTGAAAAACTCCCTGAAAGCTTGATATTAATTGGTTTTTCAAAAAAAATAATTCAATTAATGATGCATTTCCGTTTGGATAGCTTCACAACTATACATAAAAATTAAATTAAAATTAAAAAGGATAGGGGTTTCATTTGAGCACCCAAACACAATTTAATATCATTTGCAACTAATTACATTTTAATGTGGATTTGCATCTAATTGTAAAAGTTAAACTACCATGACTAATGAGATTTGAATTTAACTAATAATATAAAAAATAAAATAAAAAATATTATTAAATATAATTTTTAAAACTCAATATATTTCAAATAATTAAAACAAATATAATTGAACCTGTTAAACTTTCAATCATGTCATAAATATTTTTAACAAACTTTATTTTCAATAAATTTATTGTTAAACACTGAAATAAATAAAAATTCTATATGATTCATGAATTAAATTGAAAAATTTTGCTGTATAATCGACAGTCTGTTTATTTTTCCGTTTTAAAAAAATTAAAATGTTTTTTTTATAAATTAATGTTAAAAATAATTTTAAAAAATATATTATTTTAATATATTTTTAAATAAAAAATATTTAAAAAAAAACGAATAAAAGAGTTCGAGGAGCCAGCATCTTATGTTCACCAAATCGATGACAACTTGAGCTTAGGCTTGGGGTTGCAATCTTATGTCCAGAAGATAATGGTGTGAATTACCTTCCCTTAGTTTTTGGGAAAGTAACATAATTATATTTTATTTTTTATATATCTCTTTTTTGTTTGGGCCGGCCCATATTCAAGTTGGATACAGATGGGCTGGGCTATGCAGTCCCAATTAACGTGGTCCAATAAGTCTTTTCAGCGTCTAGGGTTTCCTCTCTTCCCTGCTCCCATCTCCTATATAAACCGTTCTTGTCTCTCACCTTTCCCAGTATCTTCCCCCTCCTCTTCTGTCTTCTTAGGGTTCATCTGTAGTGGTATGTTTATATTATTTTGTGTTCTTAGATTTTTTTAAAAAAAATGAGAAAAGAGAGAAGCCAATTTGCAGAGCAAGGGCGTCGAGAAAAGAGATGGCGTGATTTGCATTGAAGGTTGGCTATATCAATGATAAAATTGGCGATTCTCCGTGCCTGTCAAATCTTTTCATTTTGTTCATGGCCTCGAACAAGTCGCTACAAATCGTTTAAATCTCTTCTCTCCTCATCTTTTTATTTGGCTATTTATTTCTTAGTAAAAAGAACAAATAAAGAGCATTTGTAGGCAAATTTAATCCATTTTCTAAATAAAAAGGGATCTTTGTCGACCAAAAAACATAGATCTCGAGCAATTGCATTAAACAAGTCATTGAAATATCAATTAGTAGCCTTCTCAAGCACTTAAGCAAAGCGTAGTCGTTAAACAAATCATGGCTTCATGGGAATCGGATTGAAACATGGATTAAGGAGATGATTTTGTAAAGTTTTGTTCGGTCAATGTTAAATGTTACAATTTTTGTATTTTTAAAAATTATTATATCAAAATTAAATTAACAAAAAAAATTAAAAAGATGAGGTTTAAAATAATGGAATTAATGATTCATGTTCGTTTGGTCTAAATTAAAATTAAATGAGGAAATGAAGATAGGTATGTGTAAATTGGTTTACATGAATAAAAAAACTAAATTAAAATTAAAAGGGATAAGAGTGTTTTTTGTGCATCAATATTAATTTTAATAGTGAAATAATTGGTTTTTTCTTTCCAAACAAAACCATACAAAAAAGCAATAGCAATATGATATTTTGTAGAGGGCTTGTGTTATTAGTATATTGAGTGAAGATAAATTAATATTTTTATATTTTAGATATATAGTAAAATATTCTAAATACTTTTTAAAACAAAAATATTAAAACTATGGTGAAGAAGCTTTTGGTATTATGAAACTTTGATTACACAGTAAAATAACTATATTGTTATTAAAACTAGAAAAATTAATATCAATGTCTAATTGCCTTTTTGTATCTTTATTAATGTGAACAGGGACAATTTAAACTTTTAACCAACATTAATATAATTCATAAAGAAAAAGTTGATGACTTGTTTTACGCACGCACTAATAAGTGAGATTCTTGTATTTTTTGAACTATATGTTTAGTCTCTTAGAGGGTGTTTGGGAGTGTGGTAGCTGTTGCTTTTCAAATAGCTTTTCGTGCCGAAAAGTATGCCAATAATGTTTTTTTATTTTTTAAAAATCATTTTTGATATCAGCACACCAAAACAATCTAGAAAGTACAAACCGAACTCAATTTTAGCAAAATAAAAAAAAAAAAAAATTGAATTTTGGTGAAAAGCCGGTTTGGCCGCAATGCCAAACGGGCACTTAGTAGTCGAATGTTGCTTTTTGTGATGCGTTGAAAGCAATGCTTTCCAGCATGTTCTAAGCTCTCGATATTTTCTTTCATTTAAATTTTACATTATGTTTAATTATTATTATTTTAATTGTTGTTTGTTTTCTTTTTTAATTTTTTATAAATAATAATTTTGCTTTGTGTTTTTTTCATGTTTTTTTTTAGAGTAATTCTGATTTTATGACTCGAGTCATGAATTTTAAAAATTAGCTTGATTTAACTTTGATTATTTTTTCATGTCCTTTAAAATTAATTTTTTTTTTTAATTTTATCATTCAAATTTAGTTATTGACCCTTGAATTTTGTGATTTTTTTTTTCTTTCTGTAAGATTATCTTGAGTTATGAGTTAGTTGAATTAACTAAATTGATTCAAGTTTTTATTCTTTTAAAAAAATATTTAATTTGTTCTTAGATGTTTTATTTACTACTAATTTAGATTTAGATTTTTTTTTCATTTTCTCTTT
Organism: Populus tomentosa; assembly: GCA_018804465.1. Taxonomy (NCBI): domain Eukaryota; kingdom Viridiplantae; phylum Streptophyta; class Magnoliopsida; order Malpighiales; family Salicaceae; genus Populus; species Populus tomentosa. Next base: position 11,012,563 of record CM031993.1, on the reverse strand, counting down.
GTAAGTTTATCAATTTATTTATATAAATGGTTATTAATTTATTTAATTAGATAATTACATATGCTTTTTTATTTATTTTTTAAATTTTTTATGAAAAAAAATATCAAAATAACCTATATATTCAATATTTTTTAAAAAAAAATTATAACTCACATAAAAACACGAGTTAATAGCTATTATGCTTATAAAAGTCACCGAAGAGAGGCCTTTTGAAAATTTTGAATATAGGCTTATAGAAGTCATTGTCATGTAGCCTGAAATCATTAATGGCAAGGAAAATAAAAACCTACCATATAATGTCAAGAAGTACAGAATTTGTCTTTCTATACATTTAGTAATACTGAGTTTGATCAGTGATTAATTATAAAAATAGAGATATTTTGATAATTTTATATTTTTATAGTTTTTAAGTGAATTCTTATCTTTTTAATATTATGAAAAGACATGTTTTTTTTTTGTTTTTGTCTTTTATATCCCCAAATCATAAATAAATGATATTTAAATAAATATTGCAATCCAAGTAGCTCATTGTTTTTATTTTTTATTTCTCGAAATAGTTACCAAATATTACTGGTAATCCAAGCAGTAATTAAATTCCATGTTCAAATGTTTTCTTTTTCTTGCAAATAAATTAACAATGGATTCATATTTTTATTTTCTTTTTTTTCATAGAAGATCATTTATAATGCTCATCATAAAATCCTATATTAAAAAATATATATACTCCTTATTGCAAAGGTGTATGTTTCAAAATGTATGTCTCTTATAAAAAAATAATCGAAATTCAAAAACTGAAATTTACTACTTTATCATTATTTAAAAATCAAATTCACATACTTTTTAATAAACACAATATATATATATATATATATATATATATATATATATATATATATATGAATTAACATTGAATACATCTTAATACAATATAACCTCTATAAGTTAACACTCGATAAATTAATAATTTTGATTGATCCCGACCATGTAATAAACTAATAATTCAATAAATTTATATAATAAAACATCTAAAAATACACATAGGTTTAACTTGACATGTAAATTAATAATCTTTTTATTTATTAAAATTACAAAAACACAAATGCATGACACATTTAAGAGGTATTTGTAAAATATGATTCCAACACTATTTTTGTTCTCTTGAAATTATTTCATCTTAGATCTCAATTCAGACTTTTCTTAGTGTATTAAAAGGCGATGGTGTAGTTCTCTCATATTTGCAAATGAAAATTATATAATGTGATTGATGCTTTGAGTGGATCTTTATATGAGATAGGATCCAATACAAAATTACCATCTTCAACTTCATCTTGGTTGTTATTTTCCATGAAGTTCTTGATAATTATATAATTTGCTCATACTTAAAATCTTTTAAGTTATTTTGTTTTTTTAAGGTATTTAAAAATATACTCAACATCTATTGTATTACGATTATTTAACTATTTAATTAAAACATGTAATTGTTGAATGCTTTTATCATCAAAGTGTTGATCCAAATACTCTACATTTATAATATCTATAAACCTAATTCTACAATGTTGAAAACAATTTGCAATTAAACTTGTTTAAATATTTGTTGTCCAAGTCAAGATTGTAAGATTCATTACATCTAAAACATGCATATTCTTTGGAATTTGGATCCTAATTTCATAACCCTCTAAAAGACTTCAATAAACAACGATAATGCATCTTGTAATCTAATATGATTCCCAAATCATGAGGCTAAACTTTTTATATTGTGTTGGGTGGCAAGAAAAATAATTCAATACTTTCAAAGTTTCAATAATTTTTTTGATGAGATTATTAGCAAGCAAGAGAACTTTTCTATCATCCATTTTTTATCAAGTTATTAGACATATTCTTGGAATAAAATCACAGTCAGTCAGTCATTCTTATTTGTTGGCATGAGGGTGGCAATTCATATCGCTTAAGTTCACATTCTCGAAACGACTTGGTTTGGCATACTTGCCAATAAACCATATAATAATTTTCCCATAGCCATCCTCATTACAACAAATAACAATTGTAAGTTTTTGCTTTTCTTGTTTCTTAGCTTTATGTTGCTTTGTTTCAAGAGAATGCTTTGATTGTAGTTTATAAAATAATTATGTTTCATTCATATTGAATACATCTTTTGTAAAAAATTTATTTAGTTTCTTTCTTGTGAACTGCAAGTTTTTCTCTCAACATCAACTGATATGTTTTTTTTGAAATGATGATACATCTTTATAGTATATCTTGATTTGAAACACTCGAGCCAAACTTTTTTTTTAAAAAAAAAATTGCAAATATATATATTAGAAAATCTTTTGCATTCTTCGTGATTAGTTCTTCAATCATTTTCAGATTTTCTTGAAATTGAATGAACCACAACCTTCTCTAGCTCTAGGAATTTTATGTTTTCTGTTTTTTGCATCTTTTTTATTTTAATATTAGCTCATAGATATTCTGATGATTTCTTGATTGTGTTTGATATTGTTGCTTGAGTTATTTGCAAGTTAAACTTTTCTAACATCCACTCTTGCAATTGCTTTTAAATACAAGTTGAATTTTCTATATTCTACTCACATAATGTTTTCTGCATTTCATCCATTATTATTGATTTCCTTACACCTCTCTCACATAATGTTTTATGCATTTCATCTACTATTGGTGATTTCTTTACACCATTGAGATGAGAAGTCACTGCAATTAGTCTTTGTTTGGCTTGATATTCATTAAGTATATTAACTAAATATACATCAAATATAATTTTAATTTGTTGCAAAAATAAATAGTCTCATAATTTCTATTTAATAAGACTAATTATATTTGTGAAATTGTTTTGGTTAAACAAATACATAAAATAATAATAATTCATAATTAAATAATATTTGTATAACCACAATACATAATACATGTATTAAGTTGAATGTCCTGGGAAAAAAAACCTTGTTAAATTACATTTTTTCATCAAGTAATGTATAAATCAATAAATAATTAATTTATCAATTAAATAATATCGTGATTATTTAATAAATTTTCAAGATTCAAAAGATAATAATTTATATTTATAGAGGAATAACTACACGGGTAAAAAATCCAATAGAAAGTATAAAGTGCAGCATGTTTCAACTTTGAATTCCAAAACGAGGACCGATGTCAATGCCAAACTTCATTTGTGATTTATCATGTATGGCTCCATATCCATCACATGATCCTATATTAAGAACAGTTCTTGTTCATCGGCAAGCTAGCCAAGATGGCAGCCGGGGACATGAAAAGTTGCAGCATGAAGATTGCCATCATCATCGTCAAAATTGCCAAGAAAGGATTATTTGCTTACACTCAGGGCAAACACAGACACAACAGACTACTTGAAAAGAACACAACATCAAAACTACAGCTACCCCCATCAGCATTCCCAGAGACAAACACACAAGAAACAACTGTATCTGCAACTACAACTTGACCAAACTCACTTCCCACAGACTACAACTAAAGAGCTGCAAGACAAATAGCACTTTGCAATTTCTGTAGCTGTGGTGAAGAGTGAAACTAACCATTGCTGTTGCATTTTGCACTCAGAGCTGCACTTGTCTATCAAAAATCCAGCTGAAAGGAATGATGGGTCCTTGCTTGGCCCTCCCTTGAGCTCTTTCTTCCAGCTTTCTAATTCTTGGAGGTAACCCGCAGACATAGTCCTGAGCTTTTTTGCCCTCAGCTGAAAGTCCAGTCAATTTCTCCACCTTCCACCTGCCCACCAAGAATTCCAATATATCGGCATAGTCCTTGGCGGTGTAGACTCCAAGACGCTGTGCAACGGCTGAAAAGTGCTCAAAAAGGTTATCATCACTGCCATCATACATCAAGTGTGCAGGCATAGCAATTTTCTTCCTCATCATGTCAGCAAAAGCCAGAACAGTTGCATCAGGATCAATCTCGAAGAGCTTTTCCACTATCTTTGTGTAGGCAGTCTCATGGCGCTTTTCGTCTGCAGCAATTATACCACATATCTGAGCCAATTTCATGTCTCCACGCTCCTTGGCATGTCTAGCAGTGTTCCCATGGGAGATGAAGGTTGCCCTCTCTTGGAAAGAAGTGTATATGAACCCCAGGTAGGGACTATTTTCTGTCCGTGGATCCTATGAAAAGATACAAGAAAAGAAAATCAAATTAGAAAAGGGCACCTTCCAGACTAAATTGTCAGGTGATCTACTCCATGGATCTATATTATTAAATCCTATAAAGGTATCTAGATTTTGCTTCAAATGTAATCATAACAGGAGATTCTTTTTTTCAGAAAATAAACCCATTAGCAGACCTAATTCTTCAAGATCGAGATTAAACTGCAATTAGAAATGCATGCATATTGACTGGGTGGAAAATTAAACCACCACCAACCAGTAGAAATAAATTTACTATGCTAATGGCTGAATCCGGAACAGCAGAAACTTTTATGTGTGGTGAGCACCCAGAAGTGCATCACAATTGCTAACCGGACCAATGAAAACTCTATGAACATGTGGTCAAAGGATCATTATGTTTCTTCTGTGAGCATGCATCTGAATATAAGAAAATTTACGACAAGGATCTCACCATTCCTGACCCAATTAAATATTGAATTGTCTTCTCAATTTGCCTCATGTCCACTCGCCCAGAGAGATAGAGATACTTGTTAAGAAGGTCACCATGCCTATTCTCTTCAGCAGTCCATGCCCTTGTCCAAATTGCCCATGGTGAAAGGCTAGCACCTGTTTCATCACGAACTCCATCCAAGGTATTCAGCATTGTTTGATAAGTTGGAAGAGCTTCTTCTGTGACCATGTCTCCAACCAAAACAACAAAGTAATCATCTGGAAGCTCCTTTGCCCTCTCCCTGAGTTCCCTGACTTGTTCTTCAAATCCATCAGAGGCAGGATCAGGCAGAAAATCTTGTGGTTGCCAACATTTCTCAACTGGCTTCAGATGAACCAAGATGTTCTGCTCAGCCCAATCCTCCAAAGATTTGAAGATTTCAATCTTTTGGGGTGGCATGGAATGTGTGACTTGTACATGCACCTCCCTAGGGGGCATAAAAGGCTTCTTGACACTCTCAACCTCCCTGCATTGAGTAGAAAGATTCAGGATTGTGTGCTTAATGTATAAATTGGATTTGTCTCAGGGATTAGACACAGCTTAATGCTTCTACACGGTGACACAATAGTATAATAGGTGCCAATATTTAATTAGTGACTGTTCCTGCATGGTCTGTTGTATAAGATACAATGAAAAAGAGCACGAAGTGGAGAGATGATATACACAAAAATTGATTAGAAATTGGTTTTACTAATGTCAGGGCAGTTTGATGCAAGGTTGAGCACACGCTAAAGGTTTGTATATACAGTCTTCACTCAGTTTGGCTAGAATCTCTCAGCTTTTCTGAGGTAGCAGTGGAAAGAGAGTTAAAGACAGGCTTCCCTTTCTCTCCATTTATTGAATCTAAACTTCACTAATTGTTGCTCACACACTGTTCAATCTCCCTGGCAGATCTCTCAGCTTATCACCATAAACTCACATCTCCAGAATACGAATAAAAAAAAATAAAAGTGGATGTTCCCATTGTATAGCACTACCATCACCATAGGCCCAAAAGAAACCCATATTCTGGTTTGAAAATCAGAAACGTGGTTATGGATTTATTTATCTTGATTATATAAAAAATGATATTCGGCCCTCATTCAATGTGTTGCACATTAACTAGCAAGTCCTCTAAGTTATAGTGTTAGCTGGTTGAGTGGAACATCAAACACAGCAGTGTAAGGCATCTTTGCTCAACAATTACTCTTCCTCCTTCTAAAGGTGGCCAATTGAAGATAAACAAGAACCCAAGTACAGTTTTCATACAAAACAGACTTTGCAAATGCCACAATCTATTATCAAGCCAAATGCCAGTATCACAACAACCACAGCAGAAAACAAGGGATAGGTGGAATCAAACATCTTGTCAAATGATCTCATATGAATTCCACCTCAAAAAGAAGAGCAACCCATGAATTCCACCTCAAAAAGAAGAGCAATGTATAAAATAACATGCGACAAGAACACAAACAAGCAGCTGGCTTGCAGGTACCAAAAGCAAGAAAGTGGAAACGAATAGGGAGACAAGTTGTACGGAAAAGAGTTATTGGTTCTTATCAACATGACATACAGCTACAAGTTAGATAATAGTCAATGCTCTCACCTATGGAACCAATGCAAAGGCTAAACATTTGGGATATCAAACTAGGTTCAACAACTTAAATACCCACTTGAAATAAACCAAAAAACAATATCTGCCTCATAAAGATGTCTGAAAATATAATTATACTATATAGATCACCTAGTAGAAAAAAAAGATAAAAAATAAAAAATTAGCATCCAATGCAAAAATCATAAAATTTAAAAGAAAACTGCTGAAGATCCTGAAAGATTAAAAATGAAGTTCGAGTTCACCAAACTCCTCAAGTGAGAGAAATATTTCTGCACCGCCGAAAGAACATGGCAAAAAGCTACTTGAAGAAAAGTCAAAGATTCACAACCTGTCAACCAGTGCAATAAAGGAATCTTTCTACTTAGCCACCCAACTTGAATGTCCTTTTTAGATGTAGATTCAACAACATTTAAAGAAAAACAATTAACATGACAAACAGAAAACGTACTATAGAAATTACATCTATCAGCCTAAAAATGTCATCATCGTGTTTGAATTGAAGCACACGTAAAATTGTGCTACATAGATCACTCTACATATGTATGAATCTAATAGAACTGACAGCAGGAACACAAAACAATGATCGCAGAAAAAGAATAATTCTCAAAGCATATAACAGCAGTAGAACCAGAATTACAAAACACCCCAGGTCACCTCTGGTAATAACCTGTCATAGTAATGTAAAGGACACGGATCATTCAATAAACTAATAAATATAGACAAAACCACCACAACGGAGTAAACACGAGCAAGCAACAAGTGCACAAGCATGCAGCAATCATATGCAACATAGATTATAACGATGAATCAATCAAAAAATTAAAACCAAATTGATAAACTTTCAGCCAGGTTTTTTATCCAATGATCATTGAAAGTTTAAAGTTTTTGTCTCCAAACACGTACGCAAACAAGCACCCATATATGATACATCCAAGCATCTTACTTCATCCATCTCTAAATCAAACACCAAAAGCTTCAATGACACCGACAAAAATATAAAAATCATTGACATAAAATAAATGCTTCTTTTAATAGAAGAGAATCAATGCAAATGCTAACCTGGAATTCTAGAAACAAAGATATGGACAATATAACAAATATCTTAACCACCCCATCACCGACTAGCCAGAGAAGACAACCAGAAAAAAAACGTGCTAGCATTAAAACCACGGGCTATAAAGAAAACCACCAAACCAAAGAGAAACATCCCAACCACATATATGAATCAAGATAAATAATAATAAATAATAAAGGAATTTCAATAGCATATGCCTTTAATGGCTCTAGTCATCATAAACCAGAAAACGTTCGTAGAATCTTATGAAACCTGATTTCACAGACGGCAAAAAATTGCCCCCCCCCCCCTGCATTAATTCTCCTCTCTTAGTTGGTTTTTTCATAACATGCTAAAAACTCGAATGAATCAACATAATAAATGTCTTGCCATTTTAAATCCCAATAAAAAAAAATCTTATAAAAAAAAAACGAAAAGCATAGAATCATAATTTTTTATGCTATAAAAACAATAGAAACACCACTTCAACAAGTGTTTTAAAAAAAAATACTTCGATGTTAAAAAAATTGACTATAAATACGAGAATGTTCAGTTGGACAATGTACAAACTTGAATTAAACTCTCAAAAAATAAAAACCTATATAAAACAAATGTGAATACTTACTCGAAACAAAAAGCCACATCTTTGTGAATTCAAGTTATAGAAGCTAAATTTGAAGGGGACAACAATTAGAAGATGAATATAAAGTGCATCGCAGGCAAAGAACAAAACCCATCTAGAACGGACCTGAAGCAACTTTCATTCAAATCAAATCAGGGCAAAACAACACATCACTACAGGAAAAGAACAAAAGCGAGGTCCATGATTATTGAAAAACTGTTGAAGCTTTCAAATTTGATACCCAAAAATAGAAAAAAGTGTTTGAAGGCATAGAGGAGAGAGAAAATGTGTTTGAAGGCATAAACAACAAGATCACAAAACCACACACGAATGAGGAATGAACACAGAAGCCAAATTACAGTGAGGAAACAAAAACCCAGATCCAAAATCAGCTGAAAATCTTAAAAAAACATGCAAAGACCCATGTTTTATAAGCAAAAACAAAATGGGCATTGAAGAGAAAATGAAGCAGGGAAAGAAACCAACTCACTTGGTGCGAGAATTCAGGGTATATGCCATGCAAATCTTAGGAGATCTGAAGCTAGCCATTGGTGGAAGAGAAAACGCAGGTAACTTTTGAGATTGAGAGACAAAAGGATTGAGCTTGAGAGCCATTGCTTGCTGATTTGTTTCTGTCCAAGGCTCAGTTTCCTCCACAAAGAAAAAGGAAATATTTTTTTAAGGAGAGAAATAGAGCAGGGGAGAAAACAGTGTAGGAGTAAAAGTATGGGACTCAAGTGCCTTATTTATATCAATAAATATATATAAAATTACTTGTATTTTAACACAATTACGTTTTTGCCCCACCATTTACTTCTCTCTACATGCTTGTTAGGAGATCTTCAGGGCAATACTTTATTTTATTTTTTGGTAGAATTGAAGCAAGGAAAACTATATTTTTTTTATTCGAATATATTATTTTTTATATGGAGAGTATTTTTAATATTTTAAATTTGTACTCTCAAAAAAAATAAAATCCATCCACATTTGGATTGACGATCCACCCATCTTAATATATGAAATGGGAAATTAGCCAATGGGATGGTAAAATCAAGTGCTGTATTTTTTTTTATTAATTAGCAATAATATATCATCAAGTTGATGGCAAAACCATGCGCTAGCTGTGTTTGTATTTAAGCCTAAACTACAATGATTTATCAGTGACCTAATGCATTGCAGGTTGATATTAGGGTTTCTGACAATAGCTAAGTTTGAACTACAAGCAATAATTCAAGGCTTAATTAATATATGGTTGTGCAATACATGCCTGAGGGCGAAAGTTTGACAAATCAAGTATATGATCATACCCTAGTCAACATATATATATATATATATATATATATATATATATAATGATGTGACACGATGAGCATGAGGTATGTTTCAAGAGATATTTGGACATGTTTGCAAGTTTTGATCATGGTGTGTCGAATCTTGTTGGATTTGCTTTCGGTATAATAAAATATTCAATAAATGGATTGATTAGTGTAAGTTTTATAGAGTTTGTTTGGTAATTCAATAGTTATATACTTATTTTATTGGTAAGTGATTTGTTATAAATTGAACTATTTAAAAAATATATATAAAAAAAAAAAATAGCGTGGGGATTTTCTTGTGGTGATATTAAACTTGGATAAGAAAATAAATCTTAAAATCTTTTGATTTTGATTTTTGTCTGACGAGAGTTTCTAGTCAAATTATATAAGAGTTAACTCTACATGGATTTGTTTATCTAGGGAGTGTTCGGAATTATGATAATGGTTCTTTTTTAAAGTATTTTTTGCTCGAAAATACATCAAAGTAATAATTTTTTTAAAATTTTTTTTTTCACATCAACATATTAAAACAATCTAAAAACATAAAAAATACTTTTAAAACACAAAAACAAATAGACTCTTAATAGGTTCAAATGATGGATTGCTAATTTTTATTCTGAAAAACTAGTATTGAACGATGAAATCTGGAAAAAAAAAAATAAGGTAGAAAATACAAGATGATATCAGGTTGCATCAACTTTTCAATTTCGTAACTCGAGTTATTATACTGGAAATGTCTTATATGAAAAAATAATAAAACTCAATCCTCAACATTTGAACGATGAATTATCATTGTTGTTACTATTATTGTTGTTGTTATTTATTATTATTATTATTATTATTACTATTATTGTTGTTGGTGGTGGTGCTACTGCTGCTGCTGATACCATTACTACCATTACCATTAATAACATCAATACTATTACCATATAAGACATTGCTAATTTTTATTCTGAAAAACTAGTATTGAACGATGAAATCTGGAAAAAAAAAAATAAGGTAGAAAATACAAGATGATATCAGGTTGCATCAACTTTTCAATTTCGTAACTCGAGTTATTATACTGGAAATGTCTTATATGAAAAAATAATAAAACTCAATCCTCAACATTTGAACGATGAATTATCATTGTTGTTACTATTATTGTTGTTGTTATTTATTATTATTATTATTATTATTACTATTATTGTTGTTGGTGGTGGTGCTACTGCTGCTGCTGATACCATTACTACCATTACCATTAATAACATCAATACTATTATCATTATTGTTGTTACTGTTACCATTATCACAAACATTATTATTATTATTTATATTATTATTGCTATTACTATTATAATAAACTATTATCATTATCACTATTGTTAATATTATTATTATTATTGATGGTATTATTAGCAATATTGTTAGTATTATTGTTATTATCATTATTATTATTGTCATTGTTATTATTGTTGTTGTTACAACTATCAATATTATCACTATCAATATCACTATTACGACTACTACTATTATAGCAAAAACTATAAACTTGATTTGAAATATAAAATTAAAAATTATAAAAACTTTGATAAAAAGTAAGAAAACAAATAAGAAATCAAAAGAAAAATGACCAAACAAAAATTGATATTATTATTGAAAAAAATCATAAATGTGATTTGAAGGATAAAATTAAAAATTATATAAAAAATCTTTAATAAAAAAGCCAAGAAATCTACCATTTCACCCCTAAAAAGACATCAATCTGGGAGTCTTTTTAATTACAAAATCATTATTTTACTATTACAATCCATAATACACAAAAACATACAAATGTTTTAGCTTTAATCTTTAACTTTCATGAACTTATATGAATGGTGCATCTTAGTGATATTTCTGGAATTCTTTGAATTGAATTCAATTTGTTTAAAATATATGATTTGAGATTATTAACATTATAATTGAATTTAATTGTAATAGAGAATTAGTTTTAAAATTATAATTTAGTTTGTGTAAATTTGTATGATCAAAGGGTTATAAATTTAAATTTTAAAATTTATTTTTGTTTTATAATTAGAATTGATTCATTTAAATTCAAATAATTTTATTTTTTTTGAGAAAGGGTGTCAAAAAATAATATAAAACTATTATTTGAAACCCATTAAAAATTGCTTTTTCTTGGTTACAAAAATTATTAGTTTTTAATTTTAACGATGTCACTCCTGGATGGGTTGCACTTGATTGATCGTCTTCACTCTTGCTAGACAGAAAGAATATTAAAATCTCGATTTCACTAAAAAATAAATTAATCAAAGGTGTTGTCGACAATGATTCAATCAAGACTGAAAATCACAGGCTCACATTACACGGATTAGCAATATTTAATTAATTATTTCATAAAGAGTAAAAAGGAGGGAACGGACCACACACACACGCATATATATATATATACATATATATATATATACATATATATTAATGGATAAGAATCAAATCTACGGGATTTTCTAAAACCCATATCAATAAAATAAAATTAGAGGTTTTGCTTAGTTTCAAGTTCGAGTTAGTTATTAATATAATGATTATTTAAAATTTATATAATTTTTAATTTTAAAATTTTCAGTACAAGCTATTCTAAACATTCATATTAATTCAAAAAACTAAAATAAAGACTCTTTCTATAATAGAATCCCAAATCATTCATGTATGATGATGTAATATGAGGTTAAGATTCGGGACAAAATGGTAAAAGAGAAGAAAATGACAAAACAACAAACAAATATATCCCACTGTCAGTGTAGTGCCTAACTTCTACTTTTTATTTATTTTAAAAGTACATTTTATTTGAAAAAATATTAAATATATATTTTTTATTTTTTTAATAATTTTTATGTATTAATATAAAAAATTCTAAAAATAACTAATTATCCAGCATCGTGAGTTGTCTGTATGGCCTTCACCTTCAGTTGGAGGTTTTTTTAGTTTTTTTTAATGATTTTAATGTTTTAATATAAAAAATATTAATTTAATATAAAATTAACTTTTAATCATGAAATTCCAAACAATAAAGTTGAGTAGTTGATCAAATAGCTCTAGTGATGTTTCTACCTTCGCTATCAAAATCAATCTCAAATCAAGGTATAAAAAGAAATCTTATATATACACGCACATAAACATGATTGTATGATAATATAATTAAGGTTATTTTTTAAAATATTTTTAATATTAAAATATATTATTTTTATTTTTAAAAATTTATTTTTAAAATTAGTACATTAAAACTATTCAAAACATATACAAAAAATTAATTTTTTATATAAATTTTTTTATTAAAAATACAGATTAACTTGCATTTTTAAACGCAACAATACCTTAAATATTGTCCAAAACTAACACAATATATATATATATATATATATATCATACAACATTGTACCAAATATACATGATTTGTGTTGTTCTTATGGTTTCTTCCACAGTCCACTTGAAAGGCCAGATGACCTCTTCTTCTCCTTTCTTTTTTTGTGTCAAGCTGTCTTTTGTTTTCTTGCACCTGTCCACCTCTCGATTCCCCATCACACGATGTTTCAAAATTTGTTCATTTTATGCTCTTCAAAAATAACCCCCGTGAAATATTTTTTATTCATTTTTTACAATCCCAGAAAATCAGTCAATTATATTTATTTTTTATTCAATCTATATCATATAGAATTAATTATTTAAGATAATTAACTTTAAAAAATATAATTTAATCAGCTAGATTTCAAATTTAATTCATAAAGAAGTTCAACCCATACAAACTTTAAAATTATTGAAGATTTATATGGTTATTAATTTAAAAACTGAAAAGAAGTCTATATAATCTGACCTGAATATCTATGTTAATAAAATATATATATATATATATATATATATTAATGTGAGGTTGATTTATTTTTATTCCAGATAAATAATATAATCATTGAGTTATTTTTATTTTTTTTAAAATAATTTTATTACAGATAAATAATTTATGTAGCAGGGAGACTTTTTGTAGAGAAGAAAATCGTCGAGCCGTGAAATTTGGTTAGGGGGCGCCCACGATAATAAAGCAGCTGCCCTGTTAAGTACAAACAGCTTAGAGATGTGTCGGCGCGCCCATCACACCCTGTGATTAGATAGAAAGTCAATTAAGTTTTTGTCCTCTTTTAATCACTAGTTGAAATAGAAATAATACGTCATGGTTGATTATATTTTTAGGTTAAAATCAATGTTATGGTTGAAAAACCTCCCACGAATGTTCAGTTTGGGCAAGGTAGGTTTGATCAATATTTTAATTTTTATAAAAGAAAATCAATCAATCGAGGCTCGAGTTTCTACCAAATTAGGTTTTGGTTCTTGTCGACAGAAGGCAAGATTGACCGATTTGTTTTCTTTTATTTTCTTTGGTCAATGATAATCTAAGTATTTCATATTTAATATTTACTATTTAAAGATGATAAATAACTTGTTATTTTTATAATAACAAGTATGATCTATTTAATTTATAATTGATGATTTTTTTTAATATTATTGAATTCATTTTGTCTAAATATTTTTAATAGTAACATGATATCTTAATCAAAGTTCCAGTATATTTTTTATATATTATGCTTTTCAATCACCCATATTTTTAATTTACCATGCAAATCTTTTTAAAAAATCCATTAGAAGCCATTGGATTTAACTTTAATAATGTCTTTTATATATATATATATATATATATATATATATATATATAATGTTTTGGAGAGCTATGGCCTATGTCTAACTGCTAGTCTAAATTTAATCGTGCAATAAATTTGCTTCTGATCCATCATTAAATAGCTAACAAAAAGTTGGTGGTAATGAAGATAAGATTAAGATTGTGTCGTTTTATGTTTGTATATTTATTTTTATGTTTTAAAATTATTTAAAAAAAATTATATATTTTTTATTTTTTTAAAATAATATATTTTTAATATTTTTAAATTATTTTAATGCACTGATATCAAAAATATTTTAAAAAATTAAAAAATTAATATTATTTTAATATATTTTTAAATAAAAAATATTTTAAAAAATAATTATAACCACACTACAATAAAAACACCACCGCTAAAATCTTCCTAGGATTATACATGCTCGTTTTAATGGGATAACTTTTTATACTTGGAAATGAAAGAAGAATTTAATTATTATTTTGAGGCGATATCTTTTAAGTTTTAGAGTATAAAAATTCATAAAACAAACACATAGCATTAAAAAGCTGGTCTTAAAACTTGTTCGGTGATGTTGTTATTGTTTAAATAACTTTTTATATTAAAATATATATTAATATTTTTTATTTTTAAAAAAATATTTTTAAAATCAAAAATCAAAATAATTTGAAAATATTAAAAATATATTAATTTAAAATAAATAAAAAATTTTAACTTTTTTAAAAAATACTTTATCTTAATGTTATTTTTTTTCTAACTTATAGAGTTCATACTTTGAAACTAACGTCCATAAAAACTAATTAAATATCTCTAGAGATTTGTTTTCAAGTTCATCGAACGATCTGAAGATTCCCTTGACATCTATGATCTAACCAAAGAAAAAACCAAGCAAAGAGCAAAACGGGAGGGCAGGCGGCAGAGACATTGGCTCCATCGTCTTCCTGCTTGGGGCCTTTTCACTTTTCTGCTCTCTCCCCAAGTTTTCTGCCTCTGGATTTAACCTTTAACCCACAGATGATAAATATCCTGAGCTTCTCATCCCTTTGCTCGAGAGTCCAGTTAAGCTCTCCACATCCATGGAGCCACCGTCGACAAGTTCCCATGTTCTAACCGCCGGGATACACTACAGACCACCCCCCAATACTCTAAAAATGTGTGAAAAATGTGATCGGTGCAAAAGTCCAGGCGCCAAAAGTCCAGGCAAGGTACCAAAAGTCCAGTAAAGCTGCAAAGGCAGCCTATTTTTTGATCATTTGGCACTGAATTTGAGACTAGATTGAACTCAAGAAGTCATAGCCATATTAGACTGCTAATGACAATGGAAAAAGCAAGCACTAGAAAAAATAAAAAATAAAAAAAGGGAATGGTAATGGTTAGTAAAAATTTAAAAATTTATATTTTATAATTTCACATAATTAAATTTTATTTGTTGGATTTTGGATGTTGTAAGATATAATTATTTGTTGGATTTTGGATATTTTATCATCCAAATAAAATATATATAATAATAATAATAATAATTGTTGTTTTTTAAAATATTTTTTAAAAAATAAGAAAGAGTGAGGGAAGGGTATACCCTTTGAAAATTGATGTAAAAAAAGGGAAGGGTAAAAATGATGGTGTTAGGATATGAGGCCAGAAAGAAGTGGCCGACACTTTTAGTGAAAAAAATAGGGGGTGGGAGTTCATTGTTGAAAATGCGATTATACCGTAATTTAAAAAAAGTTTATTTTTTTTAAAATTAATTTTTATTTTATATTTTAAATAATTTTAATGTATTTACACATTAAAAAACAACGTAACCTAAACAGGGATTCAGGGTTCTTCTCATTTAGAAGGAATGATTTTCCCTCTTCACGAAAAACAACACGACATATACTACTTGTCATCAAGAAAAGATAAAATGTTTGAAGCAATCCAAAAAATGTCATGGTATTTTTTTTTTCTTTAAAGCAAACCCTGTTACATTCAAACCATCATCTCCTACTTGTATCTTTATTATGTTTACATCAGCATTTTGTAGCTTGATATCACCATACACTCAATCAAATAACACGAAAGATATGGAGAAAAAAAGGTGTTAAAAAGATGAGGGGAAACAAATCACACAAATCGGTTAAATGGCCTTCGTCCAACCGTAGCAGGCATCGAGACGGTTGAATCCACACTCAAATCTCCTATGGATTGAAGGGACTGATGCTTATCTAAACCCCTTTGAGAGCTTGAATCCTTGCTGGTGAAGAAGGCGCCTTTGTTCCACTTGAAAGATCCAATGCCTTGTGTAAGAGGGAACGAGAGTCTCCTCTTTTCACTGTTTGGGGTCCCTGGAAACCTCTCTTTGGGATTGCTATAAGCTCTTGTTTTTGCCTTGGCTGAGGCCGTAGGAGTCATGTAGTTTGGCACTGAAAATGGTGGGCAGCTCGTGAGGCTGTCGTCATCCTTCAATGGCAGGTCGAAAGGAGAATTCCCTCCACTGGCTCTTGCTCTTGAATATCTTGACAAGCTAGGGCTGTTTGCTTGTGGAGTTCTAAGTAGAGGAGTTCGCACTGGTCTTGTTGATACAAATGCAGTTGATTTTGAGGATCTCGGTGTGGGAGTATCCATATTATCAAACCCTAGATGTTGTTGCTTGTGGCTACTTGATGGGGGTCTTGGGCTAGGCTTTATCTCTGAATGTGGCCTTGGCGGTGTAAGTTGAAAATTCTTCAAGGCTTGGCTTTCAGGAGGATTCGTTGGAGGTAGCTGACGTTCTAACCAGTTCCACCACCATGGAAATCCATTGGAACGGATATCCATGAGAGCTGACTGAGCAGATTTTGGAGAGGCTTTCCACAGCTGTTGGAAAACAGAAAACAAATATACTAAGATGTGTTCCTTTTCTTCAAAGCATACTACGTAGCTTCATGGTAGCATCAGTCATGATAATTTCAATTGATTCCCAAGATGATCCAGGCAATAACCCAACACTACTGGATCAATGGGCAGGTGCAAGTATTGCACAGGGTAACAACTCTGGGTCTTGAAGTTCATATATCATGAACAATTGTGTCTCCAGCTCATTGTTCTTTGACTTAAAGTTTCAGAGAACATATTGTCCTACTAGCTGAAATCAAGCTAATAGAATTGAGAAATGTCATCCCTGATAGCTTATCTTGCAACCCTTCTATGATTTGCTTCTCATGCAATTGGGTTATATTCTTTATAACAAACAATCTTCAAAACTATATAATTACAGTGCTTACAATGAGATCTAGCAATCTAAACTCAACAGTAAATGTTAAATTAATTTCCTAAATAGTATGTTAAAGTGAAATTGAAATATGATTGTAACCAAAAGATAAAAAGACAAGAAATGAAGAAAATGAGCTACAAAGTTTTTGGAGGTAAAAGAGCCATTTAGTGCAAATACCTGGTGGGAATATGAATAAGCCATGGCCCTTTCTCTCTTGACGACTGCCTCCACCTTTCTCTGCAACCTTGCGTCAATTTCCTCCTTCGTCAGAATGCTGTCGTCCCAGTCTTCACTATTACCTGCCTCAGGCTATACCAATACCCCCAGTTATTACTGAACAGACACAGAAGCAAATATAATGCTGCCTTTATTTAGACAACAACAACAACAACAACAACAATAAAATCACCCTTTCATTAACAAGTTGAAGACATACTTTAGCATTACTTCCAATGGACAACCTAGTGGCTAAGATTTGTGATTTCTATGTGGAGTTTGAGGTTCAAATTCTGGGAGGGGTGGGGGGGAGGCCTAGCCTCCATTGTGTAGCCCAAGGGCTGTTGAACCTCCATTGCATTCGAATACAGGATGTACTTAAACATTGCTCTGAGTGAGAAGTGCTGAGATCTTTCCTCTAAAAGAGCCATGCATTGATCAGAGGGATAATACCCAACATGTTCCATGGCCTAAAGAAAAAGGCAGAGTTTCTTTTGGTTACCTGTTACCAACAAACAGGACACCAAGACAGATTGCTTCAAGTATAAGGCAGAGACCAAAACCATGCATCTGAAATTGGAGGCCAAACCTAGCTTGCAGGTTTTAGGTGAGATACTTATTTTTAACCCACACCAATTTATACTGATTAACACATTGATCTAGGTTCTCAGACATATAGCTCCTTAATGGAATGGAAAGAAACATAACCATGAGTCAAAAAATGGACTTACCGACTGGCCCCATTTGCCCAAGGTACCATCCACTTCTTTATCATTTTTGTTTTGAGCTTGACGTCGTGCTTGGTTTTCTAACATTTGGATCCTCCGTGACTGAATCTGAGACTGGACCCGAACCAAGAGCTGCATGTATTTCATTGCATTCATCGTCTGCCGCTTCACATTCTGTCCTCTTATCACTCCTTGAAGCCTCACAAGACCCTTCAAAGCTCTGAAGCTCCTCCTTGCCTTCATGACAAGTACCACATAGTATCAGTTTGACAATATTCCAAAATGAATGAGGTGTGCAAGAATGCTATAGGATTGCCTATAATGTTAAATTTGAGATATTTAAAAGCAAAGCCACCCGCAATCATCAGCCAGAAAAATGGCAAAAGATATGGCACAAAAGCAGCAAAAGATAAATTGCAAGATTCTGGGTAAAAATCCCATTCTGGCAGTCTTTATGTGTGTATATGATTACTTGTATAGATCAACTTCCCAAATGAAGTCTTAAAATGAGGAATTCTATAGAGCCACAAATATTAACAACAGATATTTTTGCTTTTCAGCACGCATGATAGCCAGATTTCTTGTTATTTTTCTTGATCAAGTTTTCCGTATTGTGCAAGCTACAAGTGAGAAGAGAATCTTACAACATAGCCTCTATAGGCTGCTTGGATCTTGGTTGCTGAAGCATGATGGTTTCTTAGAGTTGGTTCTGGTCTGTAATATATCTCCTTATGGCGTTGAGCATTCCTAGGAGAAGCTGCTCTAGGGGAAGCAACCCTTGGAGATGCAGCTCTAGGGGAAGCAGCTCTTGGAGAGGTGACTCTTTGAGAAGCAACCCTCGGAGAAGCAGATCTTGGAGGCACAAAGGGTGGTGTAGTCGGTTGCTCAGTAGGTGTGGGAGGCCTGAAAATTAATTTATGCTCTCTTTCAGCCTCATCCAAAATTTTCTCGATACTACTTGGTTCTCTAAACAGGGGAATGAATGAAGTGGTCTCTCCATGTCTTAGTTTTCCACGACCCTTCTTCTTCTTTTCTTTTGCGCTTCTCTTATCTGATTCCTGCAAGGTAATTAGCAGAAAAGAGGATGGGTTTTCAATTCTGCAAGCAGTTTGCAAGTAAATACTGTGCATGAAGAAGCAAAGAATGTTATCATTTTCAATCCAAATAAAAACTAAATGAGAAATGGGCAAGAAAATCTAAAATACCAAGCATGAACAACAAATATTAAATGTCATGAAACAGGTTACGTAATTTTTTCTCTTCCTATACTATGGAGACATGTAGAAGGCCATGAGTGAGTAAAAAATAAGCAGCCTGGTACACGCTCTGCTTCGTCAATTCAGGATGGTGCATCTTCCAACAATGATGAAAACATACATTTGGACAATTTTCATCAAAGGTTTTCAATCTTTCCAAACTCCATATAGATATGTGCATTTTATTAGCATCAAAAACAAAAACTTCAATTTAGCAAGAATCAGTTGTCTTTCAGTATATAACTTAATAGGCCATGAAGATTACTGAATTGAAGTTAAGCATATAACCATTATCATAACAATCTGAACTCATTTTCCTCCAAAGATTGAGGAAAATGATATGATAAACCAAACAAATTCTGTAAAGAACCCAACAAAATACATTTTAGGTCAGGCAAAACTCATTTTGAAAGAAGCTGATTTCAAATACAGCATCAGGAATAGCAACTTACATTAGCTAGTTTGTCCTTGGAGTTTGGTAGAAAGACCCTCTTGATTGCTGAAAACCAACTCCCTTTCTTTCCCATGTTCCTAGCATTACTGTCTCCACCCAGATGAGGAAATGAATCGCACAATTAACTGCCTGTAGCACCAAATGAATCTGCGCTTACCTGTGCATGCATGTACTAGGTTACGAATCTACACGTATCATAGCACAATAAAAATATGGATGCGAGGAAAAACAACATTAACCAGTAAACGAAGAAATTAGGTGGAATCATTCAGATATGAAGGTTATTATTATGTAGCTGACCACACACCATTGAAAGACTACACTGCAAGAAAATACGAGTTGAAATTCTACCAGAAAAACACACGATGATGGAATTTGAATCTTCACGACTTCTGTTTTTAACTGGTATATGAGCTAGATGGTCTTAACCAAGGAAAAACATGGTGAAAGAAACTAGATTTGAGACAGATAATTAGCAAATAGTTACAACAACTGCAATCAACTAGCTCGATGACAAAATTCCCTCAAGTTATTAGTTGAAGAATTCACATACAGACATACACTCAGACCCAGATACAGTATAAATAAGAAAAAAATACCAGGAATCTGCATGCTAGATTCAGATCATTTGTGCCAAAGAACAAAGACACCCTCCATCTTTTCATGTCACAATCAAATAAATGGATTAAGCTCCAACTCAGTTTGTCAATCAAGGGGTAAACTTAAAGAGGTCAAAGTTGGTTATATATACAAACAAACACAAATTGCCAAAGCAAAAACTATTTCTGAAAACAACCATGAAAGATAACTTTTATTTTTTTAATGAATAAAAAAACTAGAGAAACAAATCCTGGATAGAACTTGATAAACTCCCCTTGTACAAGGTTGTCTGTCCAAAACCAGGTAAGAAAAACAGTTAAATTCTGGAACCATCCAGGAATTAAGAGAAAGAGAGGGATTGAAGGGGTTCGAAACTAAGAGGGAATTTTTTATATATATAGTCTTAAAGAAAATTAAAACTCTTCAAGGAAACAAAATCTGACACTTGAAAGACAAAAGGGGATCCCAAGACAGATGAAGGAATTTAATAAGAATAAAATCAACTTACGATCACCAACAGTACCAATCTCTCTAAAAAGGAGAAAAATTTCACCTTTTAAACCTCTACACAGCCCTTTACATCTCCATAGAATAAACACAGTTACCATGCAACAAAAAGATCACAACAGAAACATCACAATTCACACAGGCCTCAAAATTGCAGAAGCTTACATGAACAGAAGAACTCACAGAGAACATACCTTGTAATTAAAGAAGACCCAGTTTTGCAGACCTAAAAACAAAGGCTGTTTACAAACAACATCTTGATTGATTCTTCTGTTTTCTTTTGAAATCTTTTTACATATGATATAATACACACACAACACACTAGTGTGTATATATTTCTGTAGGTTTTGCTCTTGTGTCCCTCCTTTTTCTTTCTTTCTGAGCTTCTTTGAATCAGGTTCTCGGTGCTTGCTTGTATGAATTTTCAACTTTTCTTTATCACCTTTCACCTTTTGTTGGATTTATGATTTTTTTTTTTCTTTTTGGCTAAATGATCATGATTACGAGAGAGAGAGAGAGAGAGAGAGAGAGAGAGAGAGAGAGAGGGGTGAGAGTTAACCACTTTGTCACTCAATGTGGCCAGCAACTTCAACTAACTTTACTTAAATGGGAAGACTATTTTCGACAGCAACAATCCCACAGTTTGGTTTGGTACTCTCTCTAACATTTATTTTATTCATTCAGTACTCCACATTACTATTATTTTTCATTGAAATCATATTTTAAAAAAATATATATATTTAAAATAATATTATTTAAAAAATAAAAAATAAAAATTTCGCTACGAGTTAAATATGTTTCTTTTGGATTTCAAAAATAGTTTTAAAAACATAAAAATAAAATTATTTTTTGTTTTCAATTTGATTTGTTGATGTTAAAATTAAATTTTAAAAATTAAAATATATTTTTTAATATATTAAAAAAAACATTTAAAAACAACCATTATCATAAAATCAAACGGGATTAAATATGTTGCAGGTGCTATGTATTACTTTATTAATCGATTGAGATATGAGAAAGATATATAGATTCATGATGGCATATGAATTGTTTAATGAAAAAGTGTCGCACTACTTATTAAAATTTAAATATGTAATTTTATACTTTATAATCTTTTATATACGGGTTTATAAATAGATTTGAGAGCTTTGGTTGTGTAGGATACTAGTTTTGTGTATAACATGTAAGTTTTGTGCATAACACACATACAAATAAACTAGTGTGTATCATTTTGAGCTAATGAAAGATTGAGATTGATTCATATAATAAATTGTATGTTTGTACATGTTATGTTTTTTTTACTTCTGTATTTTTATTGTCTTGTAAGATAGGAGAGTATGAGAAAATCTTTTGATGAAGAGAAATACTTAGTTGTTAGCTAAACCTAAGTGAATTAATAGAGAAAATACTAAATTGGAAGAAGGCTGGGTTGTCAAATAAAAATTAAAAAATTTTAACGAGAAATTAATCTTATAACAAAAACAATTAAAACAACAATGAGAACAAAAAGGACATTACAAAGACAACATCAACTCAAAAAATAAATCATCTCCACACTCTCTAATAAAAAGAAAATAACATAAATATGCAACCATTAAAAAAATACAAAATTACCTCTGCATGATTAGTTATTGTAATTATTACTATAAATGAAAAATAAATATATGGCATTTTAAAAAATCTAAATTATGTTTTAAAAAAATCCATACATTATTTTATTATAAAATTATGCACAGGAAAGGTGTGAACTCCCACACACGCAGGTAACCGGGCAGTTAAAGGTGCATTTGACAAGCAGTGGTGCAAAAAAGAAAATAAATTAAATTTTAATTAAAAAAAAATAATATAAATTTTAATCTGGATATCCTTATTAATTAAAAAAAATAATATAAATTTTAATCAGGTTAATTGAGTATAAATTAATTTATTTAATTGATAAAGTCAAATAAAATTAATTTTAAGATGACCCAATATAAATCTAGGATACACATGTCAAGTTCATACATGACTTGGTACCCCCAAAATTAATTTTGATCTTGTGAGTCTACTTTGATTTTATTCTTTGACCTAGTAATTAATGCAGTGAAATAAAGATAGATTAGAGACCCAGAATTCATCACCAAATTGCAAGTTTGGGTTCTGTTTTTTTGTGTTCTTATGTTGTTCGCGTAAAGAACAAAGAAATTGATTATGATTCTAGACTTTGTACCTAGTCTTAGTCAATCTTGCTTGATGTTTGGTCTGAACTGACCCAGTTTCTTTCCACCCTTCAACATTTTATGTTCTTAGAATTGTAAAATTAAGACCATGGAACGTCATGCCCATCCTCCTTGGACAAGTTATTGCAAATAATTATGAATATTTATGAACTTCAATTCATAATATAAAGTCACAAGATATATGTGACTTTTCATGAGAGTGTTAAATGTTTTTTTTTAAATTGTTTTTACTAAGAGATGTATTTAAATATTTTTTTTTAATTTATTTCTGATATCAACACTTCTACATAATTTAAAAAATATAAAAGTAATTAAAAATCTTAAAACAGTGGTTGGAGCCCAACACGTTTGTAATATAACTTATTTTGCAAGGAACGAAAATTTAGTTCCAAAAAAAAATAAAAACCGAGAACAAAAGCAAAAACCAAGAAAGGGAACAAGAAGGTTGAACCATTCCAATCAATCTCATCAATATATATATATATATATATATATATATATATATATATATAAAAGAGCTTGGTATAAGAAAAGTTATTCCAAAGAATTGATATAAAAATAGCAACACAAAAAAGCTATTTTACAGGTAAGGATAAAAAAATTAAATTCAGGATTAAGAAAATAGGTCCATGGAGAGACTTGAATTCCCTCCTGTTATATATTAATGATCTTGCTAAATTTAAATTATCTATATTGTTTTCATAACATTGCAATGGAATACCTATAATTCTTTTGAGTCATCATGATTTATCTTCTTGATCAAGGTTGATTCACATGATTTAAATTGTAATATATATATATATATATAAAAAATCCAATTTGAGAGAGCCCATAATTATTTTTGGCACGGGGCCAGATTTATTTTTTTTCCAGAAATTTATAAACTTTTAATCCAAGATTTCTTACACCCTCAACTCAAGTCTTTAACTATTTGTTTTAATTCAAGGAATTTTTAAATTATCATGCTATCTCCTTACCATAAATAACTTCATGAGTGATTGCAAAGCCAATAGTCATTATAGCACAAAATCTCACCAGCATTATGGGAAAAAAAAAACACATATAATATAGTCATAGTTATTAAACTTTTTTGGTTGATTGACTAATTAACTTAACAACTTGAGCTAAATTTTTTTAATGGATATTAATCTAATTAAATTTAAATAACTTGACTGATAAACTAATCAACTTATAACATGGTTAATTAAAGTAAATTTAAATAAAACTTGATCGAGTTAAAATTCAAAAAACTCAAAATAATATTTATTCACGAGTTAACCTATTAATCCATACCTGAGATTTAAGCTAATTTAATAACTTGATTGGTTAATTCACAACTCGGTTCATTCAAGTATATAATACTTGATTGAATTAAAATTTAAAAAATTCAAAAGACCATGCACCCACGAGTTGACCTAGGTAACTGTAAGCATAATGACTACATGCAATTTGTTTCTTTTTCTTGTATGCATTATTCGGCTAAATCTGGGGGTTGGGCGTGCAAAAAATGCGATGATGGCTAAAGGAATGGGCTAAAAGAGACCCTTAAACGGACTCCTACCCCACAAGAGGATGATTTCTTGATTTTTAAAGAGCTCAAGAGCGTGTCTTTTACCCTCAATGTGTTGCCGTAGGGCTATCAGTGATGGGCAACAGCCCAACAAAGGCCAGGGCAATGAAAGGTACCCCTTAATATATGGCAGCATGGTCCCTACGCCTGGAGGACCTCTTTCTTCGACAAGGATAGTGGGCCCGATGACAATGATATAGTATCCATGTGATGCCAGCCACTGGATCAGAATACCATTTTGCCAGATGCCGAGCATGATTGTGGTTTTGCAATCAATGCTATACGAGGCCGTTGGGAACACGGTTTAATTTTTTTTAATTTGATTTTTTTATTTAAAATTAATTTTTTATATTTTTATATTATTTTAATGTATTAATATCAAAAATAATTTTTAAAAATAACATTTTAATATATTTTTTAACAAAAAGCTCTTTGAACCACAATCACTACTATGTTTTCAAACACATCATATATCTCTATTTGGTAATGCGGTTCAAATAGAATTTTGTTAATTTAAAAATTATTTTTTTATATTTTTAAATTATTTTAATATATTTTTATAAAATTTTAAAAAATAATCACCACCAAACATTACATCAAAGATATAAAAAAATATTTGGAAATATGGTTGTACTTATGTCTTTAAAAAATTATTTTTTTTATATATTTTGTATTGTTTTAATATATTGATTTTGAAATTAATTTAAAAATATAAATAAATATTTTAATATATTTTAATATAAAAATTATTTTAAAAAATAACCATAATTATAATTATAGGGTCAGAGTTGTTGTGATCATTTATTGCTGTGCCAGTATCACACCCTGTCTTTTCACGTGAGATATGGGGGAAATCATGGTATTTGTAAGATACATGGGACATAGATGGTGTTATATATATATATATATATATATATATATATAAAAGGTGAAAAAAGCCTAAAATTTGTGTGTCGTTGCAATATGCACACGAATCTGAGAATCTAAAGACATAACATCGGATGCCTTATAGATTTTAGGAGGGATGTTTTTCCGATGACTTGAGATTTTTGACAGAGTTGATGTCTACTTTATAGTTCTGTCCTCACCAAGATCGGAAGAATCCAAGAACAAGAATTTAAAGGTCCTTTTCAGATTATTTTTTTTTTAAATGGAATCTCCTAATATGTTTCCAAAAGCCTATGTTATTTGTCGAATTAATTGTAGTATTACGTAAGATCCACGCATACATGGATGGACCGCTTATCATAATATATATTCCCACCAAAATTAAACAATTAAAATGGAAGGTAGATCATTTACTAGACTTAATGTCGCATGGAAGGTGCGAAAGTGTATTTATAATTATTTAAATATATTTTACTTAAAAATATATTAAAATAATATTTTTGACATCAAACACATAACACATGATATGAAAACATTAACTTTTTTTATTTGTTCCTTAAGCTTTTCACTGGTCCCATTAATGGCAATGTTAATGGATATATATATATATATATATATATATATATATATAAACAAATGGCAGAAAAAACTCCTAATATATTAAAATCAAAACATTGTGCACTTCAGAATGTTCTAAAGTCTCAGCCAAGAAGACAAATATAAGGCCACTTTAGAAGGGTGATGTTTGGTGACCCTTAAAGTTGAAGAAGGTGGGCTAACATACAGCTACTTGCTGCTGCTGAAACATTCAAAATGCCCCCTTAATCTTATCTCATCAACTTGTATTCATCTTTTAATTTGTTTATTTTTTATCAAAACATAATTGTCGTGTTTTTTTTTCAATTCTTTAATCTTGATTCTAGACGGTTTTGATTGAATCATGAATCAATTGATTAAGTTAGTTAAATTTAATTAGATCAATATTAAAATTATTTTAAATTAAAATTTAATATAGATTAAATTCTGAATCACGAGCTCGGCAAGTTCAACACCGGAACTAAATCAATTTTAATGACTATATATATTATTATGAAATTAATTGGTCTGATTAGTCATAAATGACTTTTGTGGATGTGTAATTAGCGTATTAAATTGAAGCATAATCTAATAAACTTTAGGGTACTTGCAGAATGCTAAATTCAAATGGCTAGGTCATGAACAATCATGAAGATCTTTTCAATTTAATTGGCAAAAAGGTCGAACAGAACAGATCATACTTGTTGGCATCTAGGTTCTTCTTCTTTCAATTAAGAGGTAAATTATCAAGCAGGAATACACAATTTTTTTTGGGAATTTGTGTTTGTACCGTTTCTCATCATGAGTAAAGGACACACAAAAAAAAAACTAATAATTAAGGTGTTGTTTATGGATTTCATTTTTTATCTTCGTGCTTCTTAAAACATGAAAAAAAAATAATGATTTGAAAATTTTTATTGATAAAAAAAACTCAACAATTAGGGTGTGTTTATTTTACACCTGCTTTTGTATTTATAATTTTAAAAATATAATAAAATATTTGATAACAGCAAAACCTACATTTTATATTGTAAGATTTATTTAAAAATTGAGTTTAAGACGTAATTTTTACGAAGAAATTTTTACATATTTTTTTAATTATATTTTTAAAGCATTTCGTTTAGTTTTGAAATTTTTTTGATATCCTTTATTGTTTTTCGTTTTTTTCTTTTCTTAAAAAAATGATTTTTAAGAACAAAAAGGAAAGGGAATAATATTTCAGCACAATCACTACTGACCACCATAAATAAATAACCTTTTCTTTTCTTGTTTTTTTTTTTTTTTTTTTTTTTTTTTAGTCTCTTGAGGATAATATGATAGCATGCATTTATCCCTCAATATATATTGAAAATGATCTGCTGTAGTGCTGTTACCGTCACCATATATCGTACGTAAACAGGCAGGAGGCACAACAATCCTTTCTCGGTATCTTTGATTTCTACAACTCAACAAGTCTCCATGACGTTCCAAAGGTCCATTGATCCTCGACAATTTATGTCGTATTTGTTTCAATAATTTTGTACTTTGGACCCCAAAAAGATGTGTTTTGGATACAATGTTGTCTCGTGTCTCTGTCGAATTATCTGTTAACTAGTAAGTTGAGTTTAAAAATATAAAAAAGATGGTTTTTTAAAGTGTTATTTATTTAAAAATATATTAAAATATTATTTTTTAAAAAATTATTCTTGATATTGATATACCAAAAAAATATGAAAATACTAAAAATATTAATTTAAAATAAATAAATATATATATATATATATTTTAAATACTTTTAAAACACACAAAAAATAACATATTCTAGGAAGAGATTGCAAGAATGTAACCTTGTTGGTAGCTTAGACATGACATGTGCATGTAGTTAATTCGAACAAGCTAGTAGCATAAATTTAGGGTTGGACATGTGGAAATACATTAGCTCTACCCTCAAGAGAACAAATTAAACAAACACAAAATTGTCAATGACATAGGCGAATAGGCTAATGGTGAGAGAGATCTAGGTGGATTTAAATGTGTATAAATTCATCTTTTTTTATTATTATTATTGTAAATGTTCGAGTTAGTTTATATGTATCTCGATTAATTTTTCGAGATTTTAAAGTTAATAATCATATAAGTTTCTAATGATTCTGAAATTTATAGGATTCGAACTAGTGATCTCTAAAAAATAAACTTGACCCATTGACTTATACAATTGAGAATTTAAATTTATAAAAGTTCACTTTCTTCAATCAAATGGATGGAGTAAATTTAAACACATAGCATGTGGTGATAGCTCAAGTGGCGAGAGGATTGAGCTAATAACTGAGAAGTGGGCATGCTTAAGGATTCAGTTTGTATATAACTTATTTTCTAATGGATAGCATCATGATTTATGTAATTTTGCTAAAACGATATCGTTTTTATTTTTTTAAAAAAAATAATTGACCCGAACGACCCGGTGATTTGATCAAAACCTGGTGACCCGGTAAAAACTCAAAACCCGGATCTTGGACCGAGAGTCTTAAAAACTATGCATATTATATCTAGAACTCTAAAAGCTACTGCAAGAAGGAAAAGACATGGTGATTTGGTGATGTTGGATTATATATTGCATGCCATTTCATCTGAGTAAAGTGTCCATAAAGATTGGGATTTTTATGAATTTTAATCGCTCCAATTTTTTAATGAAATTATGGTTTTTTATTTTGGGAAAAGGGCTAATATTTATGAGAGGCAGGGCTGGTTCGGCAAAATCTTCAAAGAACGGTGGATTCGAGCACGGATTCCATGGATAAAGTCTTATAAGCCTTTTAAGATCACATTACAAGAATATTTCTTTGAATCTCTGCATTAAAGCATATTTGTTTTCTTTTTTACTAATTTGATCAGAAAGATTAACCTAGTTTCGATGTATTTAAGTTGTCCAAAAATTTACAGACAAATAAAGAAAAAATCGGTGGAGCAATGTTTCTAGAGGGTTACTAGTTAGAGAAAACAGACAAGGGAAGAGGTCATTGATTCACACATACTTTTTTAGGTCAAAAAGGGCATTAGGGTTTCCAGTCATCTTTTGCTTTTGTACATTGTAGACCAGAGACATCATGTTGTCCACTTTGGGCTGGAAATGTGATCTCACGCACCAACAAGAAGAAGAAGAAGAAGAAAGTTATAAAGGGACTCTTAACTTTACAAGGCTCAGCACTTTACCTATTAAATGTGAAATTATTGCTGAATTTAATGTGTGATCCATTAAATATGATGAGGCTTTTTTTATAGTTTTAAAACCTGTTATGCCTAACAAGTTGATTTAAGATTGAAACTAAATCGAGTTAAAAAAAAAATAATAAAAAAAAAACTTGATATGACTTAGCGATCCGGTTGACTCGGCAAGATCCGGTTAAAAACCCGGTTATAACCTGTTAATTTTTTTTACTAAAATAACGTTGTTTTGATTTTTTTAAAAAAATTAACCTAGATGACCTGCTCAAAACTTGGAACTTGAGCCTTGGATTGGGCTGGGTCTAAAAACTATGAATTTTTTTCAGATTTAGTTCAAATTGAGATCTTATTTGAAAACAAATATGAATTATTAGGTTGTTGAGTTAATTTGCGGGTCATCAAATTAACTTAAAATAATTATTTTTTCAAAATAATATTATTAAAAAAAATAAACCTCGGTATTGAACCGGTCAGGTTGTATCAAATTTGACAGTCATCTCATTTAATCATTTAAGTTTGGCTAGGTAAATATAAAAAACAGTTCAAATTAAAACCCACTAATGAAGTTTTGAAATATAAATTTTCCAGATGAATCCATCAAATCTGTCTGGCTAATATCCATGGACAAATGATGCTAGGTCTCTTTTGCCTTTTTTTTAAAGAGTTGTCACTTCTTCTTTAAGTTTCAATCACATGAAAAGAAGGATGCCATTGCAGTGCGCCTGAGATACTTACACGCGCATAGTCCTGACACTCATCAAGTGTTTGGAACCACCTGAGCCCTCACCAAAGCCTGCAATTCTGAGAACCCCCTCCTTCTCTGCTGCGCAGAATTTACCATTTACAGCCACATTAAAGGGCATAGATGTTGAAACACTTTTAGTGATATTTTTTGCATCAGACAAAACACAAAACTAACCATACTTGCTATGGATGTAGCTTTAAGAACGTGAGAAACACAGCCTTAGCACTTTGATGGTTGTTTAGCAGTAGTAATTCTTAGATCACTTGAAATTTCAGGTTTTAGGCAACAATTTCACTAGTTCACATCCATGTCAAATGTTCCTTGCGGATAATTTGAGCCATTGGTGAGATGAATCACAGATAACTACCTACTAAGTTCCAATATCTCCAGTTTTATCACCACCATCATATTGTGCAGTTCAAAAAACTCCATAGTTCTTCTCACCCATCATGGCTGTTTTCTTTATCTCCTTAGACTATTACCTAGACATGGGTTACAGCAACAATTTTCAAGTACTGCAATTGTGCAGGCCATTAACCAAATTTTCAGGCATAATATGATTTTCAACGTTCATGGTCCTGACTCCTTGTAGCTCCAGAGACAGCAGATTTTGGTTAAATTATCTATGCATATATCAGGAACGTAGAATTTCATCAGTCATTCAGATTCAATCAGAAAAACAAAATTTGACACAGTAAGCTCTCAACAAAGCTGCGAAGGAGATAGATATCTGTATTTGTGTGTGTACAAACAACCATCGTTTACAGTGACATCACTAAAAACAAAAATGCAAACCAATTGTCAGAATCTATCAACTCCTTCCATGTGATTTCTAACTAAATCTAGCACAAAAGGTGCATACCTAATGTACAGAGGACGTGTGGTCATACAAGTTAGGCTCCGGGACTGATCCTATTTGCGGCATCAAACAAACTACCTGTTCTTAACTAGTTAGTCCTGCGACCTGCTACATGCTGCTACTATTGGACTGAATTTTATTAGGATACAAGTTCATTAACGAGGTGAAGGTACTTCATCTGCCTCGTGCACAGAGTACCACTTCCAGCAGCTTGAAAATTGTGCGATGGAAACTTGTAGAGCCAGCAACGATAAAGAATTTGAACATATCACTGGCTATCAGGCTCACCTGAGCATTTCTTGTTCCAACCACCTGAACCAGCTTTTCGTTCCCCTCGCTTTCTCTTGTTTCTGGGAATTTGGAGATCGGAGGCCAAACATGATTTGAGAACTGATTGCCCCTGAGACCCCATGTTTTTTTCCATTGAATCAGGTTCGGATTTTGGAGTTAGAAAAGGATCGCTGCTTTCTCCTTCTTCGCCTCTCTCTGGTTCATGATGCTTTTCGATGAGTTGAACATTTGTCGCCATGAAAGTGTCTTGCTCTCCTTCAGCTGCTTGATTTTGTATCAGGACATTATCCACAATCTGCACATTGTACCATGTACATTAAGTGATTTTATTTTACCAAAATAGTTATTGGATTCTCTATTGAGGTCATTAACTCAGGGAGTACAGTCCTCTCAAATCAGAAAGGAACATCCAAAACAGCTTACGGATTCAGTGTAAGCAATTTGATCGGAGAGAAGTTATCTAACTACATAGTGATTTTTAAAGAGAATCCTAAGGGTGATGAACCCAAGAAAAGATTGCAAAAGAGCCAGAATGCCAGAGATGAAATAAAGTTCAGACAGAATTTGGAGAAATAGATTAGGTTCAAGAAATTTAAAAGCACGTATATATGATAGAAAAAAATAATGGAAATCCTAAATTCACATAGTACATTTAAAAAAGAAAGCTCATGATGCAGCCAGTGATTATACTATATCATACTGTTATATTTAAGGAAACACGCATCGATTTTTGTATCACATTCAATCAACCAGTGCCGCACTGACATCTCATTAGAAAGTACTGTAATAAGTGTATGGAGTAAGACAATACTGATTATAAACGATTCTTACATTTTCGCTTGAATCTCCAATTTGTGGCTGATGGAAGGTAACATCAGCATCAGACAAAAGTCCCACTGTGCTTTCAATAATATCAGGCACATGAACAGCCTCACCAAAACCAGACATGGCACTTTCAGGCATAACCAGATCTCCAATATCATATCCAGGAACACTCTGAGTTGCAGGATAAATAGCTCCTGCTGATAAAGTTTCTCCATTGCCAGCAGAGAATGTAGGACTAGGAGCAGAGCTAGTCTGTGCATCACCTGCTGCAAGAAGGCTCAGATTCTCTGAGGATGAAAACTTGGAGGCATTCTTTGACATCAACATGTCAAGTTGATTCTTCAGCTTGTGAACCCGAGAATGCACTATTTCAATTTTCCGAAGGACCTGCTCCAAGGATTTATCACCATCTCCAAACTCAATAAACATTTCGTCATTGTCAACGCTGGATTTATCATTGCCATCAACATGTTGGTCTGTGATTGCTGTTCAAGATTACAAATAGCCAGCAACCAGTATCAATAATGATTATTTAAAAAAGTGTGTCCAACCTTTACAGGAAAATAGGGAGTACAGAACAAGAGGACAAAAAGGATGCATAACATGAAAATCCACGTGAATGTACAGAAGCTACAAAGAAGAAACAAAATCAAAGCGTAGCAAACAACTTTACCTGTATTGCTAAAATCATCAATCATAGAAGTGCCCTCTGGATTGGATTTCTTGTTTTCTGCAATTTATCACAAAGTGGAGTCAAAGGACTTTGAGGGAAAAGAGAGAGAGAGCAAGAGCAAAGAGCAAAAAGACCATATGCAACTTGGAAAGATGAAGCTTATACCCAGATAAGAAAAAAGGTTATGATGAGTCATGTATGATGCTGCATCATTTGTGTCTTCAACTCTCTTGCGTTTCCTCCTCTTTACAGCCTTTCTTCTGTAACACTCATTTGAAAATGGCAGGGACTTTGAACAAAAACCTTCAAATGTAGATTGATAAATTCCTGAATGCTTCTTCTGTTCACATGCTGCAATTTCCCTAGCATATTTTGATGTTTGAGACTTAATTTCTTTGATTTTCAGTTCTGTCCATTTGCAGCGCCACATTAGAGGACGAACAAAATTCCTCCAATGATTTGTTAACTTCTTCTTCCTATATGGAAGTAAGAGATGTTGAATAACTGCTGTGTAATTTAACACAAAAGATGACAGTAGAATTTAAAAGCTCCTTCAGCAGCAAGACATTAAATTGCATGAGAAATCCGAACTGTAGACATAAAATAATGTGAAAAAATCATTTATGCAAACATAGAAATATAGGTTATTGCATCTAGATGAAAATGCTCTCGACTTTAGAACAGCATTGTACAAATCATTCTCTGACAGCTTTTTAGCCTTAAAAAAAAAAAAGATTGTTCCCCAGATAACAAATTCTTTTATCAAGACAGCTGTGGTTCAAAAGCAACCCAAGCCCTAAGAGCTCAGCTTCTCTAAATATACTACGTAGGTGATGAGAAATAATTTATCCACTAAAGCTTTACAGATAAATAAAAATGTTAGCATTGGTTCAATCCTCGCATTTATTGTACTTACAAAATAATTAACTGAACATAGCCAAAGCTACATGCAAGAACACAAATGTGGTTCTTGTGTACAAAATAAGGGACAAAAAGATCATGAATTTGAAACAAAACACACCTTGTCTGAAAGATGCTACTAAATGCATCATCATATGGGGATGCCAAATCACTGTCACCGAAAAACTGTGATTCCATTTCAGCTTCGCTTAGTCCAGAACATTTCTCAGGATCAGAAGTGGTGTCGGCAAATGAGCTTGAATATTCAGTTGCATCAGGATCTTCAACTACAGCTGATTTGGTCTCATTAATTTTTGTACACGTAACTAAATCAACTTCAACATCCTCAAAGTACTTTGGAGTTGCAGCTTTTCCATCCAACAGAGTGTTTACCTGATTAATAGTTTCCTCACATTCATTCTTGCACCTTAAACCCAGACCATCTGATGTATCCTGAACATTTTTATTCTCTCTATCAATCACAATGTTAGTGGAATTTTGCAGTTTACAATCTGGTTTGATATCCATCACTGGTTGTACAGGAACCGTAGAATCTTAGCCAAGCTCACTTTGACTCATTAATGAACACTGCTCTAAAATAAATTCCTTCATAATTAGTCTGAGAAAAGATTGAACCAGCATATGTTAGCGAATCAATTTAATCATTTCAAATAGCATACTGAACAAATTTCTTTTCGAGTCAGCCCAGAACAGAACAAGACAAGAAGCACAACAAAGATTAAGAAAGTAAATTTACTGAAAATAAGAGAAAAATCATAGGAATTTTCTAGAGTGACATAAGAATAGATGAGTTTAAAAAATGGGACTAAGGAGCAATAGAAGACAATAGAGGCATAAGCTTATTGAATTGCATCGAATGGGAAAAGAAATTAGCTTTCAGTTGTCAATTCAATTTGCAAAGACTAATTCCAACATGCAGGGGAAATTTTCGATTATTACACCAAAAAATGGCAGCAAGAGAATTTGATTCACCAAGAATAACATCATTATAAAAGAAATCAACCTGCGTATCTTAAAATTAAATGCTGATTCTGTGCCAAACAACTTAGAGAGATGCATGATTGTGTAATCGGGACTTTATATTCTGGAACAGACAAGTCATGCGCTTGGCACTCGGTAAGTGATAGCTATCAAATTTCACAAGGACTTCAACAAATCAAACAGGTTTCCTTTTCATTCTTTAATAGGATGTTTTAAAGCTTAATTATACATAACATTCTCAAACTTATTGATTTTTAGTCACAATGTATAGAATTCCTGTTAGGCGCGCTAACATCTCTGAAGAGGGGAATCTGGTAAGGTAAAATTTCATTGAAAACACGTTCAGGACGAAAAAATGAGGCCAGGGCTAATTTTTCCTTGAGTAACAAGAGGGCCGACAGGCTCACTCTCACAAGAGCAAAAGACTAGTTCCTAAAGATTAGAGCTCTCCAAGAAAGAAAGAAAAGTCAACGAAATAAATTTAAAGAAGATAGCAGGAAAAAAGCTTACGAAGATACACATTTTCTACTTACAGGTATATATACACATAAATAGCAAGAACAAAGCTTACGAAGATACACCTTTTCTACTTACAGGTATATATATACACATAAATAGCAAGGATGCTTCTTAAGGATAAGTTTATCCAAGTTAAACACAGAACCTGACACAAATTGTACATTTACTGAACACATAGCAGAACTGCCAAATATGATAAGTAAATATATATATATATATATATATATATATATATATATAGAACATGTAGCTAGAACAGCAAAACGAAGCTGAAAAAACCCAGCTTTACTACAATCCCATCACTAATTTTCTCTAAATAACCACAAAAATTGAGAACACAGCACAATTCCACTCGCACCCCGCAATGAAACATGCCGCAGCAATCAGCTTGTCAAAACAACCTAAACAAAATTACACACCTAGACATTCCCGTGTGCAGCACACAGTGACATCTGTAACAAAAAAGTGATCAAGCTGTTTCACAAAAATCCAAGTGCATTATTTTAAGCTGTGTTTAAGAGGTTGAGCCCATCAAGCCGAAGAAAACAAAAAACACAAGACTTTAGCACGACAAGAAACAGAGCAAGCAGCCTATAAAAAGAAGGACAAGCATTAGCTAAATTCAAAGTCAGGAGAGAAAGCTAAAATATATAGGCATTTACATGCAAATATATAGAGAAAGAAAGATATACCTCTGTGTTTTGCTACTTGCGGGGAGAGAGAGAGAGAGGTGGCAGTGACTGAGAGTGGGAGTATGGCAGGTTGGCTGTGCGGCGAGAGGAGGAAAGTGAGGGAAGTGAATGTTGTTGTGGTAGACGTTATAAACCTAAAGTAGTTGTTGTTTGTAGCATGTTGTAATTTTTAGTAAATTATATTTTCATCCCTATATTTTCATGAACTCTCATTTTAGTCTCTTTAGTTAGAAACCTTGTTATTTTTCTCCTTAAATTGTGTTAGCCATTGATTTATTGATGCTGTTTTTAGTTTTATTTTATATTTCCAAGACCGCATGAATGATTAATAATGATTAATTGATTTTTATCAACCGAGATTAAATATAATAGCTTAAACCAAAGGGATCACATTATAATGAAATTAAAAGAATAAGGACGGGATTACAATTCACTCTACTTAATTTCATGCGTGCAGTTGCTCTATCCTTTTTAGCCATCTGCCTTGCTCCTATTGGGTTAGGTGACACTCCTCTTCCTATATTTCCTCACTTTCTATTTCTGTTTATTTCTACCGGTTTAAAAAAGAAGGGATATTCGCTCAGCCAAAAGACCATACTACCCTTTTCCACTCTTTTTTTTTCGTTCCCAATTCACAGGGCGTAACATACAATGTTCGTTATATACAGAGGTTGAAAAATGTTTTTTTTTTATATATATAATTTTTTATTTTAAATTATTTTTTTTATTTTTTTAGATTATTATGAGATATTGATGTGAAATATAAATATTTTTTAAAAAATAAAAAATATATAACTTTTATATATTTCTAAATAAAAAATGCTTTAAAGAGCAATTAATTTTACAATATTAGACATCTTCATTCAAACCATTAGAAGCTATTTCAAAAATAAATAAATAAAATCCATCATAATTACTATTATAACCCAGCATGTATAGTGCCTAAATAAAAGGTAAATAGTGTAGGAATAAAGAGATCAAATACAAGGATTTATCTTGGTTCGGTCAATGCCTAAATCTTTTCCCTAAACTTAATTTAGGATTTCTCAATCCACTAACATAACTTAAATAGAAATATAAATAATTATGTCAGCAAACACCATACAAACAACACTTATTATATTACTCGCGCTTTATTGTGGATTAGATTTTTAGCACAAAAAAATAAATGTGCAAGTATTTACAAAGTGTTTTTCGGCACCAAGAAAAAAATGTAGTCACAAACCAATAATCATATATGATAATAAATGCAAAAAAAAAAAACTTATTGGCAATGACTAGAGACTAAGTTGAGATATAAATGTGTATCAAGAAATATGATATTATAATATAGGCATGGATATGATTGTGTTAAATAATTTTGTTTATTGGAATTCATTTCTTATTGAATTAGATAATAAAAAACACACAGAAAAAAGCAGGAAAGATTAATCTTCTTTTCGAACGGAAAAAAAATGCCAATGTATTGTTAATGTGTTTTCTAAATGAAAAAAAAATCATGAATTCAAAATCTAACACATAATGGACAATATTTTTTTTATATAAAAAAGGATCGAGACAATAGCATATTGTATCAACTTGGGTAAAATCGAGTTAATCAACTAAATTCGTAGCCTAGTTCATGAAACCATGATAATCTTGTAAAAAGTAAATCGAAACAAATCACGATGCTCAATTCCTAATAAACTCAATGTTGAATGATGAGATTTGAAATAAAAATATTCAATTAAAAAAAAAACTCAAGTTAACCTATCAAACCTACGATCTAAATTATCAACCCCATTGAATTTAACAGCTTTTTATTTTTAAAATTATTTTTCATTTAGTTATACAAAACCAGGTGCATTGCTTTTTTATATGGAACAAAAAAAAGAGGAAAAAATAGAGATGGCACATAGGGCTGAAATAATAATAAAAAAAAGCTCTATTTTCTAAAAATGTTTGATAACAAAAATTGGCTTTTTTAAAAAATCAAATAAACAATAAATCTTTAAAAACCAAAAAATGATGAAACAATGTATTTTTTAAAAAAGTTTAAGGTTTGAAAATACATTAAAAAAAATAAGACCTGGAGAGCGGGGCTCCTCTTATACCTTGCCCATGAAAAGGCATGGCTCGCACAATAATAATATGAAAGAGGGTTGGCCGCGAGCCAATCCTTTTTTCCCAATAATCATGTTGTTCACCCCTCTATTTTCTAAAAATATTAAAGACGATAAACCCTTTAACTTTTTTTTTTAAAAAAATGATAAATGGTGCGTCATCTAATTTCAATTTTTTTAATAAAAAATATATTATATATTTTGATAAACCCATACATGACCTCCAATAACCCAAAAATTGATCTAAATATCCAAAATAAAAATCTTTTTCGACGTCAAATCTACTTTTTTAGATAATTTAAAGGTGAAAGAATATCCAAGTTAAAATTTCATCTTTTAATGGAACCTATTGACACTAAAACCAATCATTTTAATGGTTGAAATCGGTATCAACCAATGATTTTTTCTCTATAGCAAGGATCTAATGACTTCATTTTTTTTCTCTCAAGTTAGAGACTGAAAAATAAAAAAAATAAAGTTTTAGATCAAAATCAACTTTAAAAATAAAATAAAAATTAAAGGTACTTAATACTTATAATTAAAAAAGTGTGAGAACTACCATGAATATTTCACCAAAAGTTTTAAAACACCACCTTTGTCTTCCACTTTTTTTTGTTATTTGTCATTTAATCTCGTTATTTCCTAACTAAGCAACTAAAATTGCCCGCCAAGGCTAAATTAAATAAAAAGTTTTGGGAAAGATTTTTTTCTGCTTTGCTGTAGTAGTCTACAATGGCATCTGAAATGCAAGTGTTTTCTCTTCTTTATATATAAAATAATGCATATGAAATGAAGAGTATTTATTTACAAACCAGCCATTACTTCCCGTATGGCAGCAGCCATTGCATAAAAGTCTTACCAAAACGGATTTGACCTCCACCGGCCTAGCTTTCCTTCCGTGCTGCCAGTTCTTGGATGGTTTTTCAATGTTAAAACTTGGTTTTTCTCAAGGTTTCCTACCTATCAAGGTTCATATGGCCCTCGTTCATGGGTACAGCACGCATAATAATTTTAAAGTTTTTTTTTTTTTTTCCTGATATAAACAGAGAGCATCATCGTTGCCATCAGATATATTTAGTTATTATTTCACAGTATATTACAGTAAATAAACTAGAGAATCTTGGTCACTTGAATCCTCAATCTTTACATTGAGGGAACAATCTCCAAGGATAGTGCTTCATTATCTAACATACGATATTATTTAATAAACCAAGTTTTTATCGATATATTTTTATTGAAAAACATCAAATTAAAAAAGATTTATTGATATGAATTCCTGAAATACAAACATGTTTTAGTAAAAATGTGATGTGTTTGTTGCTAGTTAGATAAATTTACATTTAGGGAACAATCTTTATAGATAATGCTTCGATTTCGAACGCAAACAAGAGAATTGAACCTAAGATTTTCTGAAAAATATATCAACTATTAAATAAGAATATTAACCTAGATAAAATATGTATGATAAAACTACACCATGCATGCATGTAATGTTAGGAGTAAGTTAACTTAAAGTGGCCAAAAAGTTCATTGATTTCATGGTTGTTCAACAATTTCATGGTTGTTCAACAATTTATTCTTGTCCGGAAAGCAGTCCATCCATGTTTCCGTTAAATCAAGTTTAGGTCCTCCTGTTTTTTTTAGAATTAAATAAATTTAGTTCTTGATTGTATATATAGAATATTTGCACTTTGTATACATACATGATTGCAATATATATATATATATATATATATATATATATATAACATGGGTGTCTGTAATAGCTTGTGCGCATCTTGACTAATCCCACGAGCCCTGAAATTAATGACCATATAAATCTCTAGTTATTTTGAGAGGACTTAAACTCGTGATTATTGGAGAGCAAATCCAATATATATATATATATATATATATATATAAAAGATACTTTAACTAGTTAGTTTTTTAGTATATATATATATATATATATATATATATATATATATATATATATATAAAAGATACTTTAACTAGTTAGTTTTTTAGTATATATATATATATATATATATATATATATATATATATATTGATTAACATGGGTGTCTGTAATAGCTTGTGCACATCTTGACTAATCTCACGAGCCCTAAAATTAATGACCATATAAATCTTTAGTTATTTTGAGAGGACTCAAACTCGTGATTATTGGAGAGCAAATCCAATATATATATATATATATAAAAGATACTTTAACTAGTTAGTTTTTTAGTATGAAACAGGTAAATATAATACCAAAACCGATAATTAATATCATTGAAAGCAAACTTTTTTATATTTTCACATTAGTTTTTATGTTATTATTATGTTAATTGAAGATCAATTTGCTATTTTAACAAATATAAGATATTATTAAAAGATAAAAAAACGACCGGTGGGTGAAACAAATGCGTCTATGGAAGGTGTTCATTTTCTTTGAATGGTATGTACAACACCTCCCGATGGTCAGACATTAACTTTTATCGTGTCATTGGAAGTGACACAAAATCTTTTGTCTTTAGGCAATGTCAATAGTATTTTTTTTTTTTCACTCTCCTCCCATACCCTCAAAAATCATGTTGTCCATGCAATATATCAAAATTATTCCCTGATTTATTGAAATGTTAAATTTAGTTTTTATTCTCTTGATTTATAATTTTTGTTCTTTGTTTTTTTCTAAAAAATTTGATTTATTTTTAATCTTATAATACCAATTTATAATATATTAATTTTTCAATTCTAGTTTTTATTTTATTTTTTAGTCCGTTTGATTGATTGACATGGGGAAATGATGTATAATGAATCAAGTATTAATGTCATTACGAATGTAATAGAAGGATTATTTACATTCTGGTATTAGTTAAGATTTTATGGTCGTGTATTTTAGTTTTTTCCGTTGTCATCTCAGTCCCTAAATTTTCTATAAAGTAAGTTTAGTCCTTGATGTAGCAGAGAGAGGAGACTTGTTCCTATAGTTTTGAAACCCGACCCAGTAGATTGACTTGAAACCTGGTTGATCCGAGGCTGAAACCAGACCAAATTGAAAAAAAATTAAAAAAAAGAAAAAATCCGATACAACTCGGTGATGTAGTTAATCTGGCAAGATCTGATCAAAAACTCAATTATAACTTTTTTTTATTAAAATAACATTATTTTAATTTTAAAAAAAATTATCTGAACAATTCAATCAAAACCTGAAATTCAAATTTTATATCAGCCTGCATCTAAAAACTATGCTTATTTTCCTAAGCGACTTTGGGATATGCCTGATGTTGTAGAAAGAGAGTGCAGTTAAAACATCCCATTACTTTAAAGGTGATCAACGGACTCATGGTTTTTCACTTTCAAGATTTTCTATTATAATAATGTTTTATTGTACACGTATTAGCATTACTCCTCGTGTTAACATTAACAATTAATAATTATTAATAAAAAAACTAAAAGAGAATAAGATTTCACTATTTACTAAAAGAGGAGGAGAAATT
This sequence comes from Populus tomentosa, assembly GCA_018804465.1. Lineage (NCBI taxonomy): Eukaryota > Viridiplantae > Streptophyta > Magnoliopsida > Malpighiales > Salicaceae > Populus > Populus tomentosa. The sequence continues at coordinate 10,971,111 of CM031993.1, read as the reverse complement.
TATTGGGAAAAGGCTCTATATATTTTTTTAATTATTTTTTTATAAAGTTATACTCGTGATTTCGATCGCGGTTTTAATAGGTTAATTTTTTTTTTTTAATTTTATCCTTTTATTTGATTGAGAATCAGGTTTTGTGATTTGTTTCAATTTACTTTTTATTAAATTATTCTTGTCTCATAACCCGAATTATAAGTTTTTCAAGTAAATCTTAGTTGAATCAAGTTGTTTTTTTTATGTTTTTTTAATTGATTTTTTTAACATTAAATTTATTAAAAATTAATTTGTCAATCCACATAGAAATCAGTACGTGGATTGACAACTTAACCTGACAACACCTGATATAATCAAATATATTATTGTCTTAATATTCATAAAAAACATTTCATTTTAAATATTTATTTTATGTTAAAATATATTTTTACCGGATATCTAATTATTTAAACTCGTTAAAATTATCAGGTCACATTAAATTAATCTTTATATAATTTTTTTCTATTAAAATAATATTAATAATATTTAAATATTCTTTTTATTAAAAAAAACTAATCCAAACCAAGCAATTATGGTGGCCAATAATCTATCATCACCTACAACTTGACTCTCATGCAATTATTATTTTTTTTGGACAAAGACTCTTCACGCAACTGGGTCACTCTAGAAATGTATAATTAATTAAAAACTCCCATTTGTCAATCATGATCCGATCATCTCTTTTATATCGTAGCTCCATGGTAAAAGTAGTCGGCTGCTGAGTTTCTTACCATTTATCCAAAGCATACGATACTTTAAAAATGTCTTTTCTTCTCCTCTATGCACCGATATTTTCTCTTCATCCTAAAAAAAAAATATTATTTTGAAACCAAATCGATGACCATTGATTTTTTTTCATTGGCCGTTGTTTCTCATTTGAACCCAAAATTCTTCGGCCCTTCATTGTTTTTCATTTGAACCCGAAATTTGTTCCCTTCGTTGATTTTTCAAATTGCGACCGAACTTTCTCTTAATCTTCAGTCTCTGATCTTTTTTAGGTTGCCTTTGTACAAGAGCACTTCTCTATCGGCTGTAGCTTTGAAAAGAAAACCGCGTACTGGGTATTATCATAAGCAAGATTGTAATTTTTTTTTTTTTTTTAACTGGAGATGTCTGGATCAAACTACATGCATTTCAATTACATACATTTCAACTAATTTTTTGAGACTCTAAAATTAACAATTATATAAATTTTTAGTAGCTCTGAAATTTGTGGTACTTGAATTGATGAGCTTTGAAGAGCAAATTAAAAATCTGACCAGTTAAATTATACCTCTCAAGATTAAATTACAATATTACTTACCATTCAAGTAATCTTCGTATCTATTTTTGTTAAATGAACCTATTAAGTTAACTACAAAAACTTAAAATCTAAAACCTAACATGATTAGGGTTTTTAATTGAACTGGATAAAATATAGATCTATTGAAACTCAATATTTTTATGATTTGGTTAACTCATCCAAACCTAACTAGATCAACACTAATGATTTGTTTTAAAATAAATAATAAAATGATATTATTTTAATAAAAATAATTAGCTCGGGTTGACTCGATAATCCTATAATTTATACTTTTTTTCAAACAAGTACTCGAATCAGATCTCATAACTATAATCGTATCACTCGTTTAGCACTAAGAGAGTGTTTAGAAGTGAGTTTCAATATGTTTTTTATTAATATTTAATTTTTTTAATTTTTTTAGATCATTTTAATGTGTTAATATAAAAAATAAAAAATATATTATTTTGATGTTTTTTAAAATAAAAAATATTTTAAAAAATAAACATTACACATGCATTGTTTTTTAAAAGAAAATTGCATCGAAAAATTCATGAAAAAATATTTTAAAAATCTTAATCCTTGTCTTATTATTCAATTCAACTTCTCTATTTCTATCGGGCTTCTTTATTTATTTATTTTTTATCAGATGCATGATTTTCCTAATGCTTTAAAAGAGTATAAATATATCATAAAATTCACAATACCCCTTCTCCCAAAATTACGAGACTATTTTACCGAGTTCACACACACACGTATATATAAAGACCACAATATGAAAAATAAGTTTATTCACGAGGAAAAAACACTTGATATATTGAACAATACATACCAATTCTCACTTTTTATTACTATATTTATTTTTAAACTTCTCCACGATGTCAAGGTTCTAGGATTCTTGCAATTTGCTCTCTTTTACACACACACACGACTTAGTTATTTTTTAAAAAATGACATTTATTAAAAATAAAAAGATTTTTTTTATCAAAGCCTAATAGCCCAAGAGCCTAAACGATTTTTATTTATTTATTTCAGGGACTATATATTGAGGTATTAGGATTTTTAATGGATACTATTTGGTAACGCGGTGTAAATTGTGTTGTTAAAAATTTAATTTTTTTACTAAAAAATAAATTTATTTTTATATTTTGAATCGTTTTGATGTGCTGATTTTAAAAATAATTTTTTAAAAATAAAAATATATTATTTTAATATATTTTAATAAAAAAATATTTTAAAAAATAATCTAATAACATTTCCTAAAGTGACAATAAATGTGTTTGCTAACTTTTGACCTTCTTTTGTTCACGTTTTTATCTCTAGCACCTACGGAAATTGCCATCCAATTTAGCTCAGCACAAGCATATGAAATTTCCTTCTTTTTTGTCAAATTTTCTAAAAGAAAAGGAGAAGACCAAATTTCCTGGAAAATTCTTGAGGGCAATCCTCGACTTAGTCTTCCAACTAATTACCCACAATTTCTTGGGTTCCCAAATTATAAATGTCCTCAATTAAATCTCCAAACTAGTATATATCTCTCAATTGAGTCCTCACATCCATGTTCATTTATATTTCCGTCCAAATTACATATATCATGCAATAAAATGAACACAAATTTTGGGAAAAAAATTTTCATTAGAAAGGGAAGATTTTAGAGGAAAGATGCGTAATAGTTTGAAAACCTAATTGATAAATTTTTTAATTCAGGGACCATTTAAGAATAAGTTGCTAGTTTGGGGACCAATACATGCTTGTAAACTCATCATCATAATTATAATAACAACAAATTTTCACGGGTCAACAAAAATAAAAGACTTTTTCCTCGTGCATAAAATAATAATCATTATCACGGTCGTTTAAACCTTTCAACTGGCCTCTCCCAAACTACCCTCCAAATTAACCGCACCACACCCTGCAAAACTAGCGTTAATTACTTTAACATCACAAGGTTATTTATGTCATAATGAAAACCAACGGTTATTTATTTATTTATTTAGAAAGTATTTGAATTACTTTTTAAAATATTTTTTATTTAGATATATATTAAAATAATATTTTTTATTTTTAAAAAATTATTTTTAATATTAAAATAATCATAAAAAATTAATATTTTAAAAAACACTTTTAAAATAAAAAACAAAATTTATTTAGACTTTCAATATATTATTAAAAAATATATAAAAAATATTTTTTATTTTATTTTTTAAAATATGTTTTTAATATTAGTATATTAAAATGAATTTAAAAATGTATAATAAAATTAATTTAAAATTAAAAAACATTTATTTTTTTTAAAAAATACAATTGCATCGAAATACCAAAGAAGACTTTTCAATCTTTATCGAACTCTATCTTCTCCGTCGCTATTTATCTTAAAAATTCAACCCCCAACAACGGTCTACTTTATAGACTGTGACATGAGTTTCTCTCTCTAAAAAAATTAAAAAAAGGAAAAGAAAAGAGAAAAATAGCCCTTTCTCTCTCTAGAAATGGTCATTCTCATTTACTCTTCAAAATCAACACGCTCACGCTCTCTCTCTCTATCATTATTAATTAAAACCCTAATTTATCATTGATTGGTTTAGTTATTGGCGAGAATTGAGAGAGAGAGAGAGTTGTGAAACTGAGAGAGGATGATTGAAATGGCAGCGCTGGATTTTTTGGTGCCGTCATGGTGGGAGATCAAGGTGACGGTGGCGGCTGCGATGTTTGTGATCTTGTCGTTTTGTTTTTTCTCGTGGAGTGGAGGTGGCGGCGGAGATGGTGGTGGTGGTGATCGGGCGGTGGTTTTGGAGAATTCTGGAGATGGCATTGATGATAAAGATAAGGTTAGTTTTTGGTATCTTTTTGTTTTCATTTATTTTTTTTTGGATTTTTTATAATTCATTTTTATCAAGTTTGACTCTTCTGTACTTGATGATATTTTTTGCGTCTCCTGTGATAAATTTCTCTGATTTTAGTTTGTTGTTTTGAATTGAATTTTATGTGAAGTTTTAATTTTTAAGATTCTTACGGGATTTGTTTTTTTTTTTTTCTAGGCAATTGTTGATTTTTTGAGTTATTTTTATTTAAAGTTTGATTCTTTCTTTATTTTTATATGATTTCTTTTATGGTTTTAGATAGTGTTCTCGAAGTGGATTGTTTGAACGTCCTGAAGAGTTTTTCTCATGAATTTTGTGTGGGTAATGCCATTGATCATGTGAAAAAGTGTGTTCTTTATCTTTTGTTGGTGGTGAAGTAGTAATTTGATTCCTGTCTCCCTTTAGGGACTGAAATGATGATAAGTTCCAAAAGTAGTATAAGTTGCAGTAGGTCCTTTGAATGCTTCTTGTTTAAAGTAATTACCTTTGATAAAGTATTCTCTAGCTCATTAGCTTTTAGTGTGATCAATCCTTTTGGTCTTTTGATTCTAAAAACAACCCAATGGTAGTAGTGGAATAGTTTGGAGCGGGGGAATGCATGTAGGGACCATCAAAAAATGTGAGGAGGCAAGGAACTATTTTGTTTTTTCTCTCTAGAATCACATTAATTGTATGTACTTAGGTCCAGTAAACCAAAATAAAATCTCTGGCTCTTAAAAATGATCGTCACTGAACCTATGGGATAGAGAGAGAAAAAAGTTTATAGTAAGGAAAAAAAGTTCATATAGAGAGTTCACGTATCTTATTCAGATTTCTTACAATTTTATGTATTCCATGGGATAGATTTTACTTAATGTTTGATAGTCCTTGCTTGTTGTTTGCTTATTTGCTCGGATTTTTAGCTGTTCTTTTGTTGCTGAGGATTATGGTAGGACAAATGAAATGAAAATCTGGAATTCTAGAGCTTTCTGTACTTGGAAGATCAGATCAAAATTTTACCTTACACTTGTTTGAATGCGTTCATGTTGCTTGGTTGAGGGGATTTTCTATAAGCTTAAAAATTAAAATGGGTTATAGCTGAAGCTCTTGAGCATGCGCTCCCTGTTGATCAAATATTAAACTTTAGTGGTGTTTCAATCTTGTGTGCTGCTTGTTTCACGGAGTAATTTTCCACTTCTTTGACATGCAGTTCTGCACTTATTTTGTAGATGGGACAGTTGAAAGGAGATTCTCAAGCCAATTCTGCATATATAATCAAGGTATCTTTGGATCCAACGAAATGTTTGATTCTGTTACATAAGTATCATGGATCAAGATTGGCATAGTTGACTCCATTTAGTATGTCCTCATAGTCATTTTTATTGGCTGTGAGAATGATATTGTTTATTGTGTATTTTCTATTTCAGTTGGAATTGTTGGCAGCTAAGAATCTCATTGGTGCAAACTTAAATGGCACTTCAGATCCTTATGCAATCATCACTTGTGGTCCTGAAAAACGTTTCAGGTTATTTGATCTGTTTTCAACTTTGAATTTTATTAACTTGTCATGGATTCTAAAACATATATCCAAATTTGTAATTGTTCATTTGGGACTGAATACCAATATGGTGCTTGGGATGGCCATGGTGGATTTTCATGGCAGCAGTAATCTAATAGTCATGTCAGAAATTTTTTTGGCACATGTGGATATCTAAAAAGAAATAAAAATAATATTGGGCATTTGTGTTGTTATAGTTATTAACTTCCTAACATGAACATGTACTTCATCAACTATATGCTTGTGACTGACTCACCATATTGTTTGCTAATCACTTGGCCATTCCGGCTTTGTTTTATGCGGTTTAACCTTGTATACATATGGTGCATCTCTCTAAGTGTTTTGAATGCTTGATCATAGGATCTTATCTTCTTCATACAAGTTGTTCATTTAGATTTATGACTCTGACTATGTTCTGTTCCATTTGTTTATCTTTACTTTTTTGCTACACAGCTCAATGGTCCCTGGTTCAAGAAATCCGATGTGGGGAGAAGAGTTCAATTTTTCTGTTGATGAGCTCCCTGTTCAGGTAATTGTAGACTGGCTGATATAAATCAATAACTGGGTGAGGTATTAAGAATTTTATTTTATAGATCACCTTGCATACATGGCAAATCATTCTCCAAAAGTACATTTTTGTACCTTTAGAAGCATTGATTGATGTCTCAAGTTTTGCAGTTTCTTTATTCCTGATCTTCCCTTCTTCTATGCACTTTACTGTGATCAATGTTGGCAATTCTTCTTGTGTTTATCTGTGTTATTCTCCGCTTAAACTGCCTATAAAATATTGTCTGGTTAGTAATCATTTAATTGGGAAAGTTACATGACTTACATGAGTTGCTTTATTTGGTGATTGTATCCTTGAATTTGCCAACCTATTTTATTTGTTGACTTTCAACTTAGTTTCAGTGGAAGTTGTGAGAATCCTTCAACTTTCTGTCCAAAGTTGTTATTTCAAGGTCAAATGAGAATTTATTTTTTTTCTGGTTAGATTTTTTTATTTAATTTTTTTGCCTTCAATCTAATGTCTTTTTTTTACGTCTTGCCAGATTAATGTGACAATATATGACTGGGATATAATTTGGAAAAGTGCTGTTCTTGGTTCCGTAACTGTTCCAGTTGAAAGTGAAGGTCAAACTGGTGCTGAATGGTACACATTAGATAGCCCATCAGGACAGGTAACTTTCTTATTTCCCATTCTTGTTTCTATTGCTGTTTCTTATTGTTTTGACCTCTTCAATTTGTTTATTCTTTCCTGTAAAGATGAATAAAATTTTCTACTGCCTCTCAGGTTTGTCTCCATATTAAAACAATAAAGGTGCCTGCAAATTCCGCCAGGTATGGTTTATTGCCTTCTACCACTACCTCATTAACATCAAGCTAGAATTACACAAAATTTTATTTAAGGAGTGGGAATCCCACTTTTGGGTTTTTCCTTTTGCATTTATCTGGCTTTTAGTCTCTTTTCTCTTCTCTTAGGTTATCTCTTAATTATTTGCACTAAGTGATTAATTGTATAGTGGTTCCAAACATGTTTCTTGCAATCAAAATGTCATGTTTTTCTTAGAAGTAATTATGATATTGAGGGATTAGAGAATTGTGGATCCATGGATTTGCATGCAAAAAAAGGAAGATAGAAATAGAGTGCATGAAAAGGAAGAGAAAGTAAGCTATCAAGATACAAAATAAAGGCACTCAAATCACCTGAACAAAACTGCAGAAGCTCTTATCGGTATCATTCACATTGAAATAAACTAAGAACTCTAGCGATAACAATTTGAGCTATTGTATCCAACTAATCCTAATAAAAAATACCTCTGAGACAAAGCCAACCCAAGTATTTACTCTCAGTATGAACTGTATTTGATACAATAACTTGTTACAGTGCTGTTATTGCTTAGTTTAAGTTAATTGTCTACTGGACTTTTAATTTTGATTTCTTACAATGTTTTAAATTAAGATACCCGGATAATAATTTTTTTAATGAAAAATTGCCAATTTTCTAATTAGCTTAACTTGTGCTGCTCCATGTCACTGTGCCTATCAGTAAAATCTATTTTTTGGAGTTAATAATTTGGTTTTCATGTTATCTTACTTTATGGATTTTGGACTACTTACCTTTCACTCTCCAAAGAATGAAACTCATTTGACCAGTGCAGATTAATTCACTTCCAACTGTTTGCCATATCAAGTAACGAGAATTAGTCTTACCTCTAAATGTTGGTGGAATTGTTAATTATCTTGCATTAATTTAAAGTTTATAACCGGTAGGGCTGTAAATGGATATGCTGGAGCTAATCCTCGAAGGAGGATACCTTCAGACAAACAAGGACCTACGGTGGTTCACCAAAAGCCTGGGCCTTTGCAAACAATATTTGAACTCCTTCCAGATGAGGTAGCTTACACAAAAATCATCCCTTGCTCTACCTGTCTATCTATTGAACTCATGAATTTATGAACAAGTCCTTTTAGTGTTTAAGTTTCTTTGTTGCATATCCTGTTACTGGCTAACTTAACAAATGTACTGTATTTTCAGGTTGCTGAGCATAGTTATTCATGTGCACTTGAAAGGTCATTCTTATATCATGGCCGCATGTATGTCTCTGCATGGAACATATGCTTCCATTCTAATGTGTTTTCTAAGCAAATGAAGGTTAGCTCATCTTTCTCATTTTAACCATTTTATTGATTTTTCTAACACTGTTCAAATAAATTGTACTAGGTCTTCACTGATAGATTATTTAAACACCACCCACCATGCCCCCCTTCTCGGGCCCAGATTTAACTTGTCTAGGGGTGTTGGTGAAGGCAGGCAGAGATAGCTCCTTTGTGTTTGGGTGGAGGAATAATGCATGACATATTCTTGTCTTTGGTTGTGTCATACCTCAATATTAGGGGAGAAGAATGTAGTATGCTCCACTTGGCCTATTTGCAAGTTTCTTTTTCTCCAAAGTAATGGGATTTTTTAGCTCCAGTAATATGCTTTGTGTTCAACCTTTGTAGGTAGAAAACGCAAGGGAGATTTGCATGTATAACTACATGTTGCTGTTTCTAAAATTTTGATATAACCTGCGTGTCATAACTTCTAAAAAGTTATCTGGTCGTTTTTGTTTTTTTGGTTATAAAGTTTTTCCTCTTGTAAAAAGTTTATGCTAAGAATTCTTTAGTCCAATTGACATGAAAATTCAAGTTATTTATCTTGTTACAAGCGTTTAGGTTTTAATTCAGCATAGGTTTATTCAGAGTCAATGACTTATTCTTACAGTCTTCTTTTGTACCCTATTCTTTTATTTTTATGTCACAGGTGGTAATACCATTTGGGGATATAGATGAGGTATGCCTTTCATGTGTTTCTTTTGATGATATTGGCCATATTGTTTACCACATGAAACACTTACGTTCAACCGATTTTTTTTTTTTGGTTTTTACAGATTCGTAGGAGTCAACATGCATTTATTAATCCTGCTGTAACAATTATTCTACGGATGGGTGCTGGTGGACACGGTGTTCCCCCTCTAGGAAGTCCTGATGGTTAGTGATAAAATTCATAACTCTGATATCTTCAAAAGCTTTTATATATTTATCCTTTTCTTTAACTTGGAGATGAAATTATCTTTGGCGTGCATTATAAGGTTTCAGCATTTCCTATCATTTTCCATTGCCCAAGAGGTCTCAATATTTTAATTGACCTATGTTTATTAAATTTTTGACATTTCTTTTCTTTGTGAAATCTTGACATTGGGTCATCTTTTTGAAGTTTTGTTGCCTAAATTGCCTGGTATTAAGTTCTCGTGCTGATGTCAGGGAAAAAATGGCCATTTGGTACTGCTGCTGTTTTCTATTTTCTGTTTCTGTTTTTCATTTCTATTTTTGAAATTGGTTTTACAATCAATTCTCACATGCCATACTAAGTTTTTAAATTCTTTATTTGATGTCTCCAGTTAATAGCTTAGTTTCTATTGAGTATTTTTTATCTTCATTTTTTTAAAAAAATCTTATGCCATAATTTTGAAAACAAAAATAGATAAAAGAAAACAGCAGCAGTACCAAACATCCATGTTTTTCCGGTTGTCATTTCATTCTGAAATCTGCCCTAATCTTTTATGTTTCTTTTTTCAGCTTGTGTATTTGTAATGTATCATATTATTGGATCAATGCAGTATATATGTGTTGCTTGAAGCTTATGAGAAAGGGCCTCAACTAGTTAGAAATTTGATTGCATTTGAGGTTCACATTAACCTTCGATTTTTTACCATATTCCTTCATCTTTCAAAATATATATATTATTTTGACTAGCCTGCTTGATTTTGATTCAAACAGTAAGGTTGTCCCTGCCACAAGTTAAGAATTTCTTGCCCTTGGTTGATGTGCTGTCTGGTCAAAATTGTGCTTCTTAATACAGTTTGCCTACTTAAGGGTTTAGGTGCTGCTTATTTTACAATTTTTGGGTTTTTCATAGCACTGGCCTGCTCATAGTATGAGATAGGCTTAAAACCTGCAAGGTTAACACAAGTTGTGATTTCCAACTCCTATGGTCCGCCAAGATGGAGCTTCTCCTAAACAAGGTGGGATCGTTGACCCCAGTCAATGCCTGGCACAGCTAGTTCCAAGTAGTGGATGTATCCCACAGCTCATGCATGCATGTATGTTATGTGATGTGATGCTTGAGAATTAGCACTGGAGACATATCAGAAGATGCACATATAAGCTGTTACTTGGGTTTTCTTTTTATTCCTTAGCACATTCAACTTTCTACTATGTTATGTAGCATCTTTTCCATGATGGGAAATGTACTTCGCTTTGGCAACACTCCTTCATTTATATAAGCCAATATCTCTAGTTCTCTCTTCCATAACAGTGTAATTTTCAGGTTTCTATGTCCTGTTTAAACAAATCAAATGTGCTTTTACTCTGTTGGAGTGCTAATTAGAAGCACCCATCATCTGAGGCAAATTCTATATTTAGCATGAATTCAGTTGTTTAGTTATGTTTATATTACTTTATTTTATCCTTCTTTGCCATTTTCAGGTAGAGTCAGGTATAAATTTGCATCCTTTTGGAACAGGAATCATGCATTAAGAGGGCTGCAGCGTGCAGCAAAGAACTACCGCACAATGCTAGAAGCAGAGAAAAAGGTCTATCCTAGAATCGTTTCTTTTGTCATCTTTTGTTATGATATATGTCAATTGAATTTTTATTTTTTTATTTTTTTAAGTTGGCATGCTGTATTATGCAGAACAAAATGGGAACAATTTGTTAGAAATTCTTGAGATTCTGTTAAAGACACTAGTCTTTTAGCCATTCTTTGAAACAGTAATAGTTCCTCTGATAGTAAACCTTTCATTTGCTGTGCCCATGGGTTATGTACTACAGTCTCTTTGTTTCTTTTTCTAATTTTTGGCGTAGAAACAAGCTTCAGAAATTGTCTCTTCTATACTTTGTTGTGTGTATCAGGGATGAATTTTCCAGTTCCTTTGCTGTTATTTATACACACATCAGTGTAAGCACACACACATGGCACATTTTCCAATTAAATGCCATAGAGAAACACACAAAACTCAAGTCTTGATTGATAATAGCCATGCAATCAGAGCTTCATTTACTTGAAGATGTCGTTATTTAGATTGACGCTTGATTTGAAGATGAATCTGCAATCATTAAATCATCTGTTTTTTTCCCTCCCTTTCCTTGTTCTCGTGTAAAGTTCTGTTTTGTGGTTGATGATCCATGTGCCATCATTATATGTACCTGGTGAGCCCTTGGAACACAGTATTCAATGGCTTTTCCCTGGAAAGGCTTTCTAGAAGTACTCAGAATCTGGAAATGATTTCCTTTGCATTTGTATGTGGGCAACATCCAAATGCTTTCTTCAGCAAATCCTTTAGTAGTTCACTGTTTGGAGACCAAGATATTTTAGCTGCCAAGAGTATTTGAGTTAGTCTTCCATTAGTGAGTGAATTTGCTCCCCTATAATTGATCTGGAATAACGCTGTTTGTTGATGTGCTCCAAATTTTATACTCTGCCTGAAATTTGATGAACCAACATCTGCAATTCACAAAGAAAAAAGTCTCACTTGATATTATTATTGTCATGTAGGAGAGGGCAGAATCAGCACTGCGTGCACATAGTAGCTCCATCAGGAGTGGTAAAAAGCAAGTCAATATTCCTGAAGATGTTGTGCAGAAAGCTGGAAAGCTTCAAGCTTTCATCAAAGAAGAGGTTCTTGTTGGTATATACAATGTATGAACACCTTATTCATGTACCTTCTCATGGGTTTGGCTTATCATAATATTACTTTTTTATAATTGATTATTCTTTATTGCAGGATTTATTTCCATGCACTGCTGAGCAGTTTTTTAATATATGTTTGAAGGATGGCTCAACTTTTATAAATGAGTATCGTTCAGCTAGAAAGGATTCAAATCTTGTTGTAAGTTTGAGATCGTTCCTTATATGCTGTTAGTTTACACATCCTGTATGTTTGGTTATTTAAGTATACTCTTCATATCATTCAGCATAAGAAATGATTAGAATAATGATTGTAGAATTAAGAATTAAGTGGTAAAAAGTTTTGGATTATGCTCTAGAGTAGCAAAAGTCCATGTAATCAGGTACAGAAAATATTAACCAATGGTTAGTATCAGATAGGCTCTTTCTTTCCTTAAATATGTGTTTGCTTGGATTCTGATAGATACGAGGTGCAACATCTTATAGATGGCCTTCATATCATTCCTTAAATTTGACTTTGCATCACTTAGAGCATTGGAAGGTGCAACATCTTATAGACGTCCTTTGTGTCTATCCTTAAGTTTGACTTTGCATTACTTGAGAGCAATGGATTAGCACTGTCTTCATTTAAGTTTAATTTATTATTGAGCTACCCAGTTTGTTTTCTTTTTCTATCCTTAAGTTTGACTTTGCATTACTTGAGAGCAATGGATTAGCACTGTCTTCATTTAAGTTTCATTTATTAATGAGCTACCCAGTTTGTTTTCTTTTTCTATCCTTAAGTTTGACTTTGCATTACTTGAGAGCAATGTATTAGCACTGTCTTCATTTAAGTTTCATTTATTATTGAGCTACCCAGTTTGTTTTCTTTTTTAAGGTTTCCTTTTTTCTTTGCATGATATAATTTTGGAGTTTAAGGTAATAGTTGATTTTATTATGAATGGCTGTCACATTAGTCTACAGATCCTCACACAAGTCTAAATTCGTTACTTCTGCTGTTAAATGTGGATCAAGTTTTGTTTGACTTGGTGGCAATACTTTATTGGATAAAAAAATTAGAGTTTTCTAATTATCCACCACTCTCTACTTCCAGCACTCACTAGTTTGTGGTCTTTCCAGATGGGACAGTGGCATGTAGCAGATGAATATGATGGTCAAGTGAGAGAGATAACATTCAGATCTTTATGCAATAGTCCCATGTGCCCTCCAGACACAGCTGTGACTGAATGGCAGCATTTTGTTCTGTCACCAGATAAGAAAAAGCTTGTGCGACCTCATATCTCACCCTACAAATTTCTTCTTAATGCTAGTAGCAATCTTGTTATTTCAAATGATCTCAGATCACCTTACTCATCCAATGAAGCTCAATTTATAACTTGTGATATGACCATTTTTATTTTTGGACAATAATTTCCTCCAACCTGGGGTGGAGGAAGCTTCCTCTTGTCCACAGATGTCATGGTATCATGCTGCATGTTTCATCATGATAATTTTTTTCCTTTTTAACTACTTTCATTTTGGTATGCATGATTTTTTTTCCATGCATGTCTTCCTATGGGGCAGGAGGAAATTATTGCTCTGTATCTCCCTCTCTTTTCATTTATGTTAATTTTATTTATTTATTTTTCTGCCCGTTTTTAGGTGTTTGAAACTGTGCAACAGCCGCATGATGTTCCCTTTGGATCTTACTTTGAGGTATGTGCAATTTAGGCACCTTGAGAAAATGTAGCCATGTTAAATTAAAGAGTAATGAACTCCTTGATGATTCAATCATAGATTGTAAAGCATATTTCTAAAGTTTTATTTGTTCTTTTGCATCTAGGAGGCACTCTGCACAGTGTAATGTTTCAGGTCTCATCCATTGAACAAAAAGTTGGATGACAAAATAAAGAATTGGAAACATAATTTACAAATTAAAATAGTTTTGGATTATTATTCCGGATAAGCTGACTAGGTGTTGATTTTTGACCCTGTTGAGAATGAGAATAGCATTCATCATAGGAGCTTGCGTGTTTCACACTTTAACTTCTAGCTTAACAAGGTTCTACTGTATCTGTAGATGATATTATCTGCTTTGTTTCCAACATTGTTGTTGACATTGTACTGCTGGCCCTACATTAGATTCACTGTCGCTGGAGCCTGGAGACCAATGGTGAAAACTCATGTGCAATGGATATAAAAGTTGGTAGGTTTCTTGTTGCCCTAGTCTCCTTGACATACGTGACCAGATTTTACCTTACTTTGAATTCTGCTGATAGTCAAATTTGTCTAAATAGATTGTTTTCTGTTGACTGCTTTTCTTCTAATCTATTTTACTCTTTCCTGTTATAATCTTGTGTACTGGTTGTTTGGTCATGAAAGAGGAAATAATGAAACCACAAGCACTTGTTCTCTCTTGCATTTGTTCAAGGGCATAGAAGCATAGATATAAGAATATCCAACATGCCATGATCTTTAGAACATGCTAGAGCTTCTCTAAGGACAGGGGCCGACTCCGACTAACCCTGACCTGTTGTCTGTGCCTGAACTACTGTGTTCTTTTGATATTCTTTTGTTTCGTTTAAAATTGTTAACAACCTTTTCAGTCTGGAATGTTGTTTCAGGAAATGGGTGAAATTTTAATCTTACTATTTCTGCAGGTGCACATTTCAAGAAATGGTGTGTGATGCAATCTAAAATTAGGTCAGGGGCCATCAATGAGGTTAGTTCCCTTCTGTAGAGATGTTTTCTTTTTACAGTACCACTTGAATTTTTACTTTTCAACTAGCTTTCCAAAGTTCAAAATCCATCTCATGAATTATGATCTCACTTTGCAGTACAAGAAAGAAGTAGATTTGATGTTAGAAATGGCACGCGCGCGCGCTAAATCACGCACGTCCAGTGGTGAGACGATGGACAAGTCCTCGTCCTCTCCAATTATAACACAAGATAATAGCTAATAGCCCCAGTAGCATTTCAAGTCCATTATTTTTTGGTTAATTTTGTTGTAATGTCATCTTGTTTAAATTATTTGTATGTAGAGGTCCTCGCAATGGCCATGGGTGTTCTCATCCCGTGTGCTTTTCGTAACTTCACCCTGTCTCCTTGGAGAACAAGGGGTGTGTTCATGAAATGTTTTATCAAACCGCAAATTCCTCGTACCATAGTTAAACATGTGCTTAATGTCAGCAAAACATATTGATAAAGAAATTAAAATAACATACACATTCTCATTCTCGAAAGAAAAGATAAATAGTAGTGGATGGTGGAAGAAAATACAATGACATAATCTGTTGTGTGCTGACTTGTTGAGACCAAGCTGTTGATTGTAGGATTAATCTGCAATAATAATTTTCTTTCATCCTCCTGGGAGTGTTTCAATTCTAACTTAATCATCGTTTTCTTTACTCAAGCTCTTAGTTCTGCATGATCCAATCAGTTTTGATGGCTTCTTTACGAACTTTGTTTTCATCTTTGTATGCAAATAAGGTTAGTCATTTCATGAAACCAGCCATAAGTTTATCTTGATGAAGGATTTACAGATCTCCAGTGTTTGCCTTCCACCTTCCTCCATCAAAATCGTTTTTCAAATACATGGCTTCTTCCATTCCTGTTTTTCGAGGCTCTCTTTCAATGCGTGTGGTAAATAAATTTCGATGTATATTATCGTGATGTTATAAAGTGTAGTTGTTACACATGATGCAAAGTAATTGAATAAATAATACAATCATGATATGCGTTGTATATTGATAAGATTCGTTATTGTGCTAGCTAGCCAAAAGGTATGATTAGTGCCTTGGAAACCCCAATTAACAAAACAAAAAAAATAAAATTAGAGGTGTGGTGATTTTACTTCTCGTCAAAATACGGTTGATTCTTTCACTATTTATTTTGGTCATAATTTGTTTTTTTGGGTGATTTGATTTTTATGTGGCCAATGAAGACTAATTGTTACTTATTTGTTAACCAAGAGAAGAATTAAAAAAAAGGAACCAAAGTGAAAAACATGAATAAATTAGATTGGTTGTTGTCAAATTGACTTAAAAAGTTGACTTTTGCTCTTTTAATTTGCAAATCACCCAATTTTAGTCCCTTCAGGTTTTTTCAAAATTCATTTCTTTTATATTCTTGGTTTAAGATGAATGAGGAAAAGTTGCTGGATTCTAGTGGTAATGAGAAAAAATATTGACTAACATTAATTATAACTATTAAAATAATTGATCTTAATGGAATTTATTTAATAAAAGAAGTTTCACTTTCATGTATTTTCGCCTAAAAATTGTCTAAAAAAATAGATCTAACTATTATATGAAGTTTTTAGGTTGAATTTTTTTTTTAAAAAAAATTGAACCATTTTTGAGTTATTGGAATATATAAATAGGTTTATTTAGATTTATCAATTTTTTTGTGTTTTGATATAAACAAAAAAATAATTGAAAATAAGCTTTTAAGTATAAAACAACCACAACTAGAGGGTTACTAAAATTTAGACATAGCAAGCAATGCATTACTTATTAAAATAAAGGAGGCAACATGTTGTCCAGGTTTTAAAAAAAAGTTATCAAGACCCAAGCATGCAAACTAGGCTTTTTTTTAAATGTCCATGTGAGCTGGGCTATCCAGGGTTGCATGTCTTGGTATTTTTTATGTATTTTATTTATTTTTTAATTTTTTTTTAATTTTATCTTTCAATATTTAATTTATTTTAAATTAATCTTTCTAATTTATTTTGTTTTACTTTTTATGAAATTATCACAGTTTCAAATAAACATTCCACCATTTTATCAGTGCTTGATTTTACAAGCATTTATTATTATTATTATTATTTTATTTTTCCAGTTATTTTTGGACTTATCAAGTTAGATGAGTTATATCCAATTAACCTTTTAATTATTATTATTATTATTATTACTAGAAAACAGGTTAGTAGCATCTACTTCTTTCTATTAAAAAAACAAATTAATTTTCCCACGATGTAGTATAAATTAAAACTATTGGTTTTTTTGGGGGCTAAGCTGGATCCAGTTAGCCCGGCTTGTTCACTGTCCAAGCCAGTGACGCCGTGCGTGAAATAATTAACGCATGCATGTCACAGTGCAAAGGTAATTATAATTAATTACCTTCGCACAGTGTGAAATGAGCTGAAGATATAAAACGAGGAAATGAATTCTTACCTGGTCTGGAGATGAATGAAAGAAGACGATGACGAAGGTGTGGTGGCTGGCCAAAACTACTTTCTTCCCCTCTACTTCTGTTTTTCGTCTTCCTCTGTTCTCTCTTGCTTTTGTTTTGCTTTTTTTTTCTTGTCTATCTTCTCCTGTATATTCGTCCTCCTTCGTTCTCTCTCTGCCCGTTGTATCTCAGCTTTCCATCCCTCTCTTTCCTTCTCTTTTGTTTTTATGTTTTCTGCTCTTCACATACATTCTGTTCTTTTCGTTCTCCCAGTTCGTCCCTTCTCTTTCGTCTCTGTCTTGTGGTTCCCTGTCTTTTTTGTTTTCTTTTCTTTTTTTTATCTGTGTTTTTCTTTGTTCTGTCTTCTCTCTGTATCTTCTCTATGTATGCTCCTTCCTCTGTGCTGTGTTATTCTCTCTCCTCTCTCTGTATTTGCTAGTTCGTCCCCTTCTCTCCCTAAAGGAATTCACAATGCGCACACACGTACACAACATTATGGATAACGATTATGTTTTTTTTCTTTAGTTTGTGCATGAAAATTAAGGGAAGGGAGGGAAAAAAAATGTTGATGAAGCCATGTTGAGACTTCAACGTTGACATGCGATGCCCTAAGTAAAGACATCGATGAGACAATTCAAGTGGCACCAAAGAAAACCACCATCGGAGCTCGAAGGTGGCTGCACATATGTTGCTCGCAAAGATAGTTGTTTTTCTTTATTCTTTTATTGCATTTGAATTTGTCCTATATTTCAGACAGTTTTTTTTATTTTTATGATTTAATCCTTGGACAATCTATTGTCATGCATTTAAGCTTGATAGAGTTATGCAGAGGTTAAAACAACAACAACGTAAAAAATTTGGATCTAGATCCCTTATCCTTTGATGACTCTTCAATTAAGTTCTAAATTCCATCTTAATTAAGGCTAATTAAGATCATGTTAAGGCCCAACCAAGAAGAAAATAAAAAATGACAAAAGAAAGAGATGTATTGCCTTTCATGGCTATGCCTAGTCAAGACTCCATCAATGTTGGCTCCTAGTTGTTGAATAATATGAAAGATAATTATGTTGATTTGTTTGATTTAGTTATATGTTACTTACTTTGTGATTTGTGGAAATATATATGTTGGTTTTGTTTGTATAAGTATTAAACTAAAATTTATTATTTTAAATAAAGAATACAAAACCTTCTATTCAAGATATCAATATAGATCCATCAAGTGCTCCTCCAACAAATGATAATGTTCCTCCTCTTGCAAATGATGTTGTGCTCCAGCTAAGACTAAACTACTCCTACAAATAATATTTGCAATAAAGGTAACAAGAAAATGAATGTGGCCTTTAGAACTATATCTGAAATTTGACATCAATTTGTTATAATAGAGGGTTCTCACTCCTCATTGAACACAACTGTATGCAAGTATTGTCAACAAGATTATGCATGTGCTTTAAAGACTTATAACACTAGTAATTTTGATACATATTTAAATAACTTATGTAAATAGCTTCCTTGTAGGTTTAAATTCAATGATAAAAACAAATTACATTAGCTCAAACTTTTAACGGGGTTCAAGATGGAACTAAGGGCACTTTTAAGGTTGTTGGTTTTAGTCAAGGTATGATGATTATTTGTGATGAGTTGCCTTTTGAATTTAAATAATTTTGTAATACAACCTAGATTTTATATCCCCTCGCGAATCACTATCACAAAGAATTATCTGAATTTTTATGTTGAAATGTAGAAAAAGTTTTTAAAAAAACAAGAATAAGGATGCATGTTGTACAAATGATACTTAGACTTTTGTCCAAAATATTAATTACATGTATGTCACAACTAATTTTGTATATAGTGATCAGAACTTGCATAAAAATATTTTTAAATTCTTTTCAAGTTTCTAATCACATGGGTGAGGTCATTAGAAAAACATTGGAGAGTTGTTTCACTGACTGGGAAATTGATAATATTATGACAATTACATTAGATAATGTAAGTTCTAATGACAATGTTGTCATTACTTATTTTAAAAGAAGGGTTATGGATTAGAAGTTCACAGTTCTCAATAATGAATTTATTCATGTTAAGTATTGTGCTCACAATATTAATATTGTTGTGAGTGATAGGTTAAAAGAAGTGGATGAGTCAATTATTAAAATTAGAAATATTGCTAAGTTTGTAAGATCTTATTATGCTAGGTTTATGTTTTTTAAGAAATGTATAAAGAAATTAAAGGTTAAAAGCAAGATTGGTTTTTTTAAAAAAAAAATATTCTAATTCATTGGAATTCCACTTATTTGATTTTAGATACAACAACAAAATTGAAGAAAGTGTTTAATAGATTAAAGGAGGATGATTCTAGGTAATTAATATTCTTTTTATAGGTAAATTTAAAGGGTAAGAAGAAACACATAGGGTCACCTAGTAGATCAGATTGGGAAAATACAACAATAATCCTTATAAAGTTCTTGAAATCATTTTATGGGTCTTTGTATGTCACGTGCAATTTTTTTTCATGAACTAGTTATTACATGCAAATACAAATTTCTAAGTTGTCCAAAAGTAAATATTTATTAACAGGTGGAATGACAACCAATACGGTACAAGTTTGATTTTGAGAAAAGTTTGAGGATGTAAATTATATTTTATTTATAGAAATTATTTTAGATTTGCATTATAAGTTAAAAATATGTGAAGTTTTGTGTTATGTTAAGTGTACGAGTCTGCTGCCATGATAAAACAATTAATGAAAAAGATGAAAGACATTTGTAAGAGTTTTTTACTATTATTCTAGCCTGGATATTTAATTTATGGCAGAAGTTTCTATTAGAAATAATCATTTTCAAGATTTGAATGCTAAAAAGGTAGGAAGATGCATGCCAAGCATTAACCTTCTAATTCAAAAGGCATTTAATTGAGAAAGATAAGAAGGATAGTAAATATAAATTGGAGAAAATTTTGGAAAATGGATAAGAAGATCTAAGTGATATTTCTTTTGATATTTTATCTTAATGGAAAGCTAACAACTCCAAATATTCAATATTCTTTATAGTTATAAGAGATATGTTAGCCATTCTTATATCTATAGTTGCCTCTGAATCATCATTTAACATGACGGGTAATGAATTAGATCCTTTTAAAAGTTTGTTGAATCCAGCAATTGTTGAGGCATTATCATTTGATGCTAAAATTAGATTTGCTCTTCTCTAACACTAATACATCTTTCATAAATAATAAATGATCTTGAGAATTTTGAAAAACTAGAATCATGTATGCTTTTGACTATTATTAGACTATGTAGCTTTTATTTATATCTTAAATAATTTAGATTAACTTGTGAAGTTACAATTAACTAAGCTATTTTATTATATTTCTCTTTTTTCAAAGTTTGCTAGTTTAGCCATGGAGGTTTAAGTGTAATGAGTCATTATTGAAATGGTGAGTAATTGTTAAATAATTAGCTTTCGAGTTCATATTATAAAGTAATTGTTACAAACTTGTGTTTATACATATGTGACAACTTTTTGGCTCCTTTGTATGGGTTATTAGAGATATATTATTGTCTGTTGTTGTTGCTATTTTATTGTTATTTTTTATTGCTTTCAAATAGCTAGCATTGGCTAATGTTCTTATAAAAAATACGGAGTTGCAACAGTTTAATTTAAGTTCCTGTTATGTTTTGTTGTGACTGAATTTTTTGTTGTTCACAACTTAATTTGTTGTTATATGCTTCTTCTTTTTTTTTACAATTGATTTTTCTATTTTAGTCAATTGATTCAAGTAATTTATTAAGTCTAAATTATTTATTACAACTTATAACATGTTTTGGGCTAACTTATTGAGCTCAGATATTAGTTCTAATTAATTCCAACTTATAAAAATTAGCAATATACGCTAAAACTTTAGATATTTATAATATCCATAAAAAATTTAGTCCAACCTGATATATCCAACTTGCTCAGGGCAAAAAAAAAAAAAAACTAAATAGGTTAGGTTTACTTTGTAAAATATTATAAATTAGATTGAAAATAATTATGGGTCCAAATCCAACTCGGCTATATTCATAAAAACCCGTAACATATAAGTTAAAATGACAGTAGTGTGAAAAACATTTTAGAGCCAAGTCCAAAATTCTTTGATAACTCTTCAATTTAGTCTCAAACTCCATCTTACTCGAGGCTAATTAAGGTAGTGTTAAGGCCTAACCAGAGAGAAAATAGGGGAGAAGAAAAAAAAAAGAGACATTGCTTAACCAGGTTATCTCATTATAGTCGTGTTCAAGACCTAAGTCATGGGTTTTGCAGGTTAACTCAGGTTAACTAGGGTCGACATAGTATGATATTTTTAAGAAATTCTATCCCTAATCTTTTATAATTCTTCAATTTAGTCCTAGATCTCATCAAATCGAGACCGATTAAGACTCATTTAAGGCCTAACCAAGGAGAAAAATAATGGAAAGAAAAGGAAAGAGATATATTTTCCAATCGGATTAGCTCATTGTGCTCGTGTCTATTACCCTAATAATAAATATCTTAGATTAACCCAGATCAATACAATATGTCATTACCTTTGCATTTTACTTTTTAAAGGTTAACCCAGGTCAATACAATATGTCGTCATTTTTTTATTTTACTCTCTAATTTTGTTTTTTTTTACTATTCAATCCTTAGGCAATCCATTGTTTCATATTTAAGCCTTATAAGTTACACAGAGACTAAAACGACGGTGGGGTGAAAAGTTTTTTAAGCCATATCACCATTTGAACGAGGTAACTAGTTAACCTCTTCACCTGTTAGGTTGAATGAGGTACACATATTTTTTTTACATTTATTAACACATATGGTAATCGATTAATTTTATCTGACATATAGGTCAAGCTTTCAATTTATATTTTTTACTTTTCATCACATGCAGAAAAGATTAATAACACTTTTGGTGCAATAATTAACTTTTGATATGGCCAACAACAAAGTGCAAGCACTAAGCCTAATATCTAACTAATAAAATACATCATGGATTCTTAATCCTGCTAGGTAAATAACCAAATCACTTAAAGGTAATAACACAAGCTTTTTTTAGCATTAATGCAAGGTTAAGCAACAACTTAAAAAACTAACCAATGTTTTACATGAATGCATGAAAAGGAAATGAAGAAACAAATCCTCCATGGCACTTTTAAATAGATATTCAGATTGTGAAATTATCTTTAATCATGAAATTATGAGAAGAATTATATTTATACTAGATATTTGATCAACGCTTTGTTATAGGCCGTAACTTAAAAAAAAAAAAAACATGGTTAGAATGGCTATTTCGATATGTATTTTTACATAACAAATTCAAAGTGTAAATAAAAAAGTTTATTAAAGCATCTAATGAAATGAATCGATAATCATCAATGTAAATAAGCAAAAAAAAAAAGTTATTAACAACAAATAAAAGAGAAACTGGAAAAGATAATAAATAGATATAGATCAAGATATTTAATATTGTAAAATGAAATATTTATCTATTTATGTCAACCAAATTTATTTATTAGAATCAATAAAAGATAATAGAAATAGAAGCACATATGAAATTGTGTAAATAAAATAAAAGAAAAAAAATTATGCAGGGTTGGAAATATCAGAAATATTATTTCAAAATAATTATTTTTTTATAAAATAAAGCTCATCAACATAAAATAAAATAAAAGCATGCAGAAGTTAAATACAAAACAAAACATTTTTTTCAAAAAAAAATCTATTAAAAAAATATTGGGATAAACCGATAATTTTTTTTTTTTAAGATAACTATAAAATCAATATTTTTTGAAAAACAATGCAAAATGATAAAACTATAAAAGCAAATGAGAAAAAAAAAGAAAGGAATCTTTAACCCTACCAACTCTTAAAAATCATAGCTCGTGTCATTAAATCAAAAGCATGACAAATAGAAAAACCATGAAGTTTAATCCCCCAATGAATCAAATATCAAATGATGAAACCGAGAAAAAATCTATAACACAAAAAATTATAATTAAAAGAATGAGGGCATAAAAAGTTTGAGAATCAAAATAAAAATTAGCATTAGAGTGTTAAATTGAAAAGAAACAAAACTTTAACAAAAGAAAAAAAAATCAAAAAAATAAGGACTAAATTAAAATATTAAAATAACATAAACTTTGATTGAAAGATAAAATTAAAAACATCAAACTTTAAAAAAAAAAATAGGAGAAAAAATAAGAAATCAAAAGAATAAGGACCAAATCGCAAATAATAATTCATGACAAATTGTAATTCAATGATGAAATTGAAAACATCAATTTTTTTTCCAAAAGGGTCAAGGACTAAAATCAGCAATAAAAAACCTAAGGACTAAAATTGAGAAACAATAAGAAAAGAGGACATGTGTGTACTTTTGCTCAGAAAGAGAGAAAAGCAAAAAGAAAAAAAGAAACAACCACCGATGAAATATCATCCATTGACCACCACCACATGTCGAATCATAAGGAAGAGTGCAAGACAGCGTTTCTGATGACATGTTAAAACAATATATTTGACTGCGAGGATACATTGCACGCGTTGTCATAAGGTCGCGGATGCATCCCACATGCCAATTGTTCTTTGATTTAAAAATCAATTAATCAGATCAAAAGGTCCAAAGTACCCTTTTGATTCCAGAATTCATAAAAAAAATAATAAAAAACCAACATGAATAGACAAAATTACTCCTAGATCATTTTCTTATTTTTTTCCAAATATAAAGGTAGAAGTGTCCTTTCATAATCTTGCAAAAAATATAAAGGTATAAACACCGTCGCCCAACAATTTTTTTTAGCTTGGGGGCAAATAAATAATTATATTGTTGTGAGAAAATTAAAAAGATAAAACTAACCCTTGACAATAACCGATTGGTGTTTTTGAAAGATAAAACTACCCTTAAAACCACAGCAGCCAAAATTCTTTTTAAATAATAAAATCATTATTATATTGTCACAATTAGTATAATATCTCTACATTTACCGTAATTGATACAGTAAAAAAACAACATCCTTTATATGTTGGTTAAATATATATTAAAAAAATTGTAAAACCCACCTAGCATGGATTTTTTTAAAAAGAAATTTAACCCTTAAAATAAATATTATATATGAAATTTAAATATTTTTAAAAAAAGAAGCCAAAGTTTATCCTCATAAAAAGAAATTACCCGCTACCATGACCGTCGTGTCGTCACTCTTACCGAAACGACTCGTATGACAGTCAACTCCTCGAATTTTCCATAACAAAAGCACCGTTAGCTACCCATGTCAAGATTCAGCTCTAAACATTCTTTGATCATATAAAAATATTGAGACTTCACAAAAAATTCACGGTGAAGGCAGAGATATTAAGCATGGACGTGTATAAATATTTTATACTATTGCTGTTAGTTACTTCTATTTTACCAATTGTGAAATCCAAAGAGCAATTAAGTTCAAGAGAATGTGAGGATCTTGGTTTTTCAGGGCTTGCACTTTGCTCTGATTGCCATACTTTTGCTGAGTATGTTAAAAACCAAGGTGAGTTCTAAAGACCCTTTTGATATTTCTCTATGTTTTAGCCTTTTTGTTCATAAAGTTTGTGTCTTGTCGGAATTGTAGTTCTTAGTGCGGTTATGTTAAATTTTTTTGGGTTGTTTTGGTGTTCTGTTTATGGTTATTTGGTTGATTGGTTTCTGGGTTTTGAATATTACGAGGTCCTTTTAGGTTTAAAGGTGGGATCTTGATTATTTTAAGGAATGGAATTGATGGTTGCTATTTGAGTTAGTTTCTACTTGTTTCTATTTAATTAGTGTGGTAACATTGAGATGGTGTTGGATTCTCAAGTAGATATTTTGATTTAACTTGAAAGTGCAGAGAATTTGAGACTATCCCCATGTTAATCAGCTCACTGAAAAAGAACTGGCACTTTTTGTTGGGAGGAAATTGCCTTATATGGATGGTGTTGGCTATTTCAGTTTTCTGTGATGTTGATATAATGGATTAGTCATTATTGAACTGCAGCTGTGAGAATTTGGCTAATTAAGTGGGGAGGCATAGATATTTGTGTGATGAAGACATGTCAATGGTTAAATGATTCTCCTTGTTGGTTTTGTTTTGGTGCGGGTGGGCTGGCTGTTTAACTAATGTAGGAGTGATGTAGTATCAGTCATCTTGAGCGCAGGATGTAGACAGTCCAACTTGTTCTGGATGAGTAGGTTCTTCTATGGAAATATGTTGTATTGGGTGTTTGTCCAGCAAAAAGTTGTGCTAGCTTAGCCTCTCTGTTGTTTCTTCAACAAAGATGTTGACATTACCATTTTCTTTCCTGATAATAAAGTTGTCTGTGAACTGAAGTTATTGAACTTGTTGAGTTCTAAGATAAGACAGGATGAAGTATTGTGTGCAGTAGCATGCCCATGCCATGACACGAGCGAGGAGAATTATTAACACAACCTTGTTTTTTAGTAAGAAATCAGGGAGTGATGGAAAGATTTTTATGTAATGCGATATGCTTGAGCCAAAAGGAGATGAAGGCAAAGTCCTTAAGACAGGAACACATTATTTAAACCATTTCCCATGCACAGCCGATTTCCCCCCGCCCATAAAAACCACACTAGCTGCTAGGGACACTCTGTACTCGGAGGCTGTAACTAAGTTGATGGAATTCAATGATGGGTAGTGACTTTACTTTTAGGTGGATATAGTGACTAGATCTGAGGTATATTACTTATTTATTGGACTCCACTTTGCTTAAGGGCATAATAATGTAAAAGGTCTTTAATACTGCCTTGCAGCTACAAGTAGTCTAACGCTAAAGTTTTGGGTGCAGAGTTGGTGTCTGACTGTCTGAAGTGTTGCACAGAGGATTCTGATGATTCCATTAGTAAGGTACGAATTATATCGAGGATAAAAAAATATTTGAAGCTCAAATTCATGTTTTGAATTTCCTTCTGACACTTTCTCCTAATTTCATGCTTGGACTATTCTTTCATTTCTTAATTCAACCTGGAAAGGCCCATGATTGGTATGGACTATGGATAAAATGTGGTCAATGTATCCTTAAATGAATAAAGAGCAGATTTCCAATTCTTCTATTCCAGTTTTAAGTGGACATGCAATTTTAAAGGACATTATCGTTGAATTGCTAAAGAAGTTCAGTATCTACTTTTTGCGTGCGCATGTACGCTTTGTGCACGAATATTTATAAACAATATCCAAGAGAATCACTTAGTTTCTTGTTTTTATTTGAACTGAAAGATGTTGTAAATTGCTGCAGATCACCTACTCTGGTGCAATACTAGAGGTTTGCATGAGAAAATTGGTTTTCTATCCTGAAATTGTTGGTTTCATCGAAGAAGAGAAGGATCAATTTCCCACCTTTAAAGTCCAATATCTTTTCAATTCTCCACCAAAGTTGATCATGCTGGATGATGAGGGTCAGCATAAGGAAACCATTAGGTGAGCTATTCCTGCATAACTTTGTTTTGATATTCATTCGGCCTGGCAAGTGTTTGAGCCATGTTTAGCTCCTCCAAAGCAATCACCAGCTCTCATTTTAGGAATCCATCGTTTCTTTTTGCATTTCAAGAAAAATAATGAGGTTCTATTGGTTTCTGTACTGAGAATTTCCACTGTTATTTTACTTGCAGAATTGACAATTGGAAACGTGAACACATGCTGCAGTACTTGCGGGAGAAGGTTAAGCCTACTTCAGCATCCTAAGAGAGTAGCGTTTTTTTCTCTGTTGAAAAGGGTGGCTTAATTTTCTCTGTTGAAAAGGGTGGCTTAATTTTGTGCTGATGTGCCTGTATCTTAAGTACTTGCATGGTTTCATAAAGAACGATGATTGAATTAACTAGAAATATGCAGTTTGATCAGCATTGTTAGTTTTCCTTTGAGACCCTCTTAAGATACCATAGACTTGAATTGATGGTGTATGCCTGTATGGTAAGGTCATAAGTAACGTAAAGGAATGTAATTGGTTTCAGGGAAGCTAACATCTTCATTGCAGTCTTTTTCTTTTTTTTTCAATGCCAAACTTTTAGAGCATCCGATGTGGGTGGTGGATACCCTGCTCTGAGAACATCCATAAATTCACCCCGTGAGCACAATCTTCAGTTGTCATGAGAATTCAGATTCATTTGGGAATCCGTAAATCTCAATTTAGGATCTCAGCTCAGAATTAAGCTCTTTTTAACTTCTTGTTCTTCATTCAAGGCCTACAACAAGAGAGCCTATTTGTCAATACTTGATTTAACCATTACAATTAAATTCAATTCCAATGGTTATAAACAACCTGCAAGAGTGTTATCTTTCTCCTAAAAAATCACCACGTTACAACTATGCAGCATACTTGGGGCATATAAATGAAAATTTGGAAGCTAACAGCACATGTGAGTTCACAACAAGAATCTAATAGATAAATCTTTCTTGTAAAAGGCAGGGGAAATCGACGCCATTAAAGCCCCCCATATATTGATTAATCCTGTCAGGGTTCATTATACATCTTTTGTAAGTCTACATTTTGCTAATCAGGAGATACATTGATCATATCATATAATGTGCCCTGTCATCATCACCTTAAAACTAGAATATATTTTTTAAGAACATAGATAATACTAGAATGGTGACTTGACATTTTACATCATTGAGAGCTTGACTAATATAACATGCGAAAATCCATTTTTCCCACGTTAAATTCTGTTACAAAGTTGCATCTGCCTGACAAAACTTTGTTGCGCCTCCAGAAAGGTGATTACCCTTGACGCCACCTTGTCTAGAAACTTAGAACAACCTTAACAAGTTGCTGAGGTAAATTGTGTCAGTGAAATGGTGAATCGTCCTTATTGAATTTGGGAGAAGGGCTCTTGATGGGTGCCCAGATATCTGCTCCATTGCTGCGAGCAATGCCGGCAGTGCACGAGGTCGGTACGAGACACAAACCTTTGTTTCTTAGACTGTATTGACCTAACTCCTGCACAAGTAATCAACCAGCTGTGAATTTCAGTCAAGTAGAGGCGGTTTTCAATGGTGCAATGGGTGAAAAACGTAACAGCACTTTTCAATAGGGCAATGGCGTGTTCAAGGGGACCACATGCAGCTAGTGTTTCATAAAAGTGCACTCAAAGGACACTGCTGTTTAGGAGGAAATGTCATGTTATCGGTCCAGCTCATGCTCACCTGCATTTGAGCTGTTGATGTGCCTTGGAGGTATGGAGCACTCAAAACCTGAAACCATCACGAAATAGGCAAAGCTGTGAGCTTAAAAGTCAAATCAGTTGTCTCAAATTCTAAATGTTCAAACAGAAGAACGGAGGCAGCAATACTAGAAAAAACATATCCAACGGTTCTAAAACTATAATAATGAGAAATTAACACATTGTCATTGATACTCATAAACTACACATCGTATTTGCAACATTATCAGTCTTAGCCATCAAACTTGCGCGATGAGGCAGCCATAACAAAAGCTTAACTTTGTGTTCTTTCCCTGAAGAAAGTCAAATAAATTGTAAAACAATCTAATTGCAACAAAACAACAAGAGTCCAATGTGGAATGATAATGTGCCAGCCACCTCAAAGTAATAACTTAAATGTTCAAAAGGGTACAAGTTCTCTATTATAACCTAAATCATATGGAAAGCATAGGGATTCCAGTTCAATTTTGGGGAGACTATTTTAACATGACAAGTCCAAACAACGATAGCTCCCAGGTCAGATACTGAAAACAAATCCATGCATTTGAGACGCCATTGCGTGCAGTTGGATGCTTTCACAAAAATGGCAATTTTTAGAACCCATTTAAGAGATCAATAGTCACATTTTGCAAGTTAATTTTTATAGGAAAAAAATTCTTGCAATTTAAAAACAAGAGTTTCACCTCACAAACTCTCCATTTCATATCTCACAGTCTAGCTGTGCATGTATTTCCAGGTTGCAAAGCAGTTCTTCTAGAGCAGGCAGGCTAACAGGATAATGCAGGTAAAAATAATCAAGAGAAGGCCAAAGTCTGAACCTGAACTTGTTCATGAAGGAACCGTATGTACTCCATTGCCTCCATAAGGACAGATGCAGTATCAGTCTGCATTAAAAGAGAAAGGTCTTAAAATGACGAATATTCAAGATAATTGATAAAGTATATGTGCAAGAAAAAATAATAGAACATATTCCCCCCTCAAACTTCAACAGCGGTTTATTGATAAGAGACCATCTTCACAGTTGTGAAAATATAAATGCTCGTATAACTTCATTTCTTATTAACAAAAACAAGTTGTCATATCTACCTTCCCATATGGTGAAACAAGCTGCTGCAGAGCTACAATACGTTCCCCAAGCTTCTCTTTTCGTTCCTGTTGCCAAAACACAAATACAAGAAAATAAGCACATTAAATCGAGCACAATACAATAGATCAAAATGACCAGCAATACAGTTGCTAAAGGAGAAGATTGACATTTAGTAACAAGGACAAGGATTGTATAGAACTCTGGGACTCTGGGTTTGCTGGAAATGAACCAGTGCCAAGGACAGATAATATGCTTCTGGGTGATTTTGACCTACTTTGAATAAAAGGCCGATTCATGACCTTTAAATAAATCACCAAAGGCCAAAGCACCCAACTTATCTGCCTTGCAAATACCTTAAACTAAAAGTAAACTGTGCACTATCATCTAAGCGATTTCAGTGCATCAAAATAGCATCGGTTCATATAGGCTTGATTAAAACCTTTTCTCCTAAAGCACTTCCTTCCATGTTTTCAGTAACCATGCTCCAATTTACAATCGTCTCATTGCTAAAGAAAAGTTGGGGTCATAACTTCAACCTCTAGCCAGAGTGTTAACTAGGCACCTTCAAATAATGGCTTGTCTGACAGCAGAATGAACACTTGGACCAAAGACTGTAGGACAGACAAGAACAGTGAGAAAACAGAGGTTTGAAGGGGTCCAGAGAAAGGAGATTGGTCTCGATAGAGAAGGGCAATGCCAAATTATCCATGAAAATGACCACATATTTTTGGATTTGGCTTTCTTGAGCGAAGAATTCTGGTTAATATTGGTGGTCTTCATCATCCATTACACTTGGTAAAACTGTCAAAGAAAGGGGTTTTTAGAAATATGATAGCGGTTGCTTTTCAAAATACTTTTTGCTCGAAAATGCATCAAAATAATAATTTTTATTTATTTTTTTAAAATTCATTTCTGATATCACCACATCAAAAGGATTTGAAAACATAGCAAAAAAAGTAATTTTTAAGAAAAAAAAATTAATTTTGGCCAACCTCCGTTTGGGCTGCACTCCCAAAATGGGGGCAAAATGAGGAAAAAGCTGTATTCACAACAAGAGATATGTACAAAAAAGGAGGAAGGAAAAACCTTTGTGGAGATGGAAAAATCAGGTTTGTGCCTTTTGGTAGCAAGAGAAGTGAGACCGGCATGGTCAACTGAGCAAGGGCTTCTTTTGTTTTCCATCATCTTTAGCACTTCTATTCTTTATTCTCCCTACATAGAAATAGCAAAGAAATTGGCATGTGCAATCAAAGATAAAGAAACAGAATCAGGATATTTGAAGCAACTTAAGAAGCTCCACTGGAAAATCACATAATATCTACAGGGAGATGGATAGTAATAATCTGATCTGCCAAACCAAAAGAGCATATCAATCAAATTGACTGATCACAATTATCATACATGTTCATTGTAATTAGAAATTTCAGCCAAAGATTATAACCTTCAAAATCTCAAATATCATTGTATTTATAATTAAAGCACAATGTAATTTCACATTTATTTCCCGCACAGATATCCCTTTTCATTTGGCATGGTTTAAAAAGAAAACGATGCTCCTTTTGCAGACAAGAAACCAGCCAGCAAACAGTTTTAGATAGGACATGTATGTTATTATCCCAATAGTTGAAATTTCACTTTTTTCTAAATTCTTGAAGATACAAAATTCTGATCAAGATCTAGAAATGAAATTTCCAAATCAAGACCAGCATTTAATGACCCATATGAATTTCCAAACTATCTACTTACTATTATTTCTTTTCTAAGAAAGAAAAACAGACAATGAAACAACTGAGACTCCCTAAAATTACAGGTTTGAGGTTGAAAATCAAGGACTACAACAGGAGGATGCTTTTCTTTATCTTGTGTGAAGTAAGACTAGCAATCAAGAGATCCTTCCCTGGTGAATACAGGGATCAAGCATCCACACGGATGCTACTAGCACAAGAGCTGCCAACAGGAACAGACAATATGGTGACCATCCAACGGATCCATTTTTATTAGATCCAAGATAGAACACAACCATTATAGACTTGCCAGTTAGCTTAATGTTAGCCTCACCATGACTTAAAATATCCAAATATTTTACACAAGGTAAATGATGTCATCGGAAAATTCAACGCATTGTTAATGTTTTGTTATCATGCACTGTTTCAGTGAGAGATTAACCCTCAATTAGATGCTTGTGACATAATTTATACATGTATCAGCTTATCTACAGAAATACATCCGCGTAGTAAACAAATATTATCTCCGCAATTAAACAAGTAAA
Source organism: Populus tomentosa (assembly GCA_018804465.1). NCBI lineage: Eukaryota > Viridiplantae > Streptophyta > Magnoliopsida > Malpighiales > Salicaceae > Populus > Populus tomentosa. The sequence goes on along the minus strand of CM031993.1, from coordinate 10,939,472 downwards.
CAGACGACAGTTCCATGAATCAATGAAACACGCGATCAAATGCTTATTGTTAAAACTAGGCCTCTCGGGGGGTCTAGCTGGATTGGCCCTGGAATAGAGCACGAAGGATGTCATTAAAAATACACAGTCAATAAAAAAAATTCCCTATCATCCACTCTTTTCAAAAAAAAAAAGAGGCAAGAATCCATCATTTGATTAGTCACCCCAAATCAGATAAACTAATCAAATGATTAAAAAAATTGCACCCTAAAAAAAATCGATCAGCAAGGAATACAGACATAAATGAACATTTGTATTATAATGATTTTGTGAATGTAATAGGGAACGAACTCAACTTTAATAGTAGAAGATTTCTTCTGGACCCACCAGATAGCATAATATTCATACCATGCATGAATGAAAACATGATCTGCCATTCCATCCACTTATATTTAATACCAGCTCACTAATTACTACTAGTAAAATCCATAGGCGCATTCAAGAATCACAAACATTAGAAACAAATCTATATGAACCAATGAAGAAAAAATAGCACTCTTTTTCATCTTGAGAGGAACAAGATATAATTAGATGGTTTGGTGCATGAAAGCAACAGACTTTAAAGACCACTTAGCTCAAAAAGAAAAAAAAGAAACAAAAAAAAGAATATTTAATACCTCTGCTCAGAAAAAAAAAAAGGTGAAATAAAAAACTTAGCAAAATAAAGAGAGAAACATAGAGAAAATAGGGAACTCACCAAGAAACCAGAGACAGCATTGCCAGAGGAGCTCAAAATGAAATCTCTAAACCTTATAGAGGAAACCCTTGAAAACCCACCTCCAAAATCACTCTTAATTCAGCAAAAAGCTAAGTAGAAGCCTACAAGAATGACTTTAATTGGAGTTTTTGTCAACAACACAGCTAGCCCATAAAGCCATATTTATCTCTCTCTCTCTCTCTCTCTCTCTAAAAGCTAAAACTCTTTTAATAGAACTTGTCTGTTTCGGTCTGTGTTAAAGCTAAAAAACTTTACTTTCAGTAAGCAAGCAACCTCTTTCTATTTTCTGACAAAGTAGCACAAAAACAAACAGTCCATCACCAAAGAAAGGGATTCTCAAGAAATACAAAGTGACGAGCCAAGGTGATTTGCAAAGCTAAAGGAGGACTATGACGACAACTTTGAAGAAAGTGGATGGCTTGCTTGGTGAGTTGCTGAAAGCCTGAAACTATGGAAGGAAGGGAGAGAGGGAGGTTAACAGAGGTTTTGAAAGTGGTTTTATAAGGTTTTTGGAAGAACTAATAAATGTTAGAAGAAAAACAACACTGTTGAAATCCTTACTTACTGGTTTTTGCAGTTTTGTTATTTAGTATATGTGACAGCTAATATCCAACCATGCAAAGAGACTATTGAGAGAGAGAGAGAGAGAGATGGCACTTAGGAGTGATTAATTTTTATTTGATTTGGTTTTTATTAAAAAAATAATTAAAAAAATTTTTAAAAAAAGTTATAATCAGTTCGAACCGGTTGTTTATATAAACCTATTTAAAATAATTTAGCTTGTTTTTTTTTATTTTGGTTCAGTTTTTTCAGTTTTATACTTATAAAACCGAACCAAACCGGTTGGTTTTTTTTAAATTTTAATAGGTTTAATCAGTTTTTTTTCACAGTTCGGTTTTTTCAATTTAATCGGTTTTTTGATTTTTTTGCTCACCCCTAATAGCTCTTGATTTCTTTGTGATTTTAAAATGATTTTTGAATAATTATTATTTGTTTTATTTTTGCATTTGAAATTATATTTAAAAATAAATATAGCTTGAAAAATTAAATTAATATTTTTTTTTTAATTTTACTATGTTGATATTAAAAATAAAAAATATATATTAAAATCATTTTAATATATGTTTTAATTAAAAATATTTTTTAAAAATAATATGTACCATATTACCGAATATAATTTTTATGTTGCATATTTATGATAATTAGATTATTTTTTTTTTATCTGCTTTTACATCTCAAGGTAAATTATGAAAGACAATGTATGAATAAAGTTGACGTTTGAGATATGATACTTGAGATTGTATGAAAAACAATATTCAAAACAGTCTAGTTTGGTACTTATTTTATAGTTTTAAAATTTGGTCCAGCTTGGTGGTTGATCCGGGACTAAAATCAAATTAGATTAAAAAAACAGGAAAAAAAATTAGTTGTGCCCCAGCAGGTTGACATGGCTACCTGGTTAATCCAATAATATCCGGTTAAAAATTTGATTGTAACCTATTAACTTTTTTTTAATTAAAACAATATCGTTTTGATTAAAAAAAATTAACTTGGTAATTTGGTTAAGACTTGAAATCCAAACCCTAGACCGGCCTGGATCTAAAAATTAAATTTGAGTTGACATTTAAAAGCGATAAAATATTTATGAATAAAGCAATAAAGAGATAATTCACAGTCATGATCTTTAATTTGATTAGAAAAATTGATTTCTTATAAATATATAATTTGACAAATGAATTTCAACTTTTTTATTGCAAGTCTTTAATAAAATGAGAAAGCCAAAAAAAATTATCATCCCCAATAGAATATGTAGTCCAAGACCTTAATTTTTTAGAAAAATATAATAATTTAACATACCATCCTCTTAACTCACATTTATTAATTTTCAGCACCTTGAGAGTAAATTTACCTTCCAAAAAATGTGCTGAATTAAATGCGTTAATTGGAAATATCCCTTCCGAAACACAACCAGAAAAGTTACAAATGTTTCCTTCAAGTGGACACTAACTAGTAATTGAATTTAAAAAGGATCGAACAAATAGATTAATATTTTTAAAAAAAATGTTTCAGAAGATTTTTTTAATTTATATTAATATTTTCGATGATTTTAATGCGCTGATATCAAAAAAAAATAAAAAATAAAAAAAATTATTTTAATAATTTACTGAGTGAAAAACACTTTAAAAACACAATCGCAATCACATTTTCAAATATACTTCAAGTACCAGTCTCGACAACGCTTTACCTTGTATCAAATTATTTTATTTAAAAAAATAATATTTAAATATTAAAAAGAGGTAAAAAAACATTATAAAATAATTATAACAAATTGATATTCACAGTAATCAGGGATAACTGATATGAGATATTTCACTAATCATGTGGCCAGGATAATAAAATTGTAATAAATCAATGAAAAAAATAAAAACCATAAAGATGAGGTTGAAAAAAATATTTATAAATATTTTGGTTGTTTCATTTTTTAGACAGGTTATAAAAATACTTATTTATTTTTATTTTATTTAATAATAAAAAATAAATCATATAAAAAAACTTCAATATTCTTAAAAACATGCAACAATGAGCTTGGAGTTAGGATCTAGGAAGATTTATGTCTTTTTAACTATGTAAACCCTAAATCAACAATAATTAGTTGTGAAGTCCTAATCAACAACCAACTTGTTATGTTTTTATTATGGTTTTAAAATCGAGCAGAATTGATCCGGAATTTAGCTGATCTAGAGCTAGAATCAAGCTAAGTTGAAAAAAATAAGGAAAGAAAAACTCAATGTGACCTAGCAAATTCAATTGCAACCTGTTGATTTTTTATATAATTAAAATAATATTGTTTTGATTTTTAAAAAAAATTATTTCGAGTGAACGATCAAAATCCAGGCTTTAGACATAAAAACAATTCATTATGACTAATACCATAGAAAAAAAATGTTAAAGTATCAAATTAAAAAAAAAAAATTCAAGTGTAAAAAATCCAAAAAACTAAAAAAAGAATCATTATGCAAATTCACAGTAATTTTCCTTGGCCTTGGTGCGTAGACTTGAATTATAATAGACGACGAGACATCCATAGCTTGACAACCCATGAATTTCTGTGGTACTTAGCGTTTTCACAATAAATCTTGAGTGGACATTTTTCAATTGAATTGTGTCTATACATAATTTTTATTTTGACTTTATTAATAAACAGATAAGAACCCCCAAATCCAGATTGCCACTGGCAATCTATATGGTTTGAGAGTGAAGCTATTCCAAATCCCATGATTAGGCAAAGACTATATTTCCTAGGTAGGAAAGATAATTATTATTATTTTTTAAAGTATTTTTTATTTTAAAATATATTAAAATAATATTTTTTATTTTTAAAATATTATTTTTAAGATTAACACATTAAAACAAACATGCAAATAAAATTAACTTTTAGCAAAACAAAAATAATTTTTTAAAAAACACAAACTAATCTGTATTTTCAAATGCTTTTTTAAATTATTTTTAATATAAAAAATAGCGATGTGACAAAAAAAAATTAATATACTCAAAGTTTGAGAAAAAACAAAATTAAAAAAATAAATAATAAGTATAAAAATTACCTTGAATATAAAAAAATAAAAATACATCATTTCAGTCTATAATATTTTTGTTTATAATTCAAGGTGAATGATTGAGCTCATTTGTTTTTTTAATATGGACACAAATATGGTAGGAAATCAAAATTTTATGATTTTTTAACTTATAAATACCAGTGAATCTGGTAATGGCTCTGATCGTTTTAAATATTTAAGTAAAGATAATTAATGTCAATTCAAGAATTACATCTAATTGCGAGTGAATTTTATCAGTGAATGTCATAGATCGAACGGTTGATATTTTTTTTGCAAGTGAATTCTGTGAGTCTATTATGTAATGCTGGTGACACTTTTTTTTTTTGTAATAAACTCTAAATGAAAAAAATATTGTGACTATTTAGAAATATTAAATTACTCTTAATAAATGTTATAGGAACATCCATTAACCAGGCCCGCATTGATTAAGAAGAAAACCAAGTCACGTGGCAAAAGTATGGCAGCACTAGAAACAAAAACACTATGAAATGTAGTAGGGTTTTAACTTCTTTTTTTTTCATTTGTTTTTTTGTATTTTGATCCCTCAATTTTTGTTTCTTTCAATTTAATCATTTGACGTGGAAATTTATCTGCATTAGACTTGGTAGATTGCTTTGGTTATCTTGGGTAGGAGATCTTGCAGCATCGAGAAAAATATATTGCTCTGTTGATACTCAATTTGTCAAAATTAAATAAAATTTTATTATTTTAAAATAATTATAGTTATAGGATCAAAACTGAACAATTAGAAGACATTCAACCATTTTTTCTTGTTAAATTCAGGTTCAACTCTATTTTTTTATTCATTTTTTTTTAATTTGATCAATTCAAATTATCCTGATTTAGAATTTAACTTGGTAAATTTTTCTATCACCTTCATACATAGATCTTGCAATATCAAGGGAACTTCTCAATGCACAGTTGATGATTGACTTTACAAAATAAATTTTAACTAATTTAAAACAAATTTTTTTAAAAGATTAAAAGATTAAAATATAAAAAAATAAACTATAATAAATTGGCAAGACAATTTGTTTCGTACGTACATGCAACACACATGTCAAGGCAGTGTTTGGCCTTGCGGTTGGAGGATGTTTTTGAAAAAAAAATATTTTTTTACTTTAAATTAATATATTTTAATATTTTCAGATTATTTGATGTCAAAAACGATTTTTTAAAATAAAAAAATATTATTTTAATATGTTTTTGAATAAAAAATACTTTAAAAAATAACCACTACCATACTTTCAAATACCCTCTTATAACACTTCCAACATATATAGTATGAAACCAGCACATACTAGGAGATCAAATCATCACCACATAAAGATTGTGCTTGGTCTATTTCCAGAAAATATGTGTGTTGAGCATTATTTGATTGCATTTATTTATTTTTTTTATTGTTGATTTGTGTTGGAAAAAGTAATAGTTATATATTTAGATAAAAATATCACTTTCATCAACAAGACCCACATATAAAGTAATTCATTAAGAAGACATTATATTTGATTGAGAAGAATGTTTTGAACACCATCATTGTTTAATTCGTTTTGAAAATTTTACATTCACACAAATAATTACCATTAAAAATTGACTAGGAGGTAAAAATTTTACGAGTCTTCCTATCAATTTTTGTTGTCTAGGAGTAAATACAAAACACCACAAAGTTTAGGGGGTAAAATCAGGAATTGTTTTGTTGAGGGGTGTTTTTTTTCTCGCTCAACTCTAGGGACCAGTTTACAATTTGGCTAAAAGAAAAAGAAAAAGAAAAAGAAAAAACATGTTTCGGTGACGAATGTGTTTGGCGCGGGAAATCGCTGTCAGAGCAGTTTCTACATTTTCAGGTGGGCGGTTTCTGACAGTGGATCCCACTTCTCTCCTCGCTTTATCTTTTCTCACACTCCTCCGATAGCGCGTAAAAACACTCTCTTCATTAACCAACCACGTGTTCTTTTCAACACGTGGAAGGACACCACTTTGTCGTGCTGTGTTTGAAAACTAAAATGGATGGACATTGAGGTGAGAGCAGGTTTTAGGCTGTAAGGTGGGCCCCTTTAAAGGGTACTGCTACCGTGCGCGCAAAAGTCCACGAGGGGAAGGAAGAGAAGGGCAGGATTCTGTCATACGTGGGACCCACGCGGTTTTCTTGTTTGTCTGATTATACTTGGAGGCTGCTATCACACGTTTCTGGTTTGGATTTTGGATAATATGATAAGTACCCGAAACTCGACTGGGTCAGGTACCGGGCATGAAAGATCCATATTTATTCAAGTTCGGGTAATTATTTTTGGTATGGACTAAGGTATGAAAAATCCATTGCCATCTCTGATAAACTATGTTTTATTCCCTTTAGATTATTAATGCTAGAGTTCAAAATCTATAAATTAAGATTTCTTCATGTTAATATATACTTTACACAAGATTTAAAGATGGCTATTGGAAGATTTGGAATTTTTTTAACAAAACATAGATAATTGACATTAAGAAGTTTTAAACTAAGAATTGAAATGAAACATTGATAGATCCATAAAATGTAAGATATAGCAAACCTAATCCACATTCGTTCACAAACGAAAATTAATTAAAACGTAATCCACAAATAATTCTCTTCCAATATAGCATGTGTTCTAGGACTTGGGTGGGATTTGAAATCTGAAAAATAGCCATGGATCATGCAGGGGTACCAGGTCAGCAATTGGTTTGTGGTTTCTATGATTCGAGTCGCGATAGCATCCAAAGTGCTTGGAAATTAGGTTAAGAGCTGGTCTAAAATTATGATTGTGATTGTTTTTTATAATACTTTTTTATTTAAAAATATATTAAAATAATATGTATTTTTTTATTTTTTAAAAATTATTTTTGATATTAACGCATCAAAACCATTTAAAACACTAAAAAAATATTAATTAAAAACAAAAAAAATATAAAATATATAATTTTTAACAAAAACACATTTAAAATACAAAATAAATAGGGCTTGAGACACATTCCGAGATGCTTGAGATTTTAGAACTCCGTTTAAAGTACTAAGGGATCTAGCAAAACCTGGTTCTAAACTTTTAGATTTCGAGTCAGGATTTAGTATAAGGTACCCGAGCAGCGGACAGACCAATGCTAGGGTTTGAGTAAGTATGAATGTTGGTGTTTAACCAATGTTTTGTTTTTAAATCTCGTTTGATTAATGTAATTAATGAAACTACTATATTTATAAAAGCTTGCAATTTCAGGCTGCTTTCTTTTTCTATTTTTTTTTTCCTGAGATGAAATCATTAAATACTTAATAATCGGCATAACCCATGCCCCCATTGATGATCAAACGGGAAGAAAAACTATCTTCTTTGATTATCATTTTCCTTGACTTTTATTAAATTAATTTATGGGACTGAGCCCTAGATTGATAGTTCGTCGGCCATCATTGACCAGGAAGCCATGGCCATGGCTTCTCTTTACCACGATGAAGCCAACGGAAATCATGGCAGAAATCATGGATTCCTCTGTCGAATGAAAAGGACATCGAATCGGGAGTTCTTGCGTGGATCTTGTTTAATGATGATATTGAATTCCATTGCAATAATATGTATGAACAAGTACAGGCACACTTGATTATCAATGTCTATTAATGTTATTTTGTTTTTCATCAATTATTATTTAGCTAAGACTTCAGTATCATTGTTAACTATACAAACAGTTTATTTTTTTATTTTTTTAAAAATAATTTTTTTATTTTTTATTTATTTAAAATTAAATTTTTTAGTATTTTCATGTTGTTTTAATATGCTGATATTAAAAATAAATTTTAAAAATATATTATTTTAATATATTTTTTTTAAATTCCAAATTACTATATTTTTCTTTTCTTTTTTGTTATATGTTAATATTTATAAGTTCAGTTTTATTGTTTCATGACCATATTTTATTAACTTGAATAAATCAATTTCTTTTACCGTTCTCATTTCTAATTAAAATATTATTTAAAATAAGTGTTTGATATTATAATATAAAGTATTTTTTACTTAAAAATATATTAAAATATTTTTTTTATTTATATTTTTTTCTTTTAATATTAACACATCAAAATAATTAAAATCACTGAAAAACATTAAATTAATAATTTTTTAAAAACAAACATGTTTTTAAAACACGCTCAAATATAATTAAAAGCGCACCACTACACAACAAACTTCAATCTTTGATTAAGGAGGAAATGAAAATTCAAAATAAAATTAAACAATTAAATATTTCTTTGCTTTTTTTTAAAAAAAAAAAGTTGGTTGAATGATTTCAAAGGTTGATGTGGTCAACATCTACCTTTAGAGTTCCAAAAGGTTTATTGAATGTGAAGATATCATTTTCAATGCACAAGCTTTTGGCCAAGAAAAGAACCTACTCCATTGTTTCCTTTCTCTTATTGATAATGACAAGAAGCCTTCATCCAAATAATAACATATACTTGAGAGAAAAAAACCATGTATATATTCAATGGTTAGGAATTATTATTTTACATGGTTTGACAAAATTGTCACCTTTCTTTCTCTTTTCCAGACATGATTTCGATCATGCTTTTGTTTTGTCCATAGATTATTTTATAAATCTTTTGAAAATGTTTGTATTTTCTTGTCAGATGCATTTATTTGTCAATTAAAATTAAATCATGTTCTTATTCCAGAAAAAGTTCCTTTAACCTTAGCTTGCTTTCTTTTCCTTTATTTTTTACCATCACCACCGCCACTATATTATATTATTATCATCGAACCGAATTTTCATTGTTTTAACCATAATTTTGAAACTCAGTCTGGTCCAATAAGTCGATTCAGGATTGAAACCGAGCCGGGTTAAAAAAAACTCTGGTGTGACCCGACTGGTTGACCCGGTCAAAACCTGGTTGCAACCTGTTGATTTTTTTTTACTAAAATTACGTTGTTTTGATTAAAAAAAAATTGACTCGGGCAACTCAATTAAAATCTGGAATTTGGGCCTTGAACCGGGCTAGATTTGAAAATTATGGTTTTAACTTAGAGTAAGCTAGTTTTTCTAAAATAATAATAATAAAAAATCTATTAATCACGCATTCCTTCCCTATGTTCTGGACATTTGTTTTTAATATAAACCCTATAATATTTTTTATTTACCCAGTCCCTTTACCGTAGACTTTTTTTTTATATGGTCCTTCTGATGCAAATTTGATCAGTTTTTTTTATAACAAATTAGATTTTATTTTTCAAACTAGCATAATGAGAAAATATTTTTCACATTAGCACAGCTATAATTTTTTTCTTCTCGCAATAGGAAAATCTCGCTTGTGTAACTTTGAGACTCGCAGGACATGCCAAAAAAGCCTCTCTTTTTTTTTTTAGTAGCCCATTTCTTTATTTGGTCCCTTGATTTTTATATTTATTTGACTCTAGTTCTATTATTATAATTATTTTATCTGTTATCTTTGCACAATTATTTTTTTAACTAAAGCTAATATTTTTTTGCGAATAAGACTGCTAAAAAACAGTTAATGTTTGTCCAAAAAATTGTTATTTTTAAACCAACTTAAATAAAAATAAGCTTAATAAATGTAGTCATCATGATAATAAAACTAGCATTAATATTATATGAAAATTGAGGGACTAAATATCGAGTTTAAGTAGAGTAGAAAGGATAACAAATACGCTCACACAACAATTGGAGTGCGATTCAAAAAATAGAAAATAAAAATAAAAATAAGAAAGAATGAGATGATAAAGACTATAGGTAATTATTTTTGGTTTAGTTTGATTTTTATAAAAAAAATAATTAAATTGAATTTTTTTTAAAAAATCAAAACCGGTTCAAACCGATTGGTTTCTGTTCAGTTCAGCTCAGCTCGGTTTTTTAAGACAAAAACCGGTTCAACCGGGTTTGGCTCGGTTTTTTAGTTTAGCTTGATTTGGCTCAATTTTTTTTCAGTTTCGATTCAGTTCAGTTTTTTCGGTTTTATGTTTATAAAACCAAACCAAACTGGTTGTTTTTTTTTAAATTTTAATTAGTTTTTTTCATGGTTTGGTTTTTTCAGTTTTTTTTTTATTTTCTTGATTTAATTAGTTTTTTAATTTTTTTATTTATCCCTAAAAAAAACACACTAAAGTTCATATTGCAACACCTTTATTTCCATAAAAAATATCTTAATAAGACAAATTTATAAACATCAAGAAAATTTAATTTTAAAGTTGAAAGGAATCTCATCCGCCATCTAAAGATGGAGACATGCTCCTCCATGAATGCTTAAAAAAATTAAAATTATTTGTTTTCTAGTTAGTTCTACAAGTTTAATTTTTATTATAAGTATAATATAATATAAATATTTTTTGTTAACAATATACTACTTTTATAATAATATTTAAATAAAATAAAAATAATATTTTACAGTTAGATTTAGATTATTATGAATGCAACAATATTAAGATTATTATTATTTAAATTATGGTCTTGATTTCTTACGAAAAATATTACAATCTTGATGTATTTTCTTTTTTAATTTGTCTCTATTCTTAACAAATAAACACATTGTTTAATGTTTTATTAAAAAATAGAAATGAAAAATAAAATTTCGAGGGCCGTGAGCAACTCAACACATGTCCGGGGACAATATTTCAAGCAAAATGCATGCTTGCCATTTTCTAAAACCCAGCCCAAAATATACGGGCCACGAATGTTGGAAGGGCCAATAACCCAAACCGAGGCCAAGGAAAACAGCTGAACCGGACCGTTCCTTATGATATAGAGCATCATCCAAAAAGTCTAAACGACAGGTTTTTAGCAAATCCTTAAAACCCTAAAACATGAAGACGGTGGCCGGCAAAATCACGGATTCAACTCCGGTGACAATCGCCAAAGCGGCCTCTATACTGTCCAAGTTCGTCTCCACCGACACCGGCGCATCCCAGGCCTTAAACGCTTATCTTCGTCGCGCCACCGCCGCTTTCGATGAGTTGGCACGCCTTCATTCAAAATCCGATCGCAGGAAACACAAAAGGGATTCAGATCAGACTCAGAGAGTGGAGGCGAGTCAATCCGGGCTAGTGAATAATAACGAGCAGAGATTGAAAAAGGAGGTCAAGGAAGAGGGTAATGCGGCAGAGGAGACAGAGAGGAAGAGGAGGAGGAGGAAGAGGAAGGGTTATTTGGAAGAGGAAACCGAGAGAAGCAATGAAGTAAAGAAGGAAAAGACAGAGTTTGAAGAGAACGAGGGTAAAGTTGAAATCAAAGTAGAAGAGGAAATGAAAGAGAAGAAGAAGAAGAAGAAGAGGAAGAGTGGAGAAGTGGAGGTAGAGGTAGAGGTAGAGGTAGAGGTAGAGGAGGAGGAGAAGGAAGGGAAGGATGGATTGAAAGATGAGGGCCAAAGGAAAAAGAAGAAGAGGAGAAAACATGAGGATGGAAACTGAGTTAAAAAAGAGTTTGCGTTGTTGTTCTTCGATAATTGCGTGTTTTAGTGATTGGTGGCATTGAGATTTACTAATTTCCAGCTATATCCATGCGCTTACATATTTCAGTTGTCGTTGAACTTCATAGATTGCTTAGAAAATTTTGCATTTTTAGAAGTGATTATAATTCTTAAAGCATAAACCACAATGCTGAGCATCATACTGAAGCTGATGTTGCCTGATGGTTTGTGCATGCTGTTAAAAGCAGACCCTGTATAATTCTAAAACTAGCCAGGTGTGGTGGGATCGCCATCAGCAGCTGAGTTACCCTTGCTGGGTCAACTCATTGAACCTGGCGGTGCATTTTCTTTGCCCATCTTTGTGGGCTATACACGTTTCGAGTTAGTTGAGTGGTGAGTTTTCCTTTTTCAAAAAAAAAAAAAAAAAACAGTTCTTGTGGTCTTGTTCCTGGGTTCTAATGATTGTTATTGCTTTGCTTTTGGATTTTTTGCGATCTTACTTTGACTCTTCTATTCTTTTGTTAAATTGAGTTGATTAGATTGCATTATCCTTCTAAGGAAATTGAGTAATTTAGCTAACTACTCTATGCATCAGCCTTATCTTCTTTGATTTATGTTTGTTTGCTGAGACAAACGAGGAAACGAAAACTGAAGTTCAATGCTTTCTTAAAAAAATATTGTAAGACGGTGCTCTGCTCTGTTTCAATGACTCATGAGAGGTGTTTAAGACAGAGGATCACACTGTCGAACCCTTGTATGAACCTTCTGAATGTAAGAAGATTGAACTGTCTGTCTTTGGGTCTTCTTCCCTAGCTAGCCGACCCATAACTTTCCATTCTGATATCCTATGACTTCGGTTCCCTGTTCCATTTTCCAAGTACCATCTGCTTCTATAATTTTATGATGCCATTTCAACGCAATGGCTTCAATACTAGTGGACACGTGGCTTGCGACCATGAAGGGATTCAGACCAATCCTGCTTCTAGGATTCTGCTTGCAATAAAAGTCGAGTTCCAACGCAGGATCAGCTGAATGGTTTGGTGTGATGACCGCTAGGCTGTTTTGTTTCTAGCTACTTGAAACACCAAACCTCGCAGTTTGTTCAATGGAACTTAACAATGCACCAGATGTTTACCGTAATCAACCTCTTCTAGACATGTAATCATTTCTTGCAATGTCCAACAAGAAGCTTGATAAGATTGATGGCATCACTAACATGAAATATAAAAACCTAATGAACTCATTTTTCTCACATTTACATTTTCTTGAGTTCTTAGGTAACTTAACAAAAACCCTAATACTTAAAATGCTTTTCCAGTTGATTCTCAACCCATTTGATAGCTGTTACTTGAGATACCACTTGACAAATTGCTATGGACAAAGGAGCTTGCCTATCAGAAGCAAGAAGAAGCAAAAACAAGAAAACCGCTTCTATTTCAGAGTGAATGGAGCTCACATCAATGATGTCTCTCTTAACCCTGTACAAGAAAAAACAAAGAATAAATTTAACACATCAAATAGAATAATAGCAAACCCAGCAGAGTGAATGATCAAAAGATATACATGTCTTCTCCTTCGGCTTTGCACAATGTACCAGGAGCGGGCCATCACATAGCATGGCAAAAGAAAACCAGCAAATTGAAGAAGCGAAACCTGAAACTGAAAGTCCAATATCAAAATTTTGATAGAATTCCGGGGTCGAGTTAATCCACCTGACTTTGGTTTGTGTAGTGCATAAACATGTATATTCACAAATGAATCTGAACTATAACGGGCACCATAGACTTACACTGAAGAAAGTTGATGATTCTTGCACCATCCCTGAATCCCTTGTAACCATTAGAGCTTGGCGGAGTAGCAAAATTATAAGCAACTGCACATAATGGTGACCGAAATTAGCTTGTAAGCACATAAAAGCATTGATACACATAAGAATATTGTTCAGATACAGTTTGCTTACAATGAGAGCAACAGATCGAAGACAAGCAATGCTGCTTGTATTGGCAACAGCATAATCCTCGTACTCTGATTGTAGCAATTGATGCTCAAGAGCTAGAAGATGAGAATCATGCAGATCAATGTGGTGGCCCCATGCTTGCCTGTTAGCATTGTAGAAAAACATCTAAAACTTCAAAGAGATTTTGCTAGGATGCAGAAATATGCTGAAAAGATATTAAAAACAAAATAAAAAAAAAGGAGAAAAAATTTGGAAGCTGCAGCAATATATAGAAACTCAAAGCATATTACGCATGAATGAGGCAAGCAAGGGATTGCAAAGCTATCATAGGCCACAATCATCACTATCCAATTGATCTTGGTGGTGTTGGTGTCAGCGTTAATAGCTTCATAGTACTGAGTGAACCCTTTTCAACACGGACAATTGGATCCTAATCTTCTTTCTGTAATTTCAAATACCTGATTCAATGAAATAAGTTTTTTCCTTCATGCCATTTTCCAACAAGAACACAAATGTTGAAACCACGTTACCTTCAGGGGGCATCAAATTTGCCATAACTTGCTAAAATCATTTGCGTTAATTTCACTGTTAAAAAAAATTTGAAATCATATTCGCTAAGAATTGTTAGGAGTAGGTAGAGCTAATTGGGCCAATTTTAATCGAACCAAAGGGTAGCTGGTTAGGGCAACGTAAGAAGGCAACAGATTTTCTATAATGGTAGTATCTATTTGATCATTTGTCCTACGATCTTTCCCCCTATTTCCCAGACTCTCGGTCACATGCATGATGGAGAATCCAGTAGTTAGTAGTTACCTTATATCAATTGCCATAACATCAGGATTGATGCGGGCTGGTGGAAGGGAATAATTTGGTGAGAAAACCTGCCAACCAGAAAGCACATTTTATACAAAATCATGCATTGACATATCTTCTAGAAATGCATCACATGTACAAAAAAGTAGTCCACAGGCTGGTGGAAAGGGAAACCTTTACCTGATTGCAGATTTCACAGGTAATGTCACCTTTTTTGTTGCACCATCTCTGAATGCATTTCCTATGAGCAAACTGCAAGTGACACTGATAAAACATCAGTGGAAATAGAATACATGGGTCACCAGTAAAGACTACAAAAAAGCTAAAGCAGACAGTTGTTGGGCTGTGCATTTTTTGCATGGAATATCTGAATGTTGAAGATGATGATTAGTATAAGGGGAACTACATGACACATATAAAAGAACAATGTTTACTAACAAGCACAAAAGGGATGCATCCTATTTACAAAAACAAAAAGAAACAACAGAATTCTGTTCTCTAAACCAGATGCAAGTTGTGGTCTATCTAAAATACAAGCCAGTTCCTCTACCCCATGCCCCAAAACCTTTCCTATTTTTCTCCTACATGATAGCCAAAACCCAGCTAGAAAGCATAAGAAAATAATGCATCTCTTATCTATACTTGATCATACCACCCTTCCAACCCAAAACCATCCTTCAATATCGGATATCTTAAAAATAAAGATAAGATATCATGAGCAACCAACATCTCTAAGCTTAGTATAATATCAAAATTCTATTATATCCAAAATGCATCAACTCTATCAAATTATAATGCATCCTTGTTAATCACAATCAGAAGAAGAACTTTAAGATAAATTATTTCCATTTGTCCTTCTTACTGCAGATCAATGTGAAAAATGTGTTACCTTCTTCCTGGGTTGGTTTTTTGCATAGAAAAAGAAAAGGTACGTACAATTTCTATGAAGTAAGGAATTGGTGGCTCAACAGAATAAACTTGTTAGAAAACCTGTTGAAAAACAGGGAACTTTTAACAAAATAAAGTACGGAAAGTACTAGTCCCTTCTTTCATACAAAAAATGAAGTCTTTTCTCAAAAATCTATTTAAGCTTCCAAGCTAATAAGGAAATCCAGGTAAATTATATCTTAATATTCACATTTATTATAAAATATAGACTCGGTTTAAAACCTCTTATCAGTTTATTATCAAAAAACATTTCTTCCACTTGTCTTCCCCGTTAATCAACAGTGTTTAGAAAATAAAATTACACGTAAAAAGAGGAGGTCAACTTTTCAACAAGCACGTCCGCTCATTAAATGCACACACCTGTCAACACCTAAATATCATACACAGTGGTACAAGTAGCTTATAATATGCAAAAAAAAAAAACCCCAACTTTAAAAATACAAAACATAACCGATTCTCAATGCATCAGCATGTTCACAAATTTGAAGTTCAAATTTAGAAACTAAAATTATATAAACCCAAGACAGGGAAAGACCTTGAGAGTTGTGTATCGTTACAAAAATAAAGCGACAGAAAAACCTCCATTTCCGAGTCCAGTGAACCACGGAGAGGGGGGGGGGGGAGAGTTAAATGAAAAACCAGAAGACATAGCAGAAGAATCAACAAAAATCTCAGAACCCGAGAAACCAACATCCCAAAAGCATAAAACAACGGCCTCATTTCCTCACCAAAAACAAAAAGAACACAGCTTTTGACTTAAGAAGAAGGAAAAATAAAGGAGAGAATCCATTCAAAAATCAAAATCCACGAACACGTTAGCAAAAAATTTTAAAAACTCACAACCGAAAAAACCAATAAATAACAAGAAAAAAATACAACAATGATCAAACTAAAAAAAGGTGAGAGAATAAATTAAAACCCCATAAGAGAAAAGTAAAGACCTTGAGGGTGCCATTACAAGCACAAGGAGCCTCCATAGCAAGAACCTCAGCTTCCTCTTGACATATCCTACACTCAACCATCTCTACTTTCTTCAGAGAACATGAAGACCCTTCTTCATTTCCTTTCACAGAAACAACACTCTCACTCACATTACCATCCTTACCTGTTGCTCCGATACCAATACCAATACCAACACCATCACTTCTATTTCTGTCTCTTTCTCCATTATGAACTGACTCAAAACAAGTTGAGGCTACTATGATTCTGTCTACACACACCATGAAATCATCAACCATCTCTCTCTATAATGCGTGTTGACGTTTTGACAGGCTCTCTTTAGTTCTTCTTGGTTTGTGCTTCTCTCTCAAGAAGTGGAGGAACATAAAAGGAGAGAGAGGAGAGAGTGGGGCTTTGAAAAGGTTAAGATTTTGTGGGGGGAGGAATGTACGAAATTGACCTCGTCTTTTATTTCTAGACTTAAGTGGACCTGGTCGTGTGGTTTAATTACATTTTTGCCTCAAAACATAACGTTTTGTGGGGGCCGGAATTTACGAAATGGACCTCGTGTTTTATTTCTGGACCTAAGTGTACCTGGTCGTAGGGTTTAATTACATTTTTGCCTTAACATATTTGTTCAGGGAGGGTATTAACTGCTGCTTGCCTGACATGAAATGAGAAAAAGTTTTTAGTGCCGTTTGTTATTATGATTTAAAATTATTTTTAAAATAAATTATTATTATTTTTTATTTTAAATTAATTTTTTTTTTAATTATTTTGATGTATTAATATTAAAAATAATTTTTTAAAAATAAAAAAATATATGTTTTGGATATTTTTTAAATAAAAAATATTTTGAAAAGTCACTATAATCACACTTTCAAATACATCTGTGTAATCAATTATTTCTTGGATTTTTATTGAAGAAAAAAAATAATATATATAATTAAACTTATAATTTATTAAAAATAATAAAAATATTTCTATCTAAGAATTTTTTCTCTTTAAGTTTTCTTTTTGTAGAACCGTGACTGAATAATTACACTGAGCATTTATAATTTAATTAATTTTTATTTTATCTTTTTTTTTCAATTATAGTTTACATATAGATAGTAAAAATAAAATGAAAAAATAATTAAATTACCTTATACTCAACGTGATTTTTTTAAAAAAATACATGATAAATAAAAGAAATAAAGAATTTGACGGCGGGGATTTGTTGAGAAAAATAGTGCATATTAGTATAATAATTTGGTTATTGTCATGGTATAAAAGGAATAAACATAAAAAAGTATTTAGTTAAAGAGATAAATATAGAAAATAAATATATTTTGAAAATATTTTAGAGTAAATTTAAGTATAGAAATATTATCACTTTAATACGGGGACAATAATTAAATGTTGCCTAGCATTTTTAAAGAGAAATATGGGCAAATTATAAGAAATAATTTTTTCTATTAATTATTTGAGGTTGATTTAGTTAATTTATTATTTATATTTAAGTATGCGTGGTAGCTTTGCTGTTGGATATTTTTTTAAAATATATTAATTTTTTTAAAATATTGAATTAATATTTTTTTAGTTTTTTAATATGTTAATGTTAAAAATAAAAAAATATTATAATGAAATTATTTTAATATATTTTTAAATAAAAAAATATTTTTAAAAAAATACCCCGTATTACACCATCAAATACACAATTAATACCGAACCATTGCCTGACAATTTATCAAAGGTGGCCGAATGTAGCAAACAAATACACCAGACATTTAAAAAAATACAACAAAAATTTCACCCATTTGTTTCTATCCTATTTTTACCACAAACTTCTTTAAATGATTACTTATGATACAATTTGTTATATGTTATTTACTGTAATTAGAACAATTATTATGCTATATGTTTTTGGTTAGTTTTTTAAGATAAAATAAACAAATATAATAAGAAATAAAAACTTATTTAATTAAAAAACATATAAACAAAAACAAAACAAATTTATTGTTGAAACAAATTTAAAATAAATTTTTATATTTTTAAAATAAAAATATAAAAAAATATTTTAATATTTATATTTATCCTTTCTGTTTCGCCGTAGTAATAAAACATTACCATATTTATTGTAGATTCATAATAAAACACCTAATAAATTTACAGATATGTTGATCTTACCACATTAATTCAAAGGAGTGGCAATCGATCATGAAAGGGATGAATATTATACATTCTTAGCTTAATGTTTACAACATGTTTTCAAGAAACACTCTTTTTTCCTCAATCACATGAATTCTCAAATTATTATTTTTTATTGAATTTTGGATATATCTCCTATAAATATTTCTCCATGTCAGTGGTCTTTAGAACTTTACATTAATCTCAATATAATATAATAATTATTATTTTTTAAAGTATTTTTTTCTTATAAATATATTAAAATAATGTTATTATTATTATTATTATTTTAAATTTTATTTTTAATACTAACATATTAAAATAATAATAATAATAAAAAAAAAACCTTTTGGTACATGACAAGACTCGAAGATGAGACGGTGACGTGTGCATTATTTTTTATAGTCTTTTTATAGTAAAAACAACAAGGAGGATACCAAAACCTAGAAGTAAGCAATGTTTTGAGGGAATTAGGGAAAAGAAAAGGCAATGCAACAATATCACATGATGATATTCTGCTTCCACCATTGTCTTTCCCTGATTTCTCAAAACAACGAAAGGCTAGAAAGACAATAGGACAATGCTTATTTGGTATCCATGGCGATTCAATCCCATTGCTTATTACTTTTTAATTGTTGCCAAACATGGTTAATGAGCTTCTTTTTTTTTACATTATCGATTTAAATTGAATTTTGGGTTTAAGTGAATAACCCGTTTAAGTTATCATTTGAATATAGTTTATATACTTATTATCGTGGTGTATAGTTTTTTTCACTTGAAAATATATCAAAATAATTTTTATTTTTGTTTTAATAGTAACATATTAAAACTGTTGAAAAACACTACAAAAACACAAACATCCGATGCTTTTAAAAAAGAATACGATTTTAAAACACGTTAAAAAACAGAAATTACTACACTCTTAGACGCTCATATAAAAAAAACTTGATATAAGAGTTTTTTTTTGTAAATAGATTATTTTTTATATATTTAATGATATATTGAATATCTAACAAAAAAAATAATCTTGGTAAACAAAAACTTAATTCAAATACATCATGATTGTTTTTTTCCATCAAGAATTCAATACATAACTAGAACTATACAAGGAGAATATCTCTTTTCCATTCCACCTTCGTCACGCTTTGAGCCTCATAAGTCACGTGTTCAATGAATAATACTAGCTCTTGATGTTCTTTTTTTTATTAAAAAAATAAATTTATGGGAGGATAGTTTTAATTATTGTTATTTAATTTCTGATTATCCAACAAATCCAGGGCTAACCTGGTTCAAGTTAAAAAAATAAAATAAAAAATCTAAATTCATTCATAACCAAATTAATCTTTATAAAACCTAATAAAAAAATTATTATTTTTTTTATCAAAATAATATTATTTTAGTTTACTTTTTTAAAATAACAAGTTAACACCAGATGAACCTTCCAGTCTCATAACCTAAACCTTATCATCTAAGATGTATCTCGGATCCGGTCTGAAAACTTTGGTCTTAACGGCTACTAAACCTATTTTTAATGAAAATGTGTCGTTAAAATTCAAAACTCGACATTGATGCTTGCTGCGTTTTACAGGCTGTTTTGATATTCATAGCATATTTTAATGCAGGCTGAAGGTCGGATTATCAACAGGGATACCGAATCCCTAAAAAATGCTGGCTGTGTGCAACTGGACCTTTACCTCTTTTTTTAAGGATTTCACACACCAAACGTCTATTTTAATGCTAAAAACCTCCCAAGAAGCCCCAAACGATCATCTACGAATAAGAAAAACAAACGGATTGTTTATACTTTATGTTGGTTATCGTTTAGATTAATATTGATATTCGAGTTAGTATGCACATATCTCGACTATATATATATAAATGGATTTTTTATGCTTTTATGTGGTTTTGCGTGGAGAGTGCTTAGAGAGTAGAAAGCTAGCTGCTTCAATTCGTGCACATATTTTCTGGTGAATGTCTCCATCAAGACAGCTCCAGGCAAGCAGCACTCTCATCATGCCATTGTTGTTATTATTTTTTTTCAAGGAGAAAGCTTTGACATGATGCCTTAAAAACTAAAACTTGTTGTTTTTGGACCTTAAAGCATTCTTGTCTGCCTAATAATATCACCTTAGTGGGCATTACTAGTGGTTACAACTTCTACCCAAATTAGGGTCGACAATATTTGGATTGTCCCATTAAGTTTTCATGTCTAGTCTAGATAATTAAAAAATTGATTTTTATGTGTTAATATTAAAAATTATTTTTAAAAATTAAAAAATTATCTTAATATATTTTTAAATAAAAAACATTTTAAATCATAACTGATATTATAATTTCAAATGTGCTGGTATATATACATTCAAGTAATCACTGCTGTTATTATGAGAAATGATTATTGGTATTTTGCGTATTAATTTCCCATACTTTGTCTGGGGAGTTACAATGATTAGAGTGCTCAGCGATCCTTCTCATATTATTTTAATTACTAGCCAATTAGCTATGTGCTCTCATGATTTGAAGGTTGTTTTGTTATTTTACTTGCCCCCATTTCATTTCTCAATTAACAAAATCATCATGGAGATCGGTTCATGTGGGTGGTTGCATCTGTTCGATTGGTTTGTATAGTGATCATCACTGTTTCAACAGTTTGTTCTTATTAATGTTTTTGAAACCCCTTTCGGACCAACAAATTAATCTGGTGACTCGTAAACATAGAACTTAATACCAACTCTCATGTTAGAGCAAGTGAGAGTTGAGCCAATCAATCTCGATTAACTTGATGGGTTAAACGATGATTTAATTATATAATTTGTATATTTATTTAACACTTTTTTTTTAAAATTGTGTTTTAGATTGATTTGGGGTGTTTATAAGTTTGGTGACGGTTAAATTTCAAAGTGTTTTTTTTTGAAAATACATAAAAAAATATTTTTTTATTTTTTAAAAATTATTTTTAACATCAGCACATGAAAACAATATGAAAATACTAAAAAATAATTAATTTAAAATAAAAAAATAATTTTTTTAAAAATACTTTTAAAATATAAAAACAAACACAATTAGACTTATTTATATCAATCCATCCAATCCCTCTTATTTTGCTCATGGAAATAGCATGTTTTTATAAGGCCATTGAATTGTATAATGTTAGAAGTGTTTTTCATTCGAGTAACGTTTTGATACTCTCCAACGAGAAACTCTTCAATCTCTTCGAAAAATAGAAATGCAAAACGATGTTACATAGAGGGATAAAAAATAGTGCATCAATGATTATTTTTAAAATTGTTTTTTGTTTAAAATAATATTTTTTTAATATTTAAAAAATTATTTTTAACAACAACAAATTAAAACAATATAAAAACACTAGAAAAATTAACTTAAAATAAAAAAAATATAAAAACAAACAAACACAAAATAATCAACATTGACGATGGCAAGTTGGGTTGGGTTGTGCTAATAATATAGTTCAAAAACAAATGAAGATAGCTTGGCTTCGTCAACGCTTGATAGCTTAAAGGTGAGGAAACAAACGCAGCGTTTTGTGCTGCATTTGTACTTGTGTTTGGTGCAAATTCAAATTATTATTTTTTTTGCTAAAATTGAGTGCGATTTGTATTTTTTGGATTGTTTTAATGTGCTGATATCAAAAATAATTTTTAAAAAATAAAAAAACATCATTGACATGTATTTCAATATGAAAAATTATTTAAAAAGTAACCACTACCACACTATCAAACACACTTAAAGTAAAGAAGGATAAGATACCAAATGATTTTAGGTTTGCATTATGTTTTTTTTTTTGGTGTATTGATGACAAAATGGTTGAAAGGATCAAGGTGATGATGATGGCAAAACAAACGTCGAGGGGAAGGCATTATCGAGGTGGGGGTGTGATTCGAATAATTGTACCGAGTATGGAGGGACAAGGTGGATCAGGAACCACAAAATGTCTCCTCTATTTGTATCATCAAGAAATGCCCTAATATAATTCCGATCATTCATTAAATTTTGATTTTATTTTGAAAAGATTAATAATTTAAATATTATAAATTATAGGGTCATTAAAAACTTACCTGATCGTTAATTTTAGAATTTCAAGAAATTAATTAACGTACATGTAAATTAATCCAGATACTTACGGTTATATAAAAAAAAATATTAATATTATAAGAGATATTTAAAAGTGTGTTAACGATTGTTTTTTAAAATAATTTTTATTCGAATATATATTTTAGAATTATTAAAGGTTTATTTAGTTATTAATTTTGAAATTTTAAAAAACTAATTAAGGTATATATAAACTGGCACGAATACTCACGGTTATATATAAAAAAATACTAATATTATTGAGAGTGTTTTAAATTGTATTAACAGTAGTTTTTTAAAGTAATTTTGCTTGAAATATATATTAAAATAATATTTTTAATTTTTAAAAATAATTTTTTTAAAAAAATTCTTAAACTTTTTCAAAAGTATAATACTTTTGAGACGCAAAAATCCAGAACCACAATCACACGCATGATGTATAGGTATTTGTATACATAAACAACTGGACTGGCCTGGGCTCAGTTGGCACTTGCAAGCAAGATAAAATAAAACCATATTGTATGAGGATGATTGGAAATTTTAGATTAGTTTATACATTAATTGAGATTAAATCTATTTTATTGAATATATCCTCATCAAATTTTATGATCATATTTCAGTAATCGATCCCACCACCCTGAAAATCTATCTTTGTTATAATTTGCTCAACGAACTTATAATAAAAATAAAAAAAATAGCATGGATTTTACCAATTCTCTATAAGTTTAAATCATTTCACGAGTTTTTTCATGATATTTTACAAAATAAACATTTAAGTATAGAGTAGTTTACAACTTATTAATTTATTAAAATATACTCTTTAACTTATAAAACTTCATAAAATATTTATTTCAACCACTACATTCACCATAATTTTTTTTATTATTATCATCATCATCACCACCACTATTTATCTTCTATGATTTTCATATCATTACTTACTAAACATTTCATATAAAAATATTTTTCATGTAAAATATGCAAACAAGACAACCACTAAACACTAAATTACTAGAGATTGAGTTGGCTGGATCTGCAATTTCTTATGGATTTGGGCATATATATATATATATATATATATATTTTTTTTTTTTTTAATGATACGGGCTAGTTTTAAGCTTCAAGATTGCCTTGTGCTCTCGAGTCCCAAAAGGGTGTGTTGGGATTAAAGCCCAGAGGCAAAAAATGGTTTCTTTTTGAGGGTCAATGATCTCTCTCTCCTACACCCAATACCTCTTGCTTTGTATTTAAAAGATAGCTTTATTTATATATTACATATTCACAGTGTAAAAATAATGGTATTTAAAGTTAATTTAACATTTTTCTTCAAGTGCTTTCTAGCCTAGTAATTAATAAGGGATATTGATTAATTTAGCAATCACTTGAAATTGAATTCCACCGGGAATGAGGATTCAGGGAAAGACGCTGACTTCCTCCTTGATGTGGTTCAAGAACTAATGAAGTTCTTGATGATAAATGGTACAAAAGAATAATGAAATTTATTAAAAAAATCATCTTAATTTAATAATTTAAGTTATTAGGTAAGATTTCAAAATATAATTTATATTATTTTCTAATACATTCTTTCAAGTAAAAGTCTTTTAAATTTAAAATTTACACATCTACATTATTTTATGTTTGATTTTTTTTATCAAATAAATAAAAATGATGAGATTCAAACTCGTGATTATTTGGTTATTAAGGTTCTGATACTATAATAAAAAACCATCTTAATCCAATAAATTAAACTATTAGATAAGATTTCAAGATATGATTTATATTATTTTCTAACAGAATGTTTTTAGATATTTTTCAATTTTCTTACTAATTGCGGGACAATTATCCTCATTTTTCCTCCAACAGATTTGATTTATCCAGGTAAAACATGTCCTCGTTAGTCTCATGCACGAAGTTTTTTTGTTTTTATAAGCATAAGCATAACAACGTCTAATAATGCAAATACAAAAAAATATATAATATATAAAAAAGATAATTGATACCCAAAACACCATATTTGTTTAAAATAAACTCTCGATAACATTCAAAACCTAGCTACTCTCAAGTCCAAGCCACGAAGTCACATGTTCTTCTCGCACCTTGTCTTCCAGGTTATCAGCTATATGATTAGTTACACACAGTACATCTCAGAAAGATTAAGAACCCAACCATAAATGATGAAACAAAGGAGAAGCCCAGAATAAAAAGATCATAGAATCTTAAATCTTGATGGTCGGTTACTTGTTCATCGATCCAATCAGCCTCTAGTGGAGTATCTTCGCGTGAGTCTCCTACAAGAGAGTCTTTGAAGGATATCTTACGCTTCAATTCGTCATGAGCATCAGTGTCCGAAATCCGTTCTTCATCATGGTGAACCATGCCATTTCTCCTCGAGTAATTTTAGCCTTTTTATTACCTATTGCCACTAGATCAGATTCCGATGAGTCGCTGCGCCAACACTACCACAAACTTGGTTTCCCTCTCTTGCATCCCACCTGCTTTTATTATCATGGAAGGAATACTCCTTTTCTTCCTTCCCTTTATAAATGGTGGGCATGGGTGTCTCTTTGAATCTTTCTATATCTCTCTTTCTGTTTTTTCTTTATCTTGTTTCAAATTTGTGTTTTTGTACAGAAAGAAGCTACATTAGGAGCTGAAAAATTAGAAATAACGATAACTTAACAAAGCTGAGATCAATTGATGCACAGTTTAAGCTTCTGGTTCCTGGAAAAGTGAGGGAGGATGACAGACTTTTTAATCGTTTTCTTGACACTTCAAAATTTGCATGGAGAGGATCTCAAGGATACAGCACGTTAACTGTGAATTATTCATCTTGACGTTCTGCAGAACTTTGCCGTATCTTGATGTGTGGACATCATAGAGGGCTAGCTTGCCAGAATAATCTTGACCGTGATTGGGTTTGCTGGAGCAGCTCATGGGTTCTTAGCATTCACGGGCACGCTGCTGCCAGATAGTCAAGCTTTGGATCACTTTTGGAGCTTGTGCAGTGTGCTTGCCTGCCATGGCTGCAGCAATTAGGGGATAGATTCTTTCTCCCTGAAAATTGGATCAAACTCCCGATGATCAATTAATCTGTACATACTGTGGTAGATTCGTTTCTATTTTTACTCCCTTGAAAGTGATTACATAATGTGTGTTGATGATAAAAGAATTAATGTGCGCTCCCCAGCTGCTCATTACTTGGTGCCACCTACCAAAGTGGATGCCATTGATCGCGTGCATTGAGCTTCTCTCAGCCGCGTGCTCTTGTTGTCAACTTGATTCTACTGGATGTCTCGTTGTGACCTCAGAAACTGAGCTCAGCGATCAATTGGACGCTCTACTTGTTTAATGAAGTCTCATACTGGTCTGTCACCTTCCACATCATTGACATGATTCCACAGATGCAGGTCCGCGTTTTCCTCAATGGAGTGCTGTTTTTGCTGGATCCTTGTCTCTGGATTATGGGACATGTAAAAATAAGCTGTCTGTTGATTTGGTCAGTATAACGAGTGAGCCTCTTGCTGTGTGGTCCATGAGGACTAACAATGGTTGAGATGACTTTAATTCGCTGCACCAAGAAGCTCATGCCCTCCATAAACACGACATACTTCTTCGCGTGCTTTGTTCCATGAAAAACACTTTCTTGAAACCATTTACTAAAAAAACTTCCTCATGTTTGTTTAATTTTAGAAATATTGATCAATAAAAAATGATTTACGGTCAAATTAAAAAAAAAACCAACGGTACTTGGTAGCTTTCTTTAAATAATCTATATATATATTTAATTTCAACTTTCAATTTTTTTATATACAAATTTAGTTTTTATTTTTTTAATTATTATTTATTTTATTTTAAATAATTTATATATTTTATTTTATTTTAAATTTTATCCTCCTTTATTTTTTTATTTATTAGATATGGTTTTTTTTTTGATAAAACTGAAAGAAAAATTAAAATATTAATAAGAAATTTTTCAATTTATTTTTTATAATATGATTAAATATTGAAAAATATTTTTTAACTTATTTCTATAAAACTGATAAATATAAAAAAATAATAATATAAAAACAAAACTATTTTTCTTTTAAAAAAACTAGTTTTCTCCCATCTAGCAAAAGCCATGTATATCTGGACACTATGAAAATGTTCTACTAGTGTTATTGTGCTTATAAATAAATAATTGAGTTAGAATTTTCTCTCTCAAAATAATAATAAATAAATAATGAACAATACTCTTAAAAGGAGAAAAAAAGATTTTCATTTTATTATTTTCTTCAAACAGAAAACAATATAGTTTCAACAAATTTTCTAGTTTTTTGAGTTGAAAAAACATCTTAAATCTTTAAGAATTGAATGAGTTCTTGATTTTTCACTAGAAGATAAAAACTAGAATAGGAGTAGAAAACTAGAATTGAAAAATGAAAAATATTTTCAACGTATCCATAAATTCTTTAAACAATAATGCCTGAATTTTGTTTATAGCAACCCTATATTTATCCGTAAGGATGGAAACATAAGGATTGAAATGATAATCTTAAGACTATAGGAACGAATCTATTAATTTCTTAAAAATAGAGAACTAAATTATAATTTGCTTCTTCTTCTTCTTCTTCTTTTTTTTTGTTTTTGTTTTTGTTTTTTTTTTTTAAATGAGAACGAGGGGCTAACCTATAACAAGCGTCCACTCTCAAGCAATCACTTCCTCCGACGCCGTTACTAGGTACTGCGATCCCACTCCATTTCTCGCAGCCGGCGGTCCACAGAAATACAATTCCGGCTACTCACTTCCCAAGTTAAGGTACCATCTTTCTGTTTGGTTCCCTAGAAATTGCAAGGAAAACAACGATAAAAAGAAAATTAACACCCCATACCACCAAACAGCTCTTTAATTTTTCCCAAGTTGTTTTCTATTTTAATCAATCATTTTATGCATACCCACTATTGTAATTCATGTAGAAAATACAAAATCTCATTTTTTGCTTGATTTAAAGCCCAGTGCCTGGCTCCTTTTATATTAGCTTAATTGTAGAAAAGACATAAAAGTTGGAGTCTTTTTGGGAAAAAACAATGAGAACCCATTGTTGATTTTTGGTTGATGCAGGTGGGATTTTATCTGAGCGGTCTTTAGTTGGTTATACAAGTTATGGCAGCTAAGGACACTGCACCTTCCTTGGAGATTTTAGGTACTTATCAGAACAAAAAGACCGTTCCTTTATGAGTTTTAATATAGCTGTTCATGTTATTGCTTGTTTTCTTATGTTTCTGTTTGAATTCTGTTGTTACAGTTAGAGGACCAGAAGGGTGTTTTGTGTGGAATGGGCCACCATTTGGGAATGGTGAACCAAGTGTTAAGCTTGAGAGAGTTCCTTGTAGTCGTGCAAAGTTTAGTGAAGACGGGTCTAGACTTCTGGTGATGAAAAGTGATTTTGTTATTAGTATCTATGATTGCAGTAGCTTTAAGGAGATTAAATCTTTCCAAGTTCCCAATGTTCTCGCTGCCGTGTTGTCACCTTGTGGGACTTATCTTCAGACTTTTCAGAAATCATCGACACCACAGGATAAGAATCTGGTTTTGTGGAAGATAGAGAGTGGTGATTCTGTTTATCAGCAATTCCAAAAGAACATGACAAAGACCACGTGGTAATATATACTTTTAGCTGACTGTATTTTTAGAAGAAAGTTGTGAATTCAAAATACATTTTGCTCATTTTTATACAAAATTGTTCATTATAATTGTAGTTTCCCATAATTTCTGGAATCATAATTTGATGATACTGTCTTGCTTATGCTGAAAATGGGATTTTAAAATATCTTGTTCTGGATAATCCCTCCCTCTATCTCTCTCTTCCTGCCTCCTATGTGCTTGCATGTAATTTGATATTTGAAGCTCTTAACTATGCAATTGTTTATATGTGTGCCCTTCAGGCCCTCGATCCGATTAAGTTCTGATGAAGCTATTGCATGTCGGATGGCAACAAATGAAATACAATTTTTCGATCCCAAAGATTTCTCTAAAGGAATTGTTCACCGCATAAGGGTTCCTGGGGTGGCTGCTGTTGAGCTTTCAATGGTGCCAGGGTCTCATGTGGCAGCATTTATCCCAGAGTCTAAGGTGTGTGTTCCATGCTTGCAGGCCAAGTTTAAGGAATGATTTCTATCCATGTTAAGTAAATGTGTAATCAATGATTACATCATTGCATTTACATGCAAGCACAACCATATCTTAAAGACAATGTTGTCATGCATGTGCACTGCAAAATGGATGCTTGCAGTAGTTAGTTTTTCTGAATAAAAGCTATTGAGAACTTTGTATATTGATATTGTCGACTACTACATCAAGAATATAGTTTTTCTTCCAATCATGGTAAAAATTGGGATGCTGAAAGAAGGATCTTTTTTAAAAACTGAGCTTTTCCCAATAATTGATCAAAACTTCGAAATTCTGGGAATTGTGATTGGATAAACTCATGCTGTATTATCACCAAAATATAGAAATTTTAGGTTCAAATTGATGACATTGAATTTTCTTATAGTAAGATTCTTATGGTAAATTTGTCAACATACACGTGCTTTCCGGATTTGGCAAATCCAATATTTGGCTCATTGTATATTTAGACAGGTTATTTCAATATGCTCCTGACAAGTAGGATGCAGATATTAAATTGGTTTTCAAATCTGGGTGTCCTTAATTGTCCTTCTTCCTTATGATGATTGTTTTTTAATTAATTGTTGGATCATGTAGGGTGTTCCAGCCAGTGTTCAGATATTTGCTTGTGGGAAAGAAATGCAAAGTCAGCCTGTTGCTCGAAGGAGCTTTTTCCGATGTGATACAGTGCAACTGAAATGGAATTGTGGTTCTACCGGGCTTCTGGTGGTGGCGCAATCAGATGTTGACAAGACCAATCAAAGTTATTATGGAGAATCCAAGCTGAACTACCTTACAACCAATGGGTCCCATGAGGGGCTGGTACCTCTACGTATGTTCGGGATTAGTTTTTCAGTTTTTTAGTTGTCTGCAGACACTGACTTTTGATTGTTTGATCCGTGAACAGGTAAAGAGGGGCCAATTCACGATGTTCAGTGGTCATGTTCTGGTTCAGAGTTTGCTGTTGTTTATGGATGTATCCTTGTTCCATACATAGAGTGAAAGATTTGTTGCATTAGATCCATGTTGTCACTCTTATTAAGGTAAGCAGTCATCTGGAGGACATGTCTAAGAAACATGAATACATGGACCCTGCTAGTAGATCTCGTTTGCATGTAACTAAAAGACAGGGGCTGATACCAAGTATCTACTCTCAGTGATTTGGACATCTATAAAGTGTAGAGGAACTTTGATATGAGAACTCTACCCCTTGAGGGACAAATCATATTGTAATGATGACCTTGTGCAGTTGGGTTTTCTCAGAGGTGGATTCTCCAAAATAGTGAACTTGTGCCATGTTATTCTGGTAGATTTCTTTTTGAAGAGTTAATTTTGCATTTCCGTGTTTGCACAGATGGTTTTTTTTATTTTATTATTATATATATAAAAAAACCTTTTCTCATGTCTGAACATTTAAATCAGCTTTAACAGTTTACAAACGAAGGATGCAAAAATTTACTAGTCTTCAACTCAGATTGCGCTCATTCACATTTCTGTCTCAATTACTTCCACAAATTTTGTGCTTCCTTGACCTATTTTAGTTATGCCTGCAAGCGCAACATTGTTTGATAAGAAGTGCCATCCTCTACTTGAGCTTGGAACGGGCCCTTACAATACTGTCCGATGGAACCCAAAAGGGAAATGTATCCTTTGGCAAAGATTGTTCTTTTAGCTAGCTGTATATTTTACAATTTGATTAACTTGAAGCACCTTTTTCTTCATTGTATTTGTGTGATATATGTTTCCTTAATTCTTTGGTTTACAGTTCTATGCTTAGCTGGTTTTGGTAACTTACCTGGTGACATGGTGAGTAAGTTCAAGTTGATTATTCTCTAGCAGTTTTCTTTCGGGTTGAGATTATTTGAACTAACCCTTCCTCTCATTGAAGATTGTTTTTCCTGCTAAATCATTTCCAGTTCCTCACTGTCTCTTCTTTCATTAATGCACAAAATTTGGGATAATTTAACTTTTGATCAGCTCATTTGTTAATTAGTGAAATTCCTAGGTCAATAACTCTTTTGTGTGCTTCATTTATGATGAGTTAAAATATCTTTTCTTATGTTCCTTGGGAAGGTCATAATTCATATGCTCTTGGTCTGGGATTTCTAGAGTTTTTCTACTATTCTTTTCTTCATTTCTTGGTAGATTGAGATGTTAAACACCACATAAAAATGTTACTGATTGTCTTTTCTTCCATTAGGCTTTGTCTTTTTGACCCTCTTCTTGCTTTATGATACTCTTGGAAGGAGGAAGTGTGTTTCTTTGTACCTTAGAGCATTCTCTGGAGATACCCTTTGCTTTTTTACAGGGCTTTGCTTTTTGTAAATGGAGGGGGTTTTCCCAGAGCTTGTTTGTTCAATAACTAGGATTATGAAGCTATTGAATATGTCATCTATTATCTTCGTATGTGCTTGTTTTCTCCTGGCAATTCTAGGTTTCTTTCCCCCGTGTTGGGCTGAAATTGTGCAAGACCTCTGCGTTGTCTTTTCCACCCAAATTTAAATCATGTTAATGTTTAAGCTGCTAAGGATGAAAAAAAAAAAATTCTTCTTTCTTTCAGTTCTATGTAGTTTGACCTATTTTGTGCTTCGAGTAAGTAATTAGGTGATCAAGTTCTTTCTTATTCCCCGTCTTATGCTTGAATAAAATTTCAGGCTTTCTGGGACTATGTGGACAAAAAACAAATTGGAACAACTAAGGCTGAATGGTCTGTAACAAGTGAGTGGTCCCCAGATGGGTGCTATTTCATGACTGCCACAACAGCTCCAAGACTACAAGTTGACAATGGGTATGATCATTGGTTGTGATTTTTGGTTCTCTAGTCATGCTTGCCATTGCTGATAATTAGAAGTGTAGCAAACCTGTACCCATATCTTGGATCAAAAGTTGGAATTCATAGATCATAATTTGATACCTTTAAAGTTTTGACTACTGATTAATAATGCTATTTTATTGTCACAGAGGAAGTGCTTTCGTCCTTTCTTACATATATTCTTGTTCCTGATCTAAAACACATTTGGTGATACACTTCTATATTGTTTTTCCGGTGAAAATCAAATTCACGCAAATGGGATTGCCTTCTTTCATTGAGCAGCTTGTCAAACACTTCCAATTTTGGCTGAAAATTGAAATGCTTAGCAATAATGAGCAGTAACCTTTTGTTCAGAGGCGCTTCAAGTGCCATGGCTTAGTGCCTATTTGGAATTGAGGTTGAACTTGCTTTTCGTTAAAATTTGAATTTTGTTTTGCTTCAAATTATTTTTTTTTTTAGTGTTTTTGGATCGTTTTGATGTGCTGGTGTCAAAAATGAATTTTAAAAAATTAAAAAATATATTATTTTGATTTATTTTTAAGGGAAAAATATTTTGAAAAGCAACCTCTACTACACTCCTAAACACCCCCTACTGGTGGTGAAACAACTAGTAGTTTAAAGCTTTTATGCTTGATGAAATACTTTTTTTGCAACCTTTGGTTTTGATCGAATAGCTTAAGCACAGCTGTAGAGCACCATTGCTCAGCTTCGCGGTATCATAGAGTTGAACAGTTCAGTATTATGTATGGAGTCAAGGATACTGTATTTTTTTTTGTTTCTTATACATGTAAGAGGCATGGACATACATACATCTTATAAACTTATTTGCCAACAATTCAAGAACTGATTTCTGAATTATGTGATTGAAGGATTAAAATTTTCCACCACAATGGATCACTATACTTCAAAAAGATGTTTGATAAATTGTATGAGGTTGGTATTCTAACAAGTTACTGGTTTTCTTGAACTGATCATACTTCTGTTTGTCTGATTCAATCTTGATTTTGTGCAATTACTTCTGAAGGTTGAGTGGAAACCAGAATCACCAGATAGATTTGGTGAAATTGCAGAACTAATCAAGTCTGTTAATTCATTAAAAGTCACAGAAACCAAATCTCAAGGTTCTATCAATACTTTGAACCCTGATTTGATAATGAAACATTTCTTTATAAATTTTTGGGTCCTGAACACATAATTATTTGTCAGGACAAGGTGCAGCCTCCAAGAAAACTGCCCCTGCTCAGAAACCTGCTGCTTATCGCCCTCCACATGCTAAAGCTGCTGCTGCTGTTCAGGCAGAGGTATAGAAACCCACCTACTTTACTTTTAATTAAGATGGTCATTTCTTAAAGAATCACGAGCAGGTTAAAATTTGACTGCTGTATGGGTTTGCCTTTCTGCTGATTGTGAGTGGAATCTCCACTTTTAAAGCTAACTTTGTTCTTAATCTTTGATCACATCTTTTGGTAATTAACTACTACACTAAATAAATTGTTACCTTTTTTTTATTTTTTCCTTCTTTATTTTAATTCTATCTTTTTTTTCTTTTTCTTTCCATGCATTTTTTCTTTCCATTAAATGCTTTTTAGCTTTTACTTTTTCAATTTTATTCTTCAATATTTTGTTGATTTTGAATTTGTCATTATAATTTGTTTCGATTGAGATTATCGCAGTCTTAAAAAAAATGTCTGGGCATTTGATTGTTGCTCAATTTTGCAAGTGTTTATTTTTGTCATCATATTATTAAATAAAAAATAGTTTTAAAAGACAAAAATTTTAAACCCAATAGGGTCCATGACATGGGTTGTGGGCTTGTTGATTTAAGTCGTGAAGCCCGGGTCGTTGCAATAAGTTATTGTCTCAATATTAAAAAAAAGATATTATCTTGAATATTTTTTTTTAAATGAAACCACGCTTTTACCGGTTGCCCTTGTTGCTTTTGGACCCATTAAGTAGACTGATTCACATAGAAGCAACTCTTATACAAGTTAATTTTAGAACCGGGCTAGGCAATGAGTCGGGTCAGGAAGTTTGATGGTTGACTAGCTAGGTCTGGTTTAATAACAATGCCATATAGGTTTTTTTTTTTTAATTCCATCTTCCAATTGAATCTTTTTTGGATTTTGTTTTTGGATTTCATCTTTTAACATTTGATAGATTTTAAATTGGTCTTCATAATTTATTTCGGTTTGTTTTTTATGAAGTTATCACAATCTCGAACAAACATTTCAGCTTTTGGTTGGTGTTTAATTTTGTAAGCATCTATTTTTGTTATCATATCATTAGGTAAAATATATCTGTTTTTTTAAAAAAACAAAGTTGTTAAATTTGGTAGAGTTCATGATCCAGGTCGCGGGTTTGGCGGGTTAAGCCACAAAGCCCGGATTGATCTAATATGTTATTCGTTTGGTTGGGATTAATAACAATGTCAGATAGTTTCTTGTGGCCTAGACTTTTTTTTACGTTCATTTTTTTTTACAATCCACAACGTAGCTCATGTCGGGAACTAGTAGGAAACTAAGAGCATTGAAATATGAGTGTCTGATTACCCTTTTAAAAGGATTCTTTGTATGCATAAAGAAATACATTAAATGCTACTTTGTATTAATGGGAGAATAGATGGTATCAATTGCTCAAGCTTTTAATACGTGGTTTCTGTAAAATATCCATTGGCCTCTCAAAAAAAAAAAAGCATTATATAAGCAACTCATGGCATCCAGATTCTTGGCCCTTTGAGGGAGGGAACTTCTCTCCATGACAACCATTGTTCTGGAGCCCGACTTGCAGTATTTTTCTGCCTTTTGCTTTTGTGGACTACCAGATTTTGAAGATTTTATCAGTGGAGGAAGTAAATTGGCTGTTGAACTATACCAAGTATACAAATCATTGGGTTCATCTTCTGCATTGCTGTGGCAAACTTCCAAATTTACTCAGCTCGATTTTTAAGCTATTCTTTCTTGGCAATTGTTATTACAACTATTACAATGTTGCTTGATTGGATTTAATTTGTTGCTTATGTTCTGATGGTTTTCATGTTCTGCAATGACAGTTGTTTGGAGGAAGCTCCACTGAGTAAGTACATATTCTGTTTCCATTCTTGCATAAACAATGTTTTCAATTTTGACAAAGTTAATACTCATCAATGACGTTAATTCAGACAAATGAGCAAGAATGCGCTGAAGAACAAGAAAAAAAGAGAGAAACAAAGGGAGAAGAAGGCCGCTGAGGCTGGCACAACTGCTGAGGGTTCATAGTAGAATACAAGATTGCTGCTGGACCTTTTTTGAACTGCGTACTGAAGATTGGATGTTGATTCCTGCAGAATTGACACAGAACCACATGTAAACGCAGTATTGTTCCTGACTAGAAATTTAGGCCTGTGAAAGAATATGAGGTGGTCAAATAGAAGCATACACGTGCAAGCACATGCTTTTGTATTTGAAATTTTGTTGGACGACTTTATGTATTAACCCAAAGGGTTTTGAGCTACTCGTTGAGATTTGTAACGTTATGATAACATTGTTAGCACCGTCCTATGTTTTTGCAAGTTGATGGATGTTTTGGAACATGTTAGAGGCAGATGGGTTTGTCATCATCGTTATTCATTGAATATTTAAGTGCACAGATATGTGGCAATTCGATTTCATTGGGTTCTTTGGCAGATGTTCAACGATCATTGCCAATGCTGTGAAAGTCCGCGAGGGTGTTTGTAGCGGTCTGCAGTAATTAACAGGAAAGAATTTGAAAATTTTCACATCAATGTCAATCTTGAGAGGAAAGTGGAGGATGGACTTTTGAACAGAAAAATTAGGGTTGGCATGTAAGACCAAACTGGGAACAGGGGTCCTCGTCTTATCGCAGGGGTGTGATTCTGCACGGCTGCTATGATTGCACACCATCATCCAGGCAGGTACATGTGATGGAAGAGAATCATTGGCAGGCATCTAGACTACAAAACCCAGCTGTCTTACCACAGATTATTATTTCGGTTCTTCTTTTCTACTTGACATGGATTGTTTCCAGAGGTTCAAATCTTCTTGTTTTGGGAGAAGAGATTCATGTGAATATCGGTTCTTGAACCATTGTATAATGTCTGTTCATTATGATAAAAAGAAAAATACATTTCATATCAGAATATGGCCAGACAGTAAGTGGGAATTCCCCCCTAATAGTAGCTTTGTTGCTCACCGCACATCAACTTGCTGCAACACCAGCTAGACCTGTGACAGGAGAGAAAAGAAATAGGGGAACCTGGGACTCCAACTTGTACGAAGATAGGGAAATAAATGGAAACAAGTAGCAGATAAGAATCCCAGTTTGGTCAAATAACCTTTGAATTCACATCAGAATCCCAATAAATCCTATTAGTCGTGACAATACACTAGGCTGGTAAGTAAGAGGATAACTGAATTTTATCGAATGGGATAGATATGCAAATGTCGTGTCTTTTAGAACAAAACAAACTGGGACTGAGTCTAGGGCCAAAGTTTTTGGAATGTCTAAATGATGACCGGAAGTTCAAGCTAACCCAAGAAAATACATTGCAGATGACTTTCACTTGATCCCGGTGCCACATTTTATCACAATATCTTCATGAAGCTAAAGCCACGAGAAGTTGTAATATAGAATGTTTTCGTGCTTCAAAATCTAACATCAGTCGTCCATGTACCCTGTACGCTAGGGTGTTTGGTCACATGCCTTGTTGGCAGTTTTTTCACTTTTCTTCCCAACGCATTCCTTAGCCT
Organism: Populus tomentosa; assembly: GCA_018804465.1. Classification (NCBI taxonomy): domain Eukaryota; kingdom Viridiplantae; phylum Streptophyta; class Magnoliopsida; order Malpighiales; family Salicaceae; genus Populus; species Populus tomentosa. The sequence goes on along the minus strand of CM031993.1, from coordinate 10,903,076 downwards.
GGTAGCATGAAGAAGGACGTCTTCTGATGCCAAATTCTTCACACATACCACCCTCTCATTTTTGTTCTCTGTTTGCATGCCAAAAAGAAAACATTGAAAAGGCTTTTCCAAATGAATGAGCACAGACACATTCATGTTGTGGAGAAGAATTATTATTTAGTAGAAATAGACCCTAGTTCTCGTATTTATTGTTGTGTGTGAAATAGAGAGAGAGGGAGGGAGGGAGGGAGAGAAGCTTACTGTAAAAAGCCTTCAAACATGGATGCTGACCGCGAGAAAGTTCAGTGAGCACCTCTAGTTGTGGATTGCTATCCTTAAATGCTGGCAGGTTTGACTCTATGAAGGCCCTGCCATATTCATAATTAAATCGATAACTACTAATTGTAGAAAAGCCAGTGGCCAGGAAAATCAGCAAGGGTGCTATAAGCACCAAGGACTATAAAGGTTTGGGCTTCTGTTTAGGAATAAAAATCAACATCCATCCATGAGATTAACACAAACATACAGGTCATATATATAGAGTTCACTTACAGGCTGTTTGAAAACTTCCAAATTGAATAGAAATGAAATCATTTCAACAACATTTATCCAATTCTAGTGTTTGAAAAACTTTAAGCAACATAAATGAATTCTACAACCAATCAAAATTAGAGTTTTTTAATAGATTTGCGAATCACACCACTTTGGGTGTAATTTGCTTCAGAATCAACTCATTGAAAATTAATCCCACTAAAATCAGGGGTGTGGTTTGCTTCATAATCGACCCCTTGAAACTAATCCCACTAACACCCTTCTCTACCCCCCCCCCCTCTCACATCTGCTTGGAAGAAGTTTTTTGGGGATGGTGGCAATTCAGATAAATGATTTATTTCACTAACCTTAGTGAAATGAATTCCACAACTTTAAAACCTATTCCAAACAAAAGAATTCATTGAGCAAATCAAATCAATTCAATCTACTTAAATAGATGAAATTAATTCTAGTATAGAATTGGTTCCAAAGAGCTGTTAATGTTTGGTCCTAGTGACCATTGATTTTTTCCCCTCATAATTTACAAAGTTGCTCACAGATATAGATCTCTATGACATTGAAAAATGGAGATTAGGATAAGGTTTGACGAAAAACATATTTTAACTCCATAATAACTTTCAGAATTCTTAATCCTAGTTCGAGATGCTGCTGAGTTAAACTAGGATGATAAAGATGAAAAGAATCCAAGTACTACCATCTCCATAGCTGGTTGGGTGGTAAGAACACCTGCCCTGCTCATTTTTCGAACAAGTCTGGATTAAGTAAATGGATCCTTTGCCTCTATTAAGTTCTATTTTCAAGCAAACCTTCTGCAAACTGATGTCATATCAAATCTTTTACCACATCAAACGGAAAATCTTTTGGTCTACCTCCACCCTTCCTAACTCCTACTTCAATCTGATCTATACACTTTCTCCCCAGTGCACCCATGGACTTATTTCGAACATGACCAAAACTATAACATTTGACCTCGGACCTCCCATAAGTTGAGTTTAACATGCATCGAATTTGCTTCTAGATTTCTTAGATACAAAAACTCATCACTCAGTGATTAAAACATATGTGATCTATAGGCTGAAACTCATACCTGATACCCCTACTACTTCCTCCCCAGTCACAGTAGCTCACAACCAGCCTTTTCAGCTGCCATATACCTTTCCAAGCCATCTGACATTAGAAAACAATGAGCTAACAACAAAACGTACAAAATAAAAACGCAAAATTTTCTCATTAACAAATGAAAAATCTCTTTATCTTAAAGCATACAAAGTTACAAAAAACAAAACCAAACAAGCAAGTGACATGATTATTTCCCATCGAAACAATCACAAATTCCTAAGCCACTCCAATCCAAAATCAGCTTAAAATCAAACAATCCACATGAAAAATGACATTTCTTCACTTCTACAAACACTCCAGAGTTATCATCTCTGAATACTAATCTGCTCTTCAAATGAAAGAAATAGAAAAGGGTCTCTTCAAATTATTAAAGCCGCCTTACACCTTCATTAATTTGCACAACAAAATCACATAACAAGCAAAAGAAGAAAAAGGGTCTGTTAAAAACACAATCTTTCAATGAATAAACAAACAGAAAGTCACTAAAAACCCAACATTACCATTCAATTAATAAAACCCATTAAATAAACAAAAAAAGATCAGATCTTTTGCTCTTTTTGCAGGAAAAAAATCCAAAAAGAAGCCAACTTCAGAAAACCCATAAATCCAAAGAGAGCTACAAGGGTGAAAAAGACAGGTACTCAAAATGAAGCTTTGAGAGAAACTGACCTTAAGCTTTGTTGATGGGGCAGCAAGGGTTTTGCGGAGAAGAGGGACAGAGCGTTACTGAGAGAAGGTTTTGTGGGGTTTTGGTGGCAGGCTGGTTACAAAAACTTTATTTTTACCCCCATAGGCTTTTAATGTTTCTCTTCTATCCTTGTGGTCTACAATTTTCTAATGCTACTCCTATTGTTTCTAATACGTTTCAATTTCACCCCTAAACATCAAATAGCTAATGAAATCTATCTATTAATCTACATTTGATTTTTTTCAACTTTCTTGTGATTTTAGATTGATTCGAAAAAGAACCCCAAGTCACGAGGTCATTGGGTCACTAATTGTTTTTTAGTTATGTTAATTTGTAGGTCATTAAAAATTTATGAGGTTATTAAATTAACTTGTAGATAATCGAATTAATTTATATTAATTTTTTTCTTATATGAATTTCTTAGATCAATTCGCTCGTTAATTTGCTGAATAGCTATATTTCTAAGTGAGGAGGGCGACCTTTTAGCGTTTGGTTACAGTTCTATATACATGTGTAACGATCCTATTTTAACCCAAAAATTCATGACAGAAGACAGCAGAGACATGGACGTGAACTCCAAATTAAAGATGAGATTTTCTGCTGGTAGCCCATTCTGGATTTCCAGGTTTCACTGCATCGCAGCATGGCTAACTAAAAACGATGGCAAGTCTTTGCCAGATAAAGTTGTTCAAAGAATTGTGAAAAAACTCCAGGATTGCAAAGTAGGCTGTGGTGGACTTCAAAGGATATTTCGAAGAATTTCTCCATTGTCTGTTCAAGCTCGGCTGGAGTAACTGCAATTAGCCTTTTTCGAGGGCAAGGAACCTGTGAATTGAGTAAAATTCTAGTGGGATGTGTCTGATCATAATGCAAAGGTTACATGAATGCCCTTGGAATTGCTAGGAATGTACGTACCCTATGATAAATGCCTCAAAATTCTGCGAATTTCAATGTATTTCCATCGCAAGGTATCCGAGATGCTAAACACATCAACTTTCAGACAAGGATTATGTTGAAGGGTCGAGCTTCTTTTAAGTTGCTCGAGTAACTGTAATGCAGTAGTATCTTTCATTTGAAGAATGAAAGGAACTGCAACATTTTCAGGGCAAGTCATTTGTCTTCTATGGTGGCCAAGAACAGGAAGAAGGAAGACTTTTGGCTGCATTTATTATCTAGCTTGAGGAGTGAAGAACAGTGTAAATATCAATGACATCCAGCCATGATTCTCAGCTAATTTTAGATACTTCAACTGAAGTTAGCATAAGCTGCCTGTGAATTTGAACACTGTTAACAAGCCTAGAGACAGCAGGATCCTGCCAAGAATGAAGCCTCCAATTATTGTCAAGTCAATTATTAAATACTCAAAAAACATTTCCTTTAGGCTCCTTTTTGTTTTGTACCATAAAAACACATTTAGATAGTTGAGAAGATATTTAGCCATGAATCAGAGCAGATTGCACGGGACACTACTACCTGGCCATCCAAATCATATGCAATTTTCCGGTTACTCTAAGCATCCTGATCTTCCTAAACAAGTGCTTGTAGATTAATAAAGCAATCAAATAGGAACATTAGCATACTATATATAGAGGTTTGCTGCATATGTGCAGCTCATTCATTTCTAGTTAATACAGTTTAACTACATTTTATAGATAAACCGTAGTTTCGATATGCAAAAGGCAATGTTTCTTTGCATTCATTCTCATTTTGGGAATGTGGGCTTTGAAGTAGCTTCTCATGAGCTCCAAGAATCATCCATGTCTGCCAGGCATGAGCAATGGATGGCCACATATGGAAAGTCTATGTAGATGCTGCAGAGAAAGAAAGACGGTTCAAGATATTCAAGGACAACGTTGAATACATAGAATCATTCAATACTGCTGGAAACAAACCATATAAGCTAAGTGGTTTTGCAGACCAAACCAATGAAGAGTTCAACGGTGCTCGTAATGGTTATCGGAGGCCGTTTCAGACAAGGCCAATGAAAGTTACATCATTTAAGTATGAAAATGTTACTGTTGTTCCTGCTACCATGGACTGGAGAAAGAAAGGTGCTGTTACTCCTATCAAGGATCAAGGCCAGTGTGGTAAGTTTAATATGTTAATATTTTTTCACTTGTCTTAACAGTTTGGATGATTTTCTAATATGGTATCAGAATTGCAAGGACCAAATATTTTTGATTCAAGTTCTAGAATATCCTTTGCATTAAAATTAATTTGACAACTATCGAGGCTCACGCATACTTGTAGTTGCAAGGCCAGAATTTTATTCTAGCGCCAAGCAATGCATCCTTACCACTGCATTTATGCTGCAGACTATATGTTACAGTTGAATTAATGTCAAAATATGTCTGCTGATTTTGTTTGAGACAAAAACAGGCAGTTGCTGGGCCTTTTCTACTGTGGCAGCTACTGAGGGGATCAATCAACTAACCACAGGTAAATTGGTCTCCCTATCCGAGCAAGAGCTTGTAGACTGTGACACCCAAGGTGAGGATCAGGGCTGTGAGGGTGTTCTCATGGAAGATGGTTTTGAATTCATAATCAAGAACCATGGCATCACAACTGAAGCTAACTACCCCTACCAGGCAGCTGATGGGACTTGCAACTCAAGAAAGCAGGCATCTCATATAGGCAGAATTGTTAAAGGCTGTGGCCAATCAGCCAATTTCTGTTTCCATTGATGCAGGAGGGTCTGACTTCCAATTCTACTCAAGTGGTGTTTTCACAGGAAAGTGTGGAACAGAGTTGGACCACGGTGTTACAGCAGTTGGTTATGGCGAAACCAGTGATGGTACCAAATATTGGCTTGTCAAGAATTCGTGGGGCTCTAGCTGGGGTGAGGAAGGATACATAAGGATGCAGAGAGACATAGATGCCGAAGGTCTCTGTGGCATAGCAATGGACTCCTCTTATCCAACTGCCTAAATATATATAGAGCCCAAGGTCTAGATCTGTGGCACAGTCCTTGTGAAAATGCTTATTCTCTATCGTGTAAAAATGCTCTGTAAGAACTCTCTGTGAATCATGAACTTCAAGCAATGGAATATTTCTACCAACATCCCAACAACTTGTTCAAATGGTTGGTAATCTACAAAACATATGTTGAAGCAACTATAGATTTGAAGTTTCTTGCCAGGAACTATAGATTTGATCTGCATAATATATTTCTTTGAAGTGGTATTGCCTGATGCAATGACTGGCTGTATTGAGTTCAGGAAGCCATCAATCTCTACTGGTTTTTAGACAGTGTTTTGTTCCATGACAGTGCTTTGATATGGGGTTGTATCTGATGATTTTTTATTTTTTATTTAATAACTAAAATCAAATTATATTAAATATTACAACTTTACTGTAATTGTTTTTTGAAAAAAAATAGCCACCGCCTTCAACCTTTTCTCCTTCATTTTTTATAAACCCTAACCCAGCCACACCAGCATCAATACTAGTCGTGACTCTCGTCTTCCAACAGCGCCGATCTCTCTACTGCAGACAGCACACACCATAATCCCTCAATCAACCCAAAACAAAAGACGATCTACCCAGGAAAAAAATTAGTACCTAAACTCCATCATTTTCTTCTCCCTGATTTTTCCTCTCAATGAAATCACAGAGAAACTGCTACCAGTTAATGGCGGGGGGAGATAAGGGGTTTCTTGTGAAGGAGAAAGCATAACGTGTTTCTGAGTCCACCTTTACATGAATTTGGCACCTTTCCCTTTTCAGAATCGAAGAGATGTGGTTTTGAAAGCAGCAAATTCTTGGGGAAGAAACAGATATTAGTTATCCAGCTGCGGGAAGGACGATCAAGACCCGTGTGAACATATATATATTTTATATAAATTAACTGCATTTATATTTATTAGAGTCGTATATATATTTTTTAATTTGTGGTTCCCTTTTCTTGCATTAAAATTAATTTAAAATTTTATTCCGAGCAAAGCTACGCACGTGTGTGTGTGCGTGTTGTGTGTGTGTGTGTGTGTGTGTGTGTGTGTGTTGTGTGTTGTGTGTGTGTGTGTGTGGTGGGCCCATATAAGACTTTTCGATGGCAAATCTGCCTAGACACTTTTTCGATCCCCATTATTCGAAGTTTTCTCCAGAACAATTTCTTGAAGAATCAAGAAACATGGCAACGAAAATCAACCATCAGATTTCACCAAATTCAGGTCCAACAGAATTGCAATTGAAGTCTATCTTGATAATTACTTTCACAACTGGTATGTTTCTCAACTTACTCCCTCAAGAAAACATAGATGGGAATCCAGTTCCTACTGTGATCTTTAAAGGTCACGCTTCAATATTCCATGCCTTTGTGATTTCTGTCATCTTTGCTTTCACGGGTTCCTTTTGTTCTCTGATGATTGATAAGAAGCCTAAGGTTAGCAGGTTTTTTGGTTATTTATCAGTGATTTCCATGGTTTCGGTCTTTTCTACTGTTGTTTTTGCCTTGTTTTTAGATAGTTTCAAGTGGGGTTTTCAGGGGAAGAAGCAGGTCATGGTTGAATAAGAAGATTGAATCAAGACATCCCCAAGGCCCTGCGCTTTGTGTCAAAAGTCTTTCGCTAGCTAGCTGTGGCTTATGTGGAAATTAATTATGAACTACTTAGGGTTTTTTACCTTGGTGTGTGGGGCTGGTTGTGTTTTGTGAGATTTATGGTACTCTATATTTTACAAAGCTTGTAAGTCATGAATAAACAAACTGTGTTCTGTTTTTCTCTCCCCCTTTAGCTTGAAAGAAAGATTGCGTGGATGGTTTTACTTGGTAGAGATTTTGTTGTTTGCTGTGTCAGATGCATAAATAGTGAGCTATTTCTTTCAAAATTATTAAATTATATGGTAATTAATCTTTAAGAAATTGTCAAGGACACGGAGGAATATCTCTTCTTTTAACCATAAGAAATTCTAATAATTTTGGTTTGGATGGAGACCAGAAGTGTTAACACTAAAATCAAATTTAAAGACTCACTGGAAAAACCTATTGAATTAGAAGAAGGAAATGGCAGATTTTCCACCAAATCAAAGATAGAGAAAAAAAAAATCTTTTACATGTCCAAGGAATTTGAAACAAATCAACAGCAATCCCTTGTTTTTGTTTTAGCAATGTCACGTCTTCACGTAAATTGACTGAAGGGTTTAATCTGAGTTATCTCGGGCAAACAATTTGACGATTCAAGTAACAAGCAACTGCCACGAGTTCAACTCTCAGAAGGATCTCTGGACTTTCTAGCCAGTGCAGGTATAAGAGCATGGTTTGATTGTAATGTTCAAGAACAGTGAACAAGAAAACCAACCTTGTGTAAATCTCAGCTTTGGCAGCGAGTTTGGCAGCGAGTTTTTGCATCACTTGTTCGTACAAATCATCTTCTGAGGAATCAACATCTTCATACATATCATTTTTGTCAGACTCAATTGCAAGTTCATCCTCGGTCCTAATTCCAGCATCTGCCAGCATTCTAAGCTCATGCTTCCGCCTCCTCTCTCCAATATCTTCTCTCCTGGGCAAATCATCACCACCATAAACAACCTACTCACAGAGGGGCTAAAGGAAAAAATAAAAATCACATCAAAATGTAATCTAAAATACTCGGCCCAAACATTATAATTATATAAAAAACTAAATAGCATGGAGATTTCACTGTAGTTATAGATATGGATTAATGTGGATTGTGACAGTGAAATTATATGAGTATGTTGTGTAATTAATAAGATCATTGGAGGTGTTTTAGTATTATTCATGTTGTATTTTTTTATTTTTTTAATCGAAAAGCTGTTAGCGTATGTCCACACGCCCTAACAAGTGGGCGGTGTCAGTGTCATTAAGGTGGCCTACTAGACGTTTCTTGGTGACCAAATCTGGATGCATAGATGTGTTTTTTTCCACATGGTATGGCACGTTTATATATATAATAGTTGGATTATTATTGATGATTGATTGTTTGTATCTTTTTCTCTCTCCCAACAACTAAAGTATACAAGTGCCTCTCTTTGTTTGTTGTTTGCTTAAGTCTGGCAAGATTTCCAGACCGAAGTCGCTTGGGTCAACATGACTACCAGATCTTAAGCCTTCAATTTAGGGATATTTGGGTTTTTTCAGTTGGCTCAGTGGTGATTACAAAATTGTTTTGGGGTATATGTATCTTTTTCAATTTTTAACAGAGTTAAAGTACTCATTTACCCCTAAAATCAACAAAAATTAGAACTGTTTATCAAGAACTTTTTTTATTTTTCACAATATTCATAATAATAAAAATACTTATTTAGCCCTAAGATAAAAAAAGAATAGGTTGCTAGAAAATTGTATTTTATGTTTTTTAAATTTTCATGTATAATACAATAATACTTTTAGACTTGAGTTTGACGTTTTAGTCAGGCCTGTGCATTTTAAGTCTGGCAATTACGCTAAGTTCAAGTTTTTTGAGTCTAATGATGATGTTTCATGCAATAATGTTTAAAATATTTTTTAAATTCTTAATATTTCTTTTTTACTTCTTAAAAAAATATATATTTACCTGTCTTGAAGTGTGCGCAAATATAATATACGAGTAATTTAGTATATGGTGAGAGTCACTCCAAAATAGTGATAAAAAGCTGAAATCATTTTAAAAAATTCCTCAAGAGATGTTGAAGAATCAAGTTAGGTTTTGCTTGTTGGAATGATATCCGTTGAACCTTCAATCATTCTAAATAACGATTACAGAAAGCAGCAGCAATATTGGTGAAAAATCTTTTGCTAGCTGGCTGCGGTTTAAGGGAAACCCTAGCTGGGCTCTTGTGAAAAATAACTATGAACTGCTTAGGGTTTTTTACCTTGGTGTGTGGGCTGGTGGTGTTTTGTGAAATTTATGGTGCTCTATATATCACAAAGCTCACAAGTGATGGATAAAGAAAACCGGGTTGTGTTTTTCTCTCCCCCTTTAGCTTGAAAGAAAGATTGTGGATGTTTTTACTTGGAAGAGACTTTGTTGTTTGCTGTGTCAGATGCTTAAAAAATGAGTTATTTCTTTCAAAATTATTAAATTATATGGTAACTAACCTTTAAGAAATTGTCGAGGACACGGAGGAATATCTCCTCTTTTAACCATAAGAAATTCTAATAATTTTGGTTTGGTTGGAGACCAGAAGTGTTCACACTAAAATCAAATTTAAAGACTATCCGGAAAACCCTATTGAATTAGAAGAAGGAAATGGCGGATTTTCCACCAAATCTAAGATGAGGAAAAAAAAAATCACATGTCCAAGGAGTTTGAAACAAATCAACGGCAATCCCTTTGTTTTTGTTTTAGCAATGTCACGTCTTCACGAAGACTAAGGGAAAGTTTCTAAGATTTTATGCTCCTCGAAATTCTGGCTATCAAGCATGTAAAGCTTGAATCATCAAGTCAAGCAGTTTCCAGGAGGAAATTTGTCTTATATTAAAATCTTAAACTCAACACTTCCAAGGTACAAAAGAATACAGTGATTAGTTTCAGAGTCTGATTCTTCGACTTTCATGGTACAAAAGAACATCGTGCTTAGTTTCAGAGTCTGATGCTTCGACTAATTCTTGCGTTGATTCCAGAGCTTTCACCACCATAAGGACCAGAAGGTTTCTTGATCTGGCGCACTTGCCCTAGTCGCCGCTTCTGTGCTTTATCGTGCTTTGTCTGGGCAAAGAGAGAGGGGGAGAAGTAAGTTACTAACTCAAGGACAATTCCCCAGGTGAAATACAGAAGGATGTGGAGTAATCTATCTTGCGGCAAAATAAACTAAAACAATGAACTTACCCTGTATTTCTTCCTTGGATTTTTTGTCAGCTTGTTGCGCGGACGTGTGAGCCCTCTGTTCTTCTCAATCTGGTGTCATTAAAAAAACAGAAAGTGTGTATATTTGCAAGTCAATACCAGCAGGGAACGATTATAGTTGACAAAAGATGGTGAAATTGAGGCATTCTTGCCTGATAAGTGATATGACGTTTTCCATCAACAGTTTCAGGCAAGGATTGGGGTGCTGAGGTCCTGTAAAAGCAATTTGACAGTTTAATTACATAAATTGACTGAAGGGTTTAATCTGAGTTATCTTGGGCAAACAATTTGACGATTCAAGTAACAAGCAACCACCACGAGTTCAACTCTCATAAGGATCTCTGCACTTTCTAGCCAGTGCAGGTACAAGAGCATGGTTTGATTGTAATGTTCACGAACAGTGAACAAGAAAACCAACCTTGTGTAAATCTCAGCTTTGGCAGCGAGTTTGGCTGCTCGTTTTTGCTTCACTTGTTCGTATAAATCATCTTCTGAGGATTCAGCATCTTCATCCATATCATCATTTTTGTCAGACTCAATTGCAAGTTCATCCTCGGACATAATTCCAGCATCATCCTCAGTCCTAAGTCCAGCATCATCCTCAGTCTTAACTCCAGCATCTGCCAACACTCTAAGCTCGTGCTTCCTCCTCCTCTCTCCAATATCATCTCTCATAGGCAAATCATCATCACCAGAAACAACCTACTCACAGAGGAGCAAAAAGAAAAAAAATCACATCAAAATGCAATCTAAAATACTCGGCCCAAACATAATTTACCATATGGTCAGAGTCACTCCAAAATAGTTATAAAAAGTTGAAATCATTTTCAAAAATTCCTCAAGAGATGTTGAAGAATCAAGTTAGGTATTGCTTGTTGGAATGATATCCGTTGAACCTTCAATCATTTTAATAACGATTACAGAAAGCAGCAGTTTCTCAATTCCTGCTCCAGCATCAATTTCAGATACGAATAATTAGGATAAATAAAACTCAGCTCAGTATGCACCGAGTCAAAACAATTGAATTTTAAGAGTTTAATTTGTAATGATCCATTTCAAAAGGGTTAAATTTGAAGGGGAATCTTCCAACTCAATTTCTTCTCATCAACTTGAGCAACTTGGGGGTTAATATCAGATGAGCAATCATGTGGATGCTGGAGAATTAATTCCTTTATAAATGATAACTGTTTTAATTGAAACATATCTATCCAGTTGGAGAACCGCTATGCCTACTTTATTTCCAGGCTGTGATAAATTGTAGAGGACATAAAAAGAAAGGGCATGGCTATGTCACATAAAATAGGATGCAATTAATACCTTTGGCTTATTTTGTTTGGAAATAACAAGTTTGGAAAGTTTCTTTGATCCCAACAAGCTTGTATGCCCATTACTCAATCTATGATTGCCCTTCTCATCATCTACGGCATCGTCATCATAGTCTTCATGGCTTTCAAGCCGTCTGTTCCATTCCATGGAACAAGTTAGTAATCACAAGTCATAAGCAGCTTAAAATTAAGGAGGATAGAAGCAATAAAAGTACCCATTGACTGGTCTTCGATGCTTCTGAGCTTTATCAGGCTTTGAAGTAAAGGAACTAAAGGCTCCCTTCTGCTTCAATTTTTCCTCCAGGGCAGCTCTTACTTTCAACATTTCCATACTTTGTACACCAACTTCATCACTCTGCCAATTTTGAGTCTCTAAATTTAGCCACAAGCTAACTCAATTATGCAAAAGCATGACAAACAAAGACAGGAAAGCCAAAAGAAAATGCCATGGGATACAAAGGGAAAGAGCTATTGGGAAATTTGAAACTTATGACTTCTTTTATTACCTTACGCTTGTGTTTCCCTTCTTTGCTATTGCTACCTGTTAAAGACTCTGTTTTCAGCAGCTCAATTGCATCACAATGCTGCAGAATCAACCGGAAATGATGTCAATTTAAAGGATTAAATTGAAAAGACAATCCATGTCAGGACATTAATGAATTGAATATGTAACAACCTCTGCTGGTTCTTGTTTATCAGCTGAGAGAAGAGACAATTCATGGTCCCTCGTGACAGACTGAGATGCCAAAGCAGGTCCATCACCTTCTCTATCTAAGCTTTCAATTGTCTGCATCCCTGGGTTTTTCTTCAGAAACTCATCAAGTTCTGATGGGAGATTCTCGTTGAGTTGCTTCATCTATTGAGAGTAACATGCAGTGAGAAAATTGTGAGCTGTAAGGTACACACCTCTTAAATAGAAAGAAGCAGGCCACACCTCACAATGCAAAAACAGTAAGTCAATGGTCCTTTATACCTTCACCGTAAGCAAACATGATATTTATGCTCACTGAAACCTTTCCTTTCATAAAAGCCAGTAGAAAGAAAATAAATTTAGCAGTTAAAGTGCCAAATAAGGGATGAACACTCACTAGCTGATAATTTTTAATTAATTAACCAGGCATAACATACCACTTTTGTATCCACGTGAACTGTCAGATGAATAACACAGATGCATTACGCCAACCCCACTAACTGTGCAAGCTTTAGAGTTTGAGGGAAATTTAACATGCAATTTGTTCCTTATGATGAAACACAAGCTACCTTGCTCACTCCACGCATGTGAGACTTCTTAATGAGGCACACACAAGCACATAGACAAAAAAAAATAATTTACAAATGAAATTATCAGGAAAAGCAAATTTAAAGCTAAATGATAGTGAAGATGCAATACACCAAGTCAACCGACAATGCAAGTTTTAGAGTTTTGAAGGAAACTTGACATGCTGTTTATTCCTTATGATGAAACACAATCTACCTTGCTCAACCCGAGCATGTGAGACTTCTTAACGAGGCATGCACACACACAAAAAAAAATATGTTCTACAAATTGAGGTTTTGGAAAAAGAAAAATTAAAGCATGTAAAGCAGAAAACCTTGTCCAATAAGCCCCTGATCTCTACAAGGCGAGCTATAACAGGGTGATCAAGAACTGGCTGTCCTTCAGACTTCAGAAGAAGATAGAATGTAATAGTTTGGCAATATGACAGCAATAGAAGCTGCTTCACCTCCAGATAGCGCAATCCACTTTCCAGCACGATTCCTCCCACTTTAACCTACAGAACATATAAAAGCATATAACATCCTGACAGCATATGCTTGCAATAGTGAAATTGCAATATCTGGACACATGTGATGACTAGGAAGTATGACTGCAGTTTAGAAAATAAGAAACTAGGACCATTGTTTAGAAAATCATTTGCCAAAACATAGAATGATGCTTAGGCAAATGGAACTTGCATATGCAGCTCCCAAAAAAGTGAAAGACAATAGTGACAGAAGAAGAAAAGTACCTTCTGTAAAAGTGGATTAACTTTGTTTTCAAGCTCTTCAAGTGTGCTATTGAGCTCAGACAGCAAACCAACCAATTCTGGAGCAGAACTGCAGTAAGAAATGCTAGCTCAGAAATGGGAACCTTTTTATGAAGTAAAACAGAAGATCATATTTGAAAATATGGAATTAAAACCATGGAAAATCAGAAAACTGGTAACAACAAATTTATGAGTTGGAGCACCACATTTGTGTCTAAAAGTAAGGGGATTCGATACATAGAGAACACATGGAAAACACACGACCTCCTCCAACAACAGGCATAAAAGGATATAACAAATCCTTCAGAGCACTAAAGACCACCCATAGATTTCAAATAATATTACATGTAAAAACGGGGCTTCCCATGGAGCTTTTCATGATCCCATTTTAACAACCACAATTCTAAACCGCTGAATAGTACCAAAAAATAAAGCAAATGTCAATAGCATGTCATCAAACACTTGCAGCTATCTCACATACTTCATTATAATGTCAATAGCATGTCATCAAACACTTGCAGCTATCTCACCTACTTCATTATGTACCTAGAGTTACATGTTATAATAGTGGGATTTCACCACTAATTTCAGTCAGTTCAATAATTATTATCTGCATTCCTCTATTTACATCTTATCTAGAAGCATAAAATTCATTGTTTAGCCAGGAAATAGAATGTAGATAAATACATTTAACAGCAGAGAAGAGCAGGGGAGATCCAATAAAATAAGGAAAAATTTTTAAGGGTAAATCTGAGCATCTAATCCAAAATTCTCCTCTCATTGCTAAGGTATTTTCAATAAAGTTGCTCGAAATATTTGAACAATATCATCTGGCTTAACATGTGAAATTTCTTTATAAATACTCATTTCGCCAAAACTTGATTCTGAACAAAGATTCCATGGGAAGATCTTTTACTATTATAGTTTCATAAGTAATTGGTTCTTCCCTTTCAGGCTCTGAATATGCTTTACCCTTACAAATTATTTTCCTATTTCTTATTTGAGGGATGCTAGCAGTAGTCACTCATTAGATTATGACATGTCTTATGTCACTTAAAAGAAATACCTAGAAATTGATAGACTTTTCATATTAGAAAGTAAGAACAAAGAAGAGTGTTCTTTATTTTTTTGAAATAGAAAAATATGGTCAAGGGTTTAGCAAGTTTCTATGTTATTTCTTTTAAGTGGCATAACATGTGTCATAATCTAATGAGCAACTGTTTCTAGCAGCTGTTAAGCTAGCAGTCCCCTACCTATTTTACAGCTTTTGTTTCAATAAAAACAACTCGATAAAGAAAAGTCATTTCTTTGCAACTCCAGTAACATGGAAGTGTATAGAACCATAGAACCTACAAACAATAAGCAAACAATAAAGCTAAGAGATTTTACCTAGAGATAATTTCCATTTGCTCCTTCCTTGACAGCTCCTTGAAATCTTTGTTTAGCTCAAAAGTTGTACCCAAGTCATCAATGGCATCTTTGCTCAAACGAGCTTTCTTTGCGGTTTTTCCTTGATTTGAGATTTCCTGAGAAAATAATCACAGTCGTACAATGTCTTTAAAAAAATTCTATTCATTGATCCCCTTTGAGATACTAAAACTTTAAGAACTGAATTCACATCACTGTTAATCTGCCAATCAAACAAGACCATGGTTAAGCTTACCCCTAGTGTTAGCTCCTTGTCGCTTTCATCTTCATCATCCTTAAGGCCAAAGTCTTCCACTGATAAATTTTTTGCTCTTTCTCTCTGTAATTTCAATACCTCATCCTCCTCTTCCTTTAGGGCCTCATCACTTGAATCTAACTGTTAAACATCAAACATCAAAATGTTCAGGATATTCCAAAGAGAGCATCAAAGCAAGAAAGGAAAAAAAAAATATAACACACACAAACATGTAAATATTATAATTCCACCTGATATTAGTTAGCTTAACTGGGAAAATGGCGAGATGTAAAGCAATTAGAAGGCGGATGGGAATGAGAATCATGGCTCTTGATATTTAAATTCTCACCTCGATATCACGATTATCACCACCATGATAATCATGGCTCCTGTTCCCACTCCATACTATATTTTGTGCTGCTTCCTCATCTTCTTCTTCATCTTGCAATTCATCATCAAAATCTCCAAACTTTGCTCTTAAGAACTTTTGCTGCTTTATAACTGCAGATAACACGCAATAAGTGACAAAATCTATATCATAAAACTAGTTCACTATCCAGCCACTTCCAAGAACTGTAAAAGCAGCATGCAGAGTGGCTTCTAAATTTACTAGTTAAATAAATGATTTAATCAATTATAAAACTGTTATCATTGCGACAGATGCTATTACTAAACAAAAGTAAAATTTGACTGATTTAATG
Organism: Populus tomentosa; assembly: GCA_018804465.1. Taxonomy (NCBI): domain Eukaryota; kingdom Viridiplantae; phylum Streptophyta; class Magnoliopsida; order Malpighiales; family Salicaceae; genus Populus; species Populus tomentosa. The sequence goes on along the minus strand of CM031993.1, from coordinate 10,887,238 downwards.
AAGTAATCAATATATATATTGGAGAAATATATCCCATGCTGATGTTGCAACTTAAAGTTTAAGTTTCACCCTCGCTTAATATATACAATCCATTTGTAAGAAGAGAATAAGAGAGTTATAAAGAATGCATACACCTCAGTTCAAAAAAATGAAATATCATTTTTTCAGAGAGATTAATTAATCAAGCAAAGGGTCACTTTTACTTTACATCAGAAACTTTTTCAGCACTCACGGAAAAAAAATGTAAATGAAGTCAAGATTCTTACTTTTTGCAGCCAATCCAGTATCTTCATCCTCGTCGTCGTCCTCATCCTCATCCTCATCATTGTTAATAGCCTGTTAGCAGTATCAACAAGAAAGTGACGAGAAAAATGAAATCAGAAAGCACAAAAGGTGGATAACAGTTTAATACTCTTTTAACACATAGGATGAGGAAACAAAGTTAAAAGCACAATTCCAATTTTTCTCTTTCGAATAAACTCCCAAGGGCAAAGCTATAGAAAGTCATAACCAGTCTTCATTCCCCAATGAAATTAAGGTAAACCCTTTCACATTTTCAATCTCCTTCAACAATCCAGCAACTAAAATACTTTCTACACATTACACTGACTATACCATTATAACAAGCACATATAACAATTACAGGAAAACTGATAATTTAATTATTAAATGCAGCCAAAAACCTCATCATCAAAAATAGGTTCTTCCTCGTCGTCACTTAATTCCCCAACATCACCATCTACATCAAGCGGAATAATATCCCTCTGCTTGTGAACTGCAAACATTCAAAACAACAACAAAAACAGAACAAATCAACAACTAAGCCCTATTCACCCATCAAAACAAATAAATATTCAAACCTTTTTTCCTCCAACACAAATTAAATTCAATAAAGGAATCAACAGCTACATTAAAACCAGTAACTCGTAAAAAGAAAAACACCCCCACAAATCCCATAACCCAAAAAACGTAACTTAAAGATGATAAACAAGAAGTAACATACAGGAATCAATATCATCATCCATGTCTTGTGGGTCAACATATTCACCACGGGTTTTTCTCTTACTGCTTCTGCTGCTACCGTCTTTCTTTTGACTCCTTCCTTTCTTTGCCATGGCTTTATGAACCCAACAAATTTAACACCTGCAACATACACCAAAACAAGAATTTATCAGCTTACACTAAATTTCACAAAGAAAAAAGAGTAACGCAAAGGAAATTACGGTTGCTTCGTTTGACAGCGGGGAGGAAAGAAAACGCAAAAACCCTGAGAGAGCGATGAACTAGCTATAGTTCACGCTGCTGGGGTTTAAAGTTTGGTTGTGTTTGTATTTTGGGTTTTTCTAGTGGGCCTAAACTATAAACATATGGGCTAGAAGCCCACGATTTTTACCCGAATTTTGTTCCTTGTTGTTATCATTATTATTATTTTAAGATGATAGATGGTATTTTTTGAATAACTACCTTAGATTATGGGTTATAGTAATCTAATTTAAAATATATATTTATATTACATAAATATATTTATGGGATAATTATATTTTTTTAATAAAATATAATATATAAATATTTTAGTATTAATATAAACACACGCATATATATATATATATATATATATATATTATTTTAATTTTTATTGAATAATAAATAATAGTCAAATGATGAATATTCATATGGAAAGGTGAGACCCGATACATAATTTTTGGATATTCAAATTTTTTTACTTGATTGATAATGAGTTGAATATGAATATCAAGAAACCTGGCTTATGGGTACCCATTAACATTCTTGGGTAGTGACATGCACTAAAATAGTGTTTACTTATTGTAAAAAAAAAAAAAACAATTAAAAAAGAGAAAAAGACACGATTATATTTAGTATACAAGATATCATAAATATATTTATTTTATATTTAGTTAATGACATATAGGATATGATAAATTACTGAAAAGTCTTCTTTACTATTAATATATATTATTATTAAACCTGTGATATCTGAAAATATTAAATAAAGATTATCATTTTCATTTTGGTTTATAATTAGTTTTCTCATGTGATTTTTTTTTATCAAATTTTATGCCAATTAAAATAAGCATTCCAATGATTTAAATTATTGGGTAAGAAATGGATTTTTTAAAGTTAAAGTTATCTTTTCTTATTCATGCATTCATGATTTTTTTTTGACAAAGACCTATCTTTTTTAAAATCAAAGTTTTTAAATAAAAATACATCAATGATTTAAAAATCAAGTTATAAAAAATAAAATTACAATTCGATGATTTTCACAAAAACTATATGAAAATAAAAAAAATATTTAATTTGATAAAACTACATAGAAAATTTACAATAAAATAAAATAAAAAGGCATTTTATCCTCATTTATCATTCAAGAAATTTTTTTATTGAACAAATCCTCCATATATAATTTGTTAATATTATCATAAAAAAAACTTATTAAAAAGTGTGGGATGTCACAAGACAACTTTTGAAAGATATATTTTTTAATCATATAATAATTAAAATAAATTTTTGTAACCAAGGCAACAATTTAAACCACATTCGTTGGGGAAATTTTATTTTTTATACTCATGGTTTTTTTACCAGCAGCTTGTTTTTTTTTTTTTAAAATCTAATAGAAATTAAAATAATTGTCCATAAAAAACTAAAAGGAAAATATGCATCTCTTTGATTGAAACTCTACTTTTTTATTCATGTATTTTTGTATCACAAACATTATTTTTAAAATAAAGACTTATTGTGATTTGCAATTCAAGTTTCAATAAAAAAAATGTAGAATTTTTACTCTATTGTATGAAAAAAATAAAAGAATAATTAATCTTGAAAAGTTATGCAAAAATTTACAATAAAGTTTTTTAAAATAAAGATTTATTATCATTGAATATTCATGAGAACTTTTCTAAAGAAAATTTTCATATTATGTTCATATATAATAATTTATAAAATAATTATTAATATTACCATGAAAAACTATAATCTTATTTGAAAACTATTACACAATAACTATAATTTAAAATTTTATTCTAAATTAAAAAAAAAAAAGGTGCAACGAGGTGCTTGAACTTGGAGGAGAAGGTAGTGCACCGGGCTTAAAAAATAGCCCAAGCTTGCCTAGGCTTATATTCCGACTTTCTGTATTTTTTCTTAGAATTCACAAAAATGAAACATGAAAAATATAATATAGAGCCAAAATATAAAATTATAAAACTAGAGGACCACATAAATTCGCAAGGATGAACTTTGTTTTGTGTTTTAAAATATATTTTTTTAAAATTAAAAATTAAAAATTAAATTTTTATTTATTTATTTATTTTTTAAAAAAACAACTATACCAACTTCACAAATATCCCCTGAAAAAGCTTCCGTATAAAAACCACAGTGTCAGCAGCAGCACAGCTCTAAACCCAGTAAAAACTCTTAAACCCTCTCCTGCCTTCTTCTCCTTCAAAACCCAAACGCATTCTCTACAAAAATCCTACTTCCATTCTTATTTTCAGCAGAATTCTGTGTAAAATGCTGAAGCCATAGCTGGTGAGGAGAAGTGATATGAAGTTATGACTTACTACTACAAGTCATTGAATCTCCACCACATGTGGAAAGGAGGGTTTCACTGTTTGGGAGGAAATTTCGCAGCAGCGAGTCGGATTGTTGGCTTTAATAACCTTTCCAGTTTTAAGAGAAAGGTTTTTCTGTCTCGTCCTTCACCAGCTGTTCTATCAAACAAGGTAATGCTAATACTTTGTTATCTGCCATTTCTGATTAAATTAAATTTGTGGGTTTTGAAAAGACTCAAACCTTTTTGTTTTTTCCTGTTATATTTTAATTCTTTAAATTAGTTCTTATGCAAGATCCTTTTTTTTGCGGGGATATTGTTTTTGACTTCTGGGTTTTGTTTTGTTTAGGGCTACTGTAGTTTATCTCAAGTTGTTTCTGCAATTCCCCAAAGTAATGTACTAACCTCTTCCAAAAGTGAAAACGAGGCGGTCCACCAAGATTTGGTCAAGCGTGAAGAAAATGCCGTGGAGGCTAATAATCCTTCAAATGGAAGAGTAATGCTTATAGATGGTACATCGGTCATTTATAGAGCTTACTTCAAGCTTTTAGGTATGTCATGGTATTGGCTTTTTTTTTTTTTTTTAATATTCATGTTGAATTATTTTACCAATGGAAAAATTGAAGTTTAAGTTTTGTTGCGGATTGTTTGATTGGTTCTAGGAATTTATTTTTACACCTTTTGACCAATTGTATTGCGGTGTCATTTGTATGTCTGTCTTTGTTTTGTGATTTTTGTCTGCAATGTCAGAGTTTCATGTGCCAGGAGGGCTATTCTATATTTCAATTAGTTTAACTGCTTATATGAGATTAGACTAGATATTACAATGACATTAGCTAATAGATTAGATATTTCAGGCTGCGTTAGGCAGTCAGTTTTTCAAAGTAGCTGGGCAAGTCTGTTGAATGTATAGATAAGGACTAATGATTCTATGGGTTTATTGTCTACTCTCTACTCAAGTCTCGCTGTCTATTGAGCTTAGTACTGTGTTTCAGAGATTTGAAGAGAATAATCTTTAACATCACTGCATACTCACTATTTAAGATTTACACTGTGTTTCAGAGGTTTGAAGATAATGATGATGTTTGAACGTATTGCCTGCTTGCTGTCTCAATCATCATTGCATCTCTTGTCCAATAAAATATTAGGAATTATTTTTGCCTTCATAAATTTTGAAAATTTTCTTGGCTGGTCCTTGCTTCATGGATCTATGAAGTTTCTTACTCATACTTCATCGATGTTGAGAATTTCTCCATTTTTTGATGAATTATTGCTCATAGCTATAGAGAATACGCATCAGATTTTAGAATGAAAGTTGAAATATGAGCATATGACTTATCTGTTTCTGAAATTTGGATTTGTCGTAATCTTTGGCTATCTTTTAAACTACAACTACCTTTAGTTTCACGGTGCAACCTAGATCTAGTATATTTAAATTGGACCAGTCTTGTATTTTAGCTTATCATGACTTTGTCTTCTTTTGATTGTGAGCAGCAAAGGTGCATCATGGTCATCTAACACATGCAGATGGCAATGGAGATTGGGTTTTAACTATATTTTCTGCGCTATCTTTTGTAAGTGTATTCTTTCGGTCTTATGATTTCCTATTATTTAGGGACTGGTTTGGTTGCCGTCCACAGTCCTGTGACCTGGGCCACATGTACTGACACTGTAGAGTAGAGTCTACACTCTAGAGACAGAGAAAGGAAACAAAGAAGGAGAGATATAATCACACAACAGACAGATAACTCAACCTTCACATTACAGACTCAAATCAAAAGTCGCATAATAATCCTCTATGTTATTTTGAGAAGAGCGGATAAATACTTGTAGAATTATCAATGTAACCCGTTGTTTAAGTTCTTAATGTCTAAAGCATATCTCTATTATTTCTCTTGCAGATAATTGATGTCCTGGGATTCATGCCTTCCCATGCAGTGGTATGACATTTGCTTTATGCTTATATGTGTATATTTCATTCAATCACATTACACAACGAAGATAAATAAGTTGTGCATTGCTATCTATGTGCATTAATGGTTCTGTTTTGGCTGACTTTTTTGTTCAAAGAAGGAATGATTTAATGTAACTATAGTAGGTGTTATTAGTGATAGCAAGAGGCTGAGAGCTACTAAAAGTGTCCACATTTTACATTCTGACACGCACAAAATTTAGTAATTTGCTGGATCTAAATTTCATCTGAAGCACGAAATTTATTTTCATAGAAGGAAAAAAAATGCTGGATACATTAAATTTAGATGGTAGTCTTCTATGGGCTCCTGCTTTAACCATAGTTCAATTGGTTGGACTCGCCAAATAGTGTGGAATGGGTTTAGCAAGTATAGGGGGGCCATCAACCCTAAAAAATATTATTTTAAGTGGAAAGTGTCTGGACAAAGATGGACAAAGATTTATAACCACGTTGCTTGTTATTAGCAGTTAAAACTCTTAGTTTCTGTCTTCAATTTTTCTCAAACATGAGATTCACCTCTCTAATATTTGATTTGTTGAATCTCTCTGAAATGTGATATTGCTTCCCTTATGTATGATTTATTGGTAAAGCCTTTTGATGCTAAGTTGTCTTAGTGTTGCCTTTTGGACACAGCTTACAAGATTCACCAGTACTCTCTAATCCAAACACTATGACTTAAACTCTTGTAGCTGATAAATCAGTTTTTCATAACACTGTGAACTTCAGATTCTGAAGAGTGGCTGATGGATGGTGTTACATTTGGTTAGAGATTATTTACAATCAGAATATGATCATTACGTCCTCCAGATCTATTTGTAAAAGATATGATTCTGTAACCCAACCTTGGTTACACTGGCGCTAGGTTTCATCTATATTTGCACTATCAAATGTATATTACATATATTATCTGCCTTTAACTTACATTGAATATAGCTTTGCATATTATCTTTCATAATAGTGTTAGTAACTTTTGTTTTTGGAAGGGTTTTGCTACTTCTTCTTTTGCACATTAAGCTATTGTTTTCTCTTTCCTTCTTATCATTCTCCTTAATTAGATAGTTTACTTATCTATTGGTTATTATTTTTCATTGCAGGTGGTGTTTGATCATGATGGTGAGATATAAATTCTCTGATATTTTTATTAGTAATTGATTCTCTTAATTGTTGTTTGTGCTTCTTAACATGCTCTAAAGTATTTCAAGCTGTTTGATGTTTTACTTGGAATCTCCAACTACATAATCTCAACCTCTTAAAACTGACCATGATGATTTTATCTTTGTCTGGGTGAATCTGCAATAAAATGATTTTAGTGAATGGTTTGATTCCCTGTGCCCTCCGACATGTTAACTCTAAATTCCCTTTCCTGCCTTTGGTACAATAGATATCTCTTTTCTGCAGAGTTACTTGTCAAATTGTGGTGGGTTTGAGACTCAATTCCTGTTCAAAGCATGCAAAACCCATATAATCTACGAAGGAAGATAGTTCCCTTAGATATCTCTTTTCTGCAGAGTTACTTGTCAAATTGTTTGTTTCATGTTTTGTTGCTGAAGTGTCATTCCTTCATTCCTGTTCATTTCAAGTCTGACTTTTGGAAACAGATGAGAGCTCAAATCTATGATTTAATATCAACAATAGGCTGGACATTGTGAGTACATGGAGAATGATAAAACATTTAGTTGAGGTTCAATGTTAACTTGTTGTAGGCTAAATGTTGGTGTGCTACGCTTCTGTCTTATAAGTTAAATAACACGAAGGTTATCTGATAGATGACAAGAAAGAGAGATTCCAGTTTGTTGGCTGCATTATTATGTTTGCTCAGTTTAATACTTGCAGATAACAAAGTGTTCTTAACAATATAAAATAGTTCTTTAGCTCGGTTTGCATCCATTTCCCGAGCCTCAGGCTTTATTATGTCTGCTCAGTTTTATAATTGTGGAAAAAAAAAAAAGTTCTATTGACAGCATAAAACAATCCTTTAGCTCTGTAGGCATCCATTTCTTGAGCCTTCTCACTTTGAAGAAAAGTGATACTTCAATAGCATGAGCAGCATTTAACCAACTCATAGAAAAGTTAAGAGATGGCTTTCCTATGGTGTCATGAATTGAACTGGAACTGATCTTTACAGAGTTTGCCAATGATAGGGGTTGACAAACTGAAATCAGGAAAGAAAACTATTCCATGTATTAGTGGTAGCCTGTCCTATTGAGCTTAGGATATCAAAGATAGGCAATGTTGTGACTTTGAAATTGCAAACGTCAGTCAAAAGAAATCCCAAGAACTGATGTTCTCTTATCTTAGCAAATACATGAATCCAGAACCTGATGACTGGAAGCTTTCATGCAATGTTGCAGTTGACTGGGACTCTGTCATGATTTTCTTGTGTGTTGGGTCATCAAAACACAGCAAACACATGGTACCATGCATTGCCAGACACTGCTGAAATAACAGAGAAAGCAGCATAAAAAATCTTTCACTTGCATAGTGCTACAGTTGAGAGATTGAAAGTTGCAATGGGGTTGACTGCTTCACCTTTTCCAACGTCTAAACCATAGCTGGAGGATAGCTATGGCTCAGTGAATTAATTTCACAGGAAGAAAGAACCCTCTATAGCACAAACATCTTTCTTTCACAATTTTTAGAGGTTTCTCTAGGTATGACATTTGGACCAGACAAAAGATATCCACAAACTACCTTTGCAGGATTCTTGGTCCAATGAGTACCAAAATGTTGGGGCATAATTTGCCTAGAATTTGGAGGGTGCCTTGTCCTTTTCACTGGAATTATGCAAAGGGAGCAAAAATTGTTGATTTCCTAACGTTTCAGCTCCTTGTCTAGTTCACAAATCAAAAGTGTGCTAACATGCATTGTTCCATCCCAAAACTGTAAAAGCCTTAATAATTAAATTCAGTGGTCAATTTGCGCATAATATTTGAACTGTGTGTCAATTTGTTAATTCCTAATCATTATACAAATGGGACTTTAAGTTGGTTGAAAACGCTTTCAGAAGTAGAAATCTTTAAGAGGGCATCTCAAATGTTAGATGATGAATTTGGGCCATCCAGCTTGTTCTCCTATTTTCTAGTCAGTGGTCAATTTGTACGAGTTATGGGGTTTTGGATAGTGAAACTGTTGTTCAATGTGGAGTTTTGATAGACCAAACTTTTACCTTTCCTTTTCAGGAGTACCGTACGGAAAATCTAGTGTTTCACCCAACAAAACTGTCATGGAAAAAGGTATGTCAGTTTATAATTCTTTAAAATCTTTTCATAATGAATTTAACAATCTGTAAGAAATAAGAAACAACATTTATAGGTGAATCCAGATAATTATGGTTGATGTTTGCTGATTTTACACTGAGTCAACTGTGCAGACGAAGAAACTTTATTTGAGTGCAAGGCATGTCATTGTTGTGGTGTGGGCAATTCATGCCTTTTCTCAAATCACTTTTAAAGGTGTCTGACTTTAGAATCAAATTGAGCGTATTTTTGTTTTTGTTTTTTTTTGCTTTGCTTTCTTGAATAATATGTTATTTTATGGCAAAAGATAATTCTTTTCTTTATCATGCTTGGTCTCAAAATGCTTATAAATTGCTTTAATTAATACAGGGTTGTTTAAGAATTTTAATAATGTTTGATTTCCAAAGTTTCTGATCCTAGACTTTTTAACGAAAGCAAAAAAGTGACGATAAGGCAATTTAGTTTGAGTAGATTTGATTGGCTGCATAATGGACTGGGTCATGATGAATTTCAGTAGATTTTATTTTGAGTTGAGCTTAACTGGCTGCATCAAACCTCCAACATGTACGTGCTACAAATGTTCAATGAATGTGGAATACAATTCACATGGCATGAACTTGACTTACTCTGAATCGTTATGTTTGTCCTTTGTGACATTAGTTTCCTCTACTGTTGGGACATACAAAGAGGGAGTTTATGACACATCTAAGAGCACATTTGTGATTCTCTTAAGCAGCATATGAATACACTGTAGATGGATCATAAATGTGGACTTGTGATTAATGGAGGTCATATGAATCCATTTCTCATTAATGAATATAATGAGGAGTTTTAGAAGCTCAGCCTGATGGGCTATGAATTCAGCGCATGGTTCTTAGGTGTTTGGATAGACATGGAAAACCATTTGCAGGGCCTTCTAGTGATCAAACAAACTTCAAGACTATTTTATTTCTGTTCCTGTTTTCCATGTAGTCTTTTTACTTCTATGCTTCAAAATGGGATAAGGCGATAGCCTATAATTGCTTCTAGTACTTTAAGATAACAGACATCTTATATTTATGCAAACAAGCTTCAAGAAGTAATTTCTAGTTTAATTCTGGCATGCTTGCCTTTTCAACTGTTAATTATATGTGCTGTTTGTGACAGCCATGTTCATTTGGGCACCAGGATACATGATCATGGATCGAACCTGAAACGCATTCTGAAATATTATTGTACATTTATAAAAAAAAGAAAAAAATGGATCATGAAATGTTTCACCTAACTTAACTCTCAAAGGCAAAATATTATACCTTCAAGTGAATTTTCCATGGTAATTCCCAATGATTATTTTTTTGTTCATATCGTTTATTCTTTTGCAATGGAACAAAATAATAATAAAAAAGAGATCAATATATTCACAGACTAGGCTGTCACGTAGACTTCCATCTTTGCCAATACATCTGTACCAAAGTCCTTTTTAGCTGGTGCCAGTGGAGGGCCTAGAGCTAGTTTGGATGGAGAAGGTTGATCTTATTAGGTTTCTGGAAAAATAACTTGACTAGGATAAACTAAATGAGGTTTTTTATTAAAACTGCTTGGGAATGTGTTCAGAGCTCCTTTTCCACTGTTTAGCTCTGCTAAGGTGCTCATTGCAGTCTTGTCATTGTCTGTTTCTTATGATTTTACACTATAAAATTACTCTAATGTTGCCATCTCTCACAATATTCTCTTGTTTTTTCACTCATGTGCACATTTGCATTTTGTGTGTTTGATCCTCCCCAAGAAAAAAAAAAGGTCCCCAAGTGGAGGCTACTTTACAAGTTAGTTTTCACAAATCAAAATCAGCTGATTGGATTTATCATATTCTTTATTTTTTGAAGGCTTGAATTTTCGCCACACTTTATATTCTTTATACAAGAGCAACCGCCCTCCTACGCCTGATACTGTCTTCCAAGGACTTCCATATTTGAAAGCTGCTATCAAAGCTATGTCCGTTAAGGTGATTGAGGTAAGTAGCTATATCTTGCAGTCTTATATAATTGATCAACTCAGATTTCTCATGGTAATCAATTATGATTTTATGTGAAGGCAGGTACCTGGGGTAGAAGCAGATGATGTCATTGGAACATTGGCTGTAAATAGTGTCAAGGATGGGTTTAAGGTAATTATCTGAGCTCTATTTCTCAAATACCTGAGAGTGTATAATGAAATCTAACCACAATCATCCATGGATTTTGTTTTCGTGGAGAGAAGATGGATAATGTTTTGAAAATGATTTCCACTGTTTCCCAAGGATCTAGTCATTGTGGGCTCCCTCCTCCTTTATGGAATAAAATCGAAAGAAACTATTAAAATAAGAAACTGTCTATTGTCTTGCTTACATAGCTACAGGCAGACAATGTAACTTAGTATGTTATATGCTTCCTTTTAACATGGTTGTTTCTTGCTTTAGTTGTGTTTGTTTTTCTTATTTTCCCTCAACTGCCTTTCATATATGTGTTCTAGTCTACAGGTCAATGAAACTGTTTGGCTCCTCTATTGTTTGCCTTTTCTCTTATACTTACTCTATAATCAGCCTATTTATGTATTTTATCTAGGAGGCAGACAATTCATCTTGATTATCTTGTTTTTTAACTCCCTGGAGAAGATCTTTTCTTGTTTGACAGGTTATGAATAGCTAATTTTTTTCCCACTATTTTTTGAGTCTCACACTACTGATTTATTTTTCTCTTGAACTCAAAAACAATATTTTCACCTTCCAGAACCCTTCTATCCACTTTCTTATGAAAAACAGGAAAAATACTTTTTGTTGATAAATTATACCCAGACAAACATATCTCATCTTAAGCCCAGAAACTGATCGGCTTCTGCTTTTTTGTTAATATTAGCATTAATAAGCTTTTTCTGAAGTGTTCACAAGTGAAAGATTTGGCATTAGGAGTAAACTGCCCCCTTTGTTTTGTTTGTTTTATTGTATAATGTTTTTTTTCCCCAAATGATTTTTGACCATTTTACCATACAACATAGAAATCTTTTAGCTAAACATCTATCACATTCATCCTTCAGCTTTTGGAAGGTTAATTTTCTTTGCTTGATTTTCTTAATCAGTTTGAGTAGTTAAAACTGAGTACCCTTAACATTACTGTTTGCCTAGAAGCTCCTATGTTATTTTTTCTTGCCACCGTTAGTGTCTCGTGATTGTGCTTATTTTGTAACAGGTACGAGTTGTTTCTCCGGACAAAGATTTTTTTCAGATTCTTTCTCCTTCATTACGTCTTCTACGGATTGCACCACGTGGCCTTGAGTTAGTAACCATTCAACTTACAACATCATGCCTGCATTATATTTGTTAACATTTGAGGTTTGGGTGATCAGAAATTCTTAGAGTTTTCTGAAACCTTTTCTTTCTGCGAATATGTTCTTTCTTATCATATAAAGTCATGTTATGCAAAGCTGCAATCAACTTTTTCATCCTGCATGGCTTAGAAATAACATCGTTTCGGTGATTATGAGTTGGATTTCATTTATTATGATTCCACCAGTGGATTTGAGTTTATTTTTTGATATTTGGATAACTTGATGAACAATCTTCAGAACTAATAAACGTGAAGTTTTTTAAGTTCAAAGCAATTGGATGTAAACTGAAAATACAGAACCATGGAAAATATGAAGATTTATGTTTGTTCTAGATATCTGTCCCAAGAAAAAAAAGAGGTAAAGGGATACTATGTAACTTCATAACCTGGTTTTGGCTAAGATATATTTTATGTTCAAAGCAATTCGAAAAACCATGCAACAGTGAAGAAAGAATTTATACATGTTCTTTGTATTTATAGCAGTGAAAAAAAAAAAATACTGCAGAGCTGCATAAACTGGTTTTGCATTTAATATGCTTAACATACCATCGAAATATATGAATTTAAAATTCTATATGTATAACACAGAGCATATAATTACCTGCCAACATTTGTTTATTCCAAATTTAAGTTTTATTCTTTATTCTTTTCTTAAAAAAACTGGTCCAATTAATATCTAGAGCCTACAACCAGCTGTCCCAATGCCAAGACACCACCCATGTCTTTTGCTTATGATCTTGTAATAGGACATATGAGTGTAAATTCTGATGTCATGCTCTATTAGACTTTGATTTGCTTATGGGTTCTTCCTAAATAAAATTTCAAATTCAGTTGAACTTGAAGGCAATGTTAGCCTAATAGTAAGGGGTGTGCAAACAGTTTGATTGGTTCAGTTCTCAGTTTGGTTTTTGAAAACTGAAACCAAACTGAATATGTGAGAAACCGAATTATGTAAAACTGAAATATTTCTGTTTGGTTTTTGATTTTCAATACAAACAAAACTTTCTATTCTGAAACATTTCATCCTTTTTGACTATTTCTCGAAAAAAAAAATTGAAAGAAAAGGGAAAGAATTTGGTTTTTGTTTGTTTGTTTGGTTTTCAAACTGTACCAAAATTGAAACTGAATTACCAAACCAAACAATTTCAGTTTATGATAGGGTATTTAAGAATTAATGATGTAATAAAACAAGTTATTCATACGAGTGCAAATTAATGAGTCACCTGTTTAGTTACTTTTGGTGGGTTGTGATTGTGCTTCATGCTGCTTTGAATAACTTAATTTATTTAATTTTGACTTGCTTTTTCGGAAATTTGATCTGATTTTATAGAGTAGTGCTGTAGTTTCATATTTTGCTTTGCCCAGGATGGTTTCATTTGGAATGGAGGATTTTGCTGAAAAATATGGAGGATTGAAACCTTCTCAGTTTGTTGATGTAATGGCTCTTATGGGTGACAAATCTGATAATATTCCAGGTTATGCTACACATCTCTCATTAGTTAAATACAGTCCGATGTTCATGATATGAATTTTTCACAGACAGCTAAATGTCATTTCCTTTATGATCTCTTTACATGTGTATCTTCTTCCAATGACTTATCATTGAGCTTCCTTTACCATGATGTTCAACATTCATGTATTTTTTTCACTGGAGGAATACTAGATGTGAATAAAATGAAAAATAAAATCATGAATTTTGATGAAATGTTGCGAAGGTCGGCTCAAACTTGTGTCTAGCCTCTGCTTAGTTTCTGGAATGAGCAATGGAAATGAGCTAAAAATGTTTAAACCTTTCTCTGAAATGAAGCAATCTGCTAGAAGTTTTAAGGAATGTTTTTTTTTTTTTTTTTTTTTTTTTTTTTTTTTTAATGAGATTCAAATATTCTAAAGGTTGATTTATTGATGTTCCATCATTTAATAATTGCAGGAGTAGAAGGAATTGGAGTTGTCCATGCTGTGGAACTGATCTCTAGATTCGGTATTGTCTTAGAATTTGTTGGAAAATGTCATAGGGTGAACATGTTGCTGAACTATTATGTGATGACATTTGTTATGGAATATTTGTTTTTTCTGCCAAAAGTGATTGCAAGCTTTTTTTGTCTGTCAGTGTGGGATTTTCTTTTTTGGCCCATATAAGTTTGTTTCTTGATATACTGACTTGCAATAATCTTCACTTCTTTTTCAGGCACATTGGAGAATTTGTTGAAATGTGTTGATCAAGTAGAAGGGGAGAGCATTAGAAAGGTAGAAATCTTCAACATGAATCAAGTACTTGCTAAAATCATATCCTTTTCTTTTCCCTTTAAATCTTTATCATTTTTTGTTGGTTTTTCCATTGTTTGACACTTGCAATGAGATGAAATATCTTCAGTCAATTTTTATCAAATCAGTTGTGCTATATCTAGTCACTTTATTAGAATCCATCTCTATGTGTTTGTTCTGGGGGTTGCTGTGGAGTCTGATAGTGGGTTCTTATTCAGCAACTATTGGGGGTGGGCTTGTAATGGCTTTCTCTTCTTCCATGTGCTTGGGGATGTTGCATGCATTATTTATAATGATGTGCAACTCTCCTTTCTGGTAAGAAAAGAGGATGTAGAAGTTTGTCATCAAGGATATTGTACCTCTCGTAAATATAAGTTAATTTATCATGGCATGATCTTGTGCTCATGAAATTTGAGATAAATATAGCATGATATTAGCTTTTATTTAAAATTCTGTGGCCGTTTATGTGGCTGACTCATTTTACTTTCCTCTGGTCACTACTGTCTTGTAGGCCTTGAGACAGAATGCTAAACAGGCGGTACTAAGCAAGGAGCTGGTAATTTTCCTATCTTTTTCTCTGCTCATTATATTTTCTTGTGGAAAATTAATTTTTTAGTGGATAAATATATCACCCAATCTCATTTTTAAAGTATGCATAATGTTCACACGACTGGTCTGACAAGAATAAAGTGCAAAAGAGCAAAAGACTGATACTATAGTAAATGGCATAGACGTTTGTCTGTCTTTTCTATGGAGTATCAGAAGATGTCTTCATTTCCGAAACATAACCATACTCGGTGCTTACAATCTTTTTTTTTTTTTTTTATATAGATTTTGTGCCTCACCGCTGAAGAAACTTAAATAAATACACTAACATGAATTCAGATTTCATTTCCTTTGTTCTTTGAGCAGTCTGTATTAGTTATCTTACCTAGCCATGCACTTTCTTCTAACAATTAGTATGAACATTGTGGTCATTATCAATGTAAAATCTATGAGATCTAACCATTTTAGGGAACAAAGTTCCATTGAAATGCTTGAAAATGCAGAAGCCTCATGACTGGCCATGTGCAGGCATGTTAAATGAGATATGGTGCTTTATATTTTGAAAGACTCGATGACAGTATGGCAGCTGTTACTTTATTATTAATCAAACTGTGACTGTAGGCACCTAGTCCTTGGTTTTTGTTTGATGCACAGATATCTTATGTAATGGCAGGCAAAGTTGCGTTGTGAGCTTCCAGAGTACATGGTTCCATTTGCTACCACAGATTTGATTTTTAAGAAACCCGAGGTCCGTACACTGTCTATTTTTATTTTAGAAGTTTTCTATCCATATTCAGGTACATGTGCAATTTAGTGAGAGAGGCTCTAAACACTTGCACTCTATTTTGTTCCATCTTTGATGAGATGATGAATCCCAGCTAATTTCATTATTGGTTTCATGACTTGTGTGCTGGTTTTAATTGCACAATTCACTGTCTAATTCCAATTCACTGTTGCTTTCCATTTCACGGTACGTCCATGCTTTGTTAACAGCAGCAGTCCCCTTTGGGCCTTCCAAACCCATGCATGGTGTTCCCACCATCAAGTTCTATTTTTTTCTTGGCAAATTATGCAAATTCTATTGCACTCTTCACCTGCTAAAGTGCAAAGCCTACTGTACCATTCATCTCCAATAATTTTCTTTGTTGCTTTAATCTACATTCTCTTTATTGGCCACTGCACAGCTTAACCTTTCTCTTATAATCAGCTGCATCTTGTATGCAAGTTGAACTTCCATGCTCTCATGCACAGCTTTCCGGGATAACCTCTTTTGCTAATTATTTAAATACAGGAAATACTGATTTTTTTGGTTTGACCGGTGCAGGACAATGGTGAGAAATTTACAAACCTCTTGACTGCCGTCAGCTCGTATGCTGAAGGCTTTTCAGCTGACATGATCATCAGAAGAGCTTCCAAGTTGTGGGAAAAGCTTGAAGCAAGGTGATTTGATCCATTGTCAGTGGAGGCAATTAGACATTTTTTCATGGTAGTAGTGTTGTCTGTATAGATAACTGCTAACTCTGCTGATTTTGGAGCTGAGCATATATGATGAATGCTCTATCAATTCTTGTCCAAATTTTTAGTTTCCAAAAAATTTGAAGGGAAATTTATGAAATGCAGAGGAAACGGTGTCTTTCTCAAGATTTTACCCTCCTTGCTGATTTATTATTTTTTCTTAAAACACTGTCAATTAGACAGCAAGTAGTTTGCCACAGATGGTGGTGCTTTTTTCACAATTTATGATGATGATGCCCAGATTCTTCATATCCTTAAATTTAAATCATGCATGCTATCTTTTCTCATTAGCAAATATTTTGATTTTTGTACGAAATTTTACTTGGTACCAGGGAAGCGAAGCATACAAGAAGCAGGGCTAGACTGCATCAACAAACAATGAGATAAGAAAATTATTCTAAACTTCTAATTCTATTAAATCTCAAAGTAATTAAAGGGAACATCAAATTTATTTTGATTTATAGTAAATAAAAATTGCAAAAATTTCTAGACATAATTACTCAGATGTCATTTTGAATTAAATTCATAGATTTGCACTGAATTCTCAACTTCTCTCAGTTTTTTCAATACCGCGACTGGGTCATGCGTGTCCCAAATAAATATCTTCCTTGAATTTTCACCAATTCTGTAGTTCACTCCTGAAAAATATAAAACACAAGAAAAGGAGTAAATCAACATGGCAAATAAGTATAAATGCTTTCTTTTTGTTGAATATATACTAGCGAATAAACAATATAGCCATGTATAACAAATATACTAAAATACATGATAAAATTACTATACTTATAGACTCATTTTACTATTTAATATAATACTAGAATGATGTATATAACCTTAATAAAAAAAATTGTATGCTTTTTATTAAGGAGTATTTGGTATTTTCACATAGACTAATTGTCATTATTGATTATTGATTTGTGTGAATGTATTTTTGTTTATATAATATTTTTCTGCCAAAAATGAGATTCTCTCATCTCCTTTTTTATTTTCAGTGGCATGTATTATCCAAATATTCCTGATTTATCGTTGATGACCCTTTCATTTCCCCTTTTTATTTCTTTTTTCTACCTCGATAAATACATTATGGTCCTTAATGATAATAGTATTTCAGATTTAGTTCGACTTATATATTTTTGTCATTTTTTTTAAAGTTTTATGTGTTTTTGATTTAACCATCAGTTTCTAATTTGTATATATAATGATTTTCAATTTGGTTCTTCTGCTTTTAATTTTATATTTTTTTACCCTTTGTTTTTTTGACAAAGTTCTTACGGCTTTTAATTTTATCATTCAAATTAAGTTTATGATTTTAATATAATAATAATAATAATAATAATAATAATTAAATTATGGATGATAATAATAATGATGATGATGATATTATCATTAATGATATTATTAATGTTAGCTATAATAATAATAATAAAAATGATGGTTTGTTAAAAATAATAATAATAGTAATGTTAGTAATAATAATAATTAAAAATTTATTATCACGTGTTAATTTAACTGTAATTAGCATTGTTAAATATTTATTATTATTATTATTATTAAATATCTGAATATTATTTTTTATATAAAAAATAATCCAGCCTCAAAACGAAACGCATCAACCAAGGCCAGTATATATATAAACCTGGATGATGGTCCAAAATTCTTTCTAATCCTCCACGCCAATCAGAAGCGTCAGCACCAACTACGAGAGTGCAAGTGCAATTCTGACACAGAACAAATAAAAAATTGAAATTAAACAAGACCAAGCTAGGGATAAAAAGAAGATGATGATGATCGATGCATGAAGGATACAAAGAAGAGAGAAATCTACCAATTTTGAGCTCATTCCACAGCCCATTGCACTTGGTGTTGGATTCGTATAAACTTTCAAGAGAACTTGAGTGATTGTTGCTATGATTTGAGGAGCTCACTACTGTGCTCTTTATGTAGAATTCTAAACCTCACTCGAACAGGAAAAGAAACACTACATAGGAAGTTGGAAACTGCTTTAAACTTTGACATTTGTTTCTCCATGGCAAGCACCGAGGACATTGCCTCTTTGACATCTACAAATCTCAATGTCTTTGGATATGAAGCTCTTCAGTCTTGATGATGCCTGTTTACATTATGGATGATCATGTGTCTAATGTTTCTTACTTGGCTAATTTGATAATTTGACAGTGATGCAGGAGTCTCAAATTGGCAGCAATTAGAACTCTTCAATTGATGAGAGCAGCTATCTATTAGAACAAAAGGAATAGTCTAAAAGCAATTACAAATGAATAGCTTACTCTGAAAATAATCACATTGTACAAGTGCTTTACAAAATTGGTGAATTTAACTTGATGTTTCAGGTTCAGGTTCAGTTTCAGTTTCACTTTCATTCTCAGTTTCAGCTTCATTCTCAGTTTCAGCTTCAGGTTTTTCAAGCTCTAGAACAGCATTAAATCCAAATTCATTTCCAGGTACAAACACTTTCTTGAGTTCTTCTGCCTTTTGAGTGGTGTTAATTTTGTTTTCCTTCACCTTCAGATTTTCCTGTTTTGAATGGAAAAACTCAATCAATACTTCAGCTTCAAAACGAAGACCAGCATTAAGTATTGCAAAAATAACTTGCCTTCTTCACATAATCTGCCATGGTTGAGGTGACTATTTCTTGTATCACAAAATTAGTTACACGATCTTCTCCAAGGATTTGCAGGAGGAATTCCCTTGGAACCTACAGAAATTATTAGTCAGACATCTTATGACGGAGGACAAAAGTAGGCAGATCTTAATGCTAGCTATGCAACTCCCAATAGATGTTTAATGGAGTAGTTTCAGTGCATAGAATTTCCTTTACGAGCATGAAGGATGAGAAGCAAATAACATAAGATACTTCACGCCATGGCCAGCTACAATTTGGCATATACAACATAGAGATATAGCAGGGGCAACAAGCATTTGCAAATACATCACAAAAAATAAGAATGGTTCTCATCTCTTCATTAGAACTAAGTTCGGCATTTAAAAACAAGGAAGAAAATAATAAATTACTTCCTGTAGGAGATACCAGCACTCTCTTATATTGAAACTTGAATAATTTGTGAGTGAAACCATGACTTGAACTTCCTAAATTTTGCATCTTTTATTCCATTTCCAAGTAATTAACAGACTACAACAAATCATAAATTGAAGATTTCAAGTAAAACATGCATTATTCATGCAAAACTAATTTCATTATAAAATTTTGATTTCCAGAGAGAGAAAAAAAACTATGAACGAGAATCACTCACATTTGTTGTTTTTCCTGGATTAGCCAATATGCATGCAAAAAAAAAAAAGGTTAGAATTCATTGACTGAGGAGTTAACAAGCTGCAGAGACAAAAATTAATGAAACAAAGGACAAAGGTGAGAAGCAATCAAGAGATTAAAGACAGTGCAGGTTAAAAAAATGGGTTTGGGGATCCTAAACAGGTCAAGATCATCATGCTTCAAAAGCAGATGACTCATCTAAATGTTGGAACCACCTATTGAGGTATCCATCAGCAGAAAAGTAACTCAAAGAATATTTCTTTGGATTAACAAAGAAATGCATGATACCACATCTCTAAATCAAACTAAGTATGGATTCCAGACTATCATCAAGAAATTACTAAAGAACCATTAAACTTGTACTAAGATCTTTTAGATTTAATAATAAGTGATCCATATCATAAACCAATATTTGATCTTGAATGCATCTCTACATTAAACAAAGAAACTTTGAATAGCTATAATCAAACTCATTGCTCATTCATTCAGAGCTCTTGTCGGTAAAGTAGACCGAGAGAGAGAATTGGCTTCTCGAGAATCTGCTGGAGTCAGATCAGTAGGGGAGTACACACCAGGACATTATTAATAGAGAAAGAACCCATACCCTGAACCGGGGAAAGACGATAACCGCCCAGGGAAACTGTGAACTTACTGAATTGACTCCCTATTCTACAGGTGAGTGTGATTTTTAGCTACACTCTATTTGTCTATGTTCATACTCATAATTGCAGAACGTTATTCCATAATTTGATGGAGGCAGTCAAATTCAGTAATATATTAGTACAGAAGAAATCACATGTATAAACTATAACCATTACCTCCTTTCTCTCTTCGAAATCCTGGAATTGGAGGTGCTGAACGAGCTAAATCAGTCAATGCCTTGTTGAACACCTTTTGAGTCTCATCTCCACTCAAATCCACTCTTACCTAAAAATTAAACATAACCACAAACCACATTTACAAATTTTGCAAAATAGCATTAATCATCAGCTACTAGAGATTCGGAGAACAATAACCCACCTGCATCTTATCTTCCTCTTGGGATTCAATAACTATTTTAACATTTTTCAATGCTATTAGTTTCTCATTCGTTTCTGCAATTGATGCCTCCATGCCTTTAAAAACACCCAAATGCCACAATACTTCAATGAGTAACACCATCAATTTACTATCTATAATTGTGTTTAGAAGCTAAGAAACTATTAACCTGATCCAACAGCAGATATAGGCTTGACTCCCACATGTTTAAGCACTCTCAAATTTGGATTAGAAGAAAATAATAATAGCCTGAAATGTTTTAAACAAAACAAGAACTTGATTAAACAATCAAAATATATTAACAAAAACAATATTAAATGATTGTTTTTGTAATTTACTTATTGCAAGTAAAGTGAGATTGAAAGAAAATGATGCTATTTGTGCTGCTGCTGCTGCTGCTCAAAGAAAGACACTGTAGACAGAAGTGGTTAGCCAGTCAGTCAGTCTAAGAATATGTTTGGTTTCCAAGAAAATGCAAGAAATCTTCAACATGACATGATGGGCAAAGAAAATGGGGTATTCTTACTTTGTAAAAGGAGAGGTTTCGAAGTTGTTGGAGTTGTAAAGTTGATGCTGTCGTCGTCATCGCCACCATCAAAGCTTCCTTCCTTCCTTCTCTCTAGTCTATATCATTTCCGTCCACTCAATTTTATAAATCCGTTGAAGACCGAAAACCCGACATGTCGTTCAAATTAGTTAGTCTAAAGAGTAAAGATGATGTGTGAACTGTTGTTTACTGTTTGAGGTTGCAGGCTTGCAGGGGGTGCAATTCTCTGTGATGACTCTCAAACTAAGGCACCTATTGTTTGGGGGCGATTTTCAATTTTTTAAAATTTTTTTATTTGTTTTAAATTAATTTTTTATGTTTTTATATGGTTATATCAAAAATAAATTTAATAAAATAAAATAAAATATTATTTTAATATATTTTAAATAAAAAATAATTTAAAACATAATTTTTACCACGACACTAAACACTATCTTAATTTACAAAAATTAAATTATTATTTTGATAATTAAATTTTAAACCTATTCATACCTTAATTTTTTACTAGGATTATAAATTAATTCTTTTTTATTTTTGATGATCAATTATTGTATTATTCAAATCATAAATGGATTTGATAGAGAATGATTTAGAATCTAACTTTAATTATATTTAATTTTAATTTATTTTAAAAATTTATTTAATTAAATTCAAGTAATTTGATAGATTAATTTACAATTTGATTTTTCAAGCAAATCTAGATGAGACTTCACCATTGAACTCTAATGATTTTTATTTTTTATTTTTTAATCTAAACTTGTATTGACCCAACAACTCAATTAGTGGGGGCTTGCAGAAAAACCAATCAACATTTTAATACGATATCATAAGAATCATGGGATGAAATTAATATTTTGAAATATAGGGATTACTTTTTGACCTTGTTCAAAGTATAGGGACTACATAAAATATTTTACTCAACCTTTCATTTTTTTGTTTTTTTTGAAAATAATACTAAAAAACTTTAATAAAATTGAGATGGTGATAAGAAATCTATATAGCTAGCTAGGTGCCAGACCGATTGATAAGAGGGAGGAGGAGGAGATAATGGAAATAGTAGCGGCTAAAACCCTCTGCCTGGGCTTAAACCTCAAGGTAAAGTCATCTTTGTTTTCTCTCCTTATTTCTTCAGTTCTCCAACTATAATTTGAACTTGTTCTTTTCATTTTAAGCCAAATTCTAGCTATTTCATTCTATAGAAGACATGGGGTCTTAAAGTAGTTAATGGGATCTATTATAAGCGCTCATGGATTTACTATAGTGCTTGAATTGACACCCGTCTGTCATTTTTACCACGTTCACTTCATTGTAAGATGACAGGCAACGCGGTGATTCTCATTTTTTCACAACCAGCACACTTCTGCATTATGTTTTTATCCACTTTTTTGTTTGTCTGTTTGAGTTTAGTTTTACTGTGGAAAAATTTAATCTTTACTTGAGTAATTTACATTTTAATACTGTTTTAGCTTCTTTGTAATGAGTCATGACCCTGAAATCTTAATCTGAATTGACATGATTTAGTGGAATAATTTTGGTTTTTTGTTTGGTTATTATTTGCAGTTAATAAGTCACAAGCATACAGTGGATGTCTTTACTCCAAATCTAACTCGCAAAATGCCATCCTTTTCCCATCAAATGAGATGTGGGGCTCAAGGATTTTGGAGAAGGTAATGCGGTTTCGTTCACTTGAGCTCGAGTATTGTATTCGGATTTTGATGTAAATGTCATTGTTGGGTTTTTGTAGCAAGAAGTAGAAATTGGCGAGGTTGCTTATTTATTTTTTAATTTGATTTTACAGGGAAAATGGTAGATGTTTTACTCCTGTTGCGGCTGTAGTATCAGGTGCAAATCAAATTTTTTGTCTTTCAATTAGTTGCTTTTAACCTTATTGCTAGTGTTGTGTTGTCCTTTGACTACAACTTAATGACTACACAAATTAGCTGCTGAAGATGTTGAAGTATCTTCCTCTCGGTTCAAGGATTGCACAGTGATGATTACGAGTACCAATGAAGATCAAGAATTGAAGGTATGCAGATACTGGATTCATGTTGTTGGTTTGTAGGCAAGTTCAAAATTGCCTGGTGGTTGATAATTTTAGCAATCTATTAATTTCATAGCTTTTGTGGACAGATAAGAGTGGAAGTATCTGGTGCTAAAACTAGAGCAATTTTTGAAGATGTTTTCAAAAAAATGGTTACTGCAGCCCAGCCAATCCCAGGATTTCGAAGAGTAAAAGGAGGTAAAATATCTGAATTCTCTATCTGATTGCTAGTAGGGAAGTGCTGTCTTCAAGAATCTCAAGCCTACTTATAATCATCCTCAAATAGATTTTTTCTATATTTTGGAATCTGAGAACATAGCACCATACAGCTAGTAGTCAGATTGAAATAATGTTCAACTGTATTCTTACTAGTAACTTGCCAAACCATCCTTCTAAAGCCGTATTTGATCTTATTTTCTTTACGTTATTGTTTTTCAATGACTGTTCTTTTCTAACGTTTTCTCATTTCCCTAATTTTAGTCTGCCTCTGATGTTTTCTGTTATTATTTCTATGCGATGCATCATTTCTATCAAACACCATGGGGAACTGGCAGGAAAAACACCGGATGTGAGTTTCCATATTCTCTTATTTTACTCCAATTTCATTTACCTAGTTGTAATAAGTAACTTAAATATGAGATTTTTTTCCATTTCCTAAAGTGAACAAAAACTTGCATTCTTGAGATGTATGCTGACCTCATCTTGAGTCCATTACCATCTGCAGACAAAGAGTATGCACAATATGTTGTGCTAGAAGTGAACTTTGAAGGGGCAGTGTCATGTCACCTAGCTTGCAACTTTGAGGCGCATCCTCATTTAACATGATCTATCATGTGTAAATGGATTCTTATGCTCAGTTTACAGCTGCGACTTCAGGAAAAAAAAACAAAAAACAAATTTGCTCATTATTTTTCAATATTAAATCATGAAACTTTTTTTATGGAGAACATTCATGTGCACACATGCACCAACACACACTATTGATGTAAAGCACATGCACAAGGAAAGAAAAAACAGCCAGCGATGACTTTCATTGAAAAGTTGGAGAGCTAACTATTACATCCTATGCATGCGGACTGCAGACAAGAACATACTTGAAGTCATGTTCATATACATTTGCTTGCACCAACACATGCGCATACACATATATAATAAAATTTTCTTATTGTTTGTTTCTGGCAGATACCTAGAGACATTTTGTTAGAAGTTCTTGGGCCTTCAAAAGTTTACAAGGAAGTGATCAAGAAAGTCATAAACTCTACTGTAGCTGAATATGTTGACAAGGTAACCGATTTAACTTCTTGTTTGATTCTAAAGGAAGTCATGAAGTCATTTTATCTTCACAGTGCTGTGATTAACCAATGAATTGTGTTATGGGAAACACTTCAAGTAGATAGTTTTGTCACATGACTAGAAATATTACTAGGAAAGAAATCAATGTAAGAGCTTACAAGTTTACAGAAACTGACATCATGAATCATGTTAATGGAGCACTTAAGCTGATCTTTCTTTCTTTTTCCTTTTTTTTTCTCCATACACCTTGATGAATGTCTTGACCAACTTTTAAATCTTGAACCAACACCTGTATTAATGTTGTTCATTTTGAATGGTATAGTTGAAAGTTGATTGATCCAGTAGTTCTAGACACCATTACATTCATCACACCAGCAATTTGTTTTTCTTGTTGTTTATTAAAATCAAATGACCTTTTGTGTGTTCTTTGTGGAAGTACTGCTTCTTGGAATGCAATTCTTTCCTACATTCTAACTGCTGTGGTGCAGCCAACTGCATCATTCCCCTGTATTCTGAAGGCATTTTATCTATGAATCTAATGCTTGGCATTAACACTATCGTTTCGCTTCTGCAGGAAGGCTTAAAAGTTAGCAAAGACTTGAGAGTTGAACAAAGCTTTGAAGATCTTGAAGATGCATTTGAACCAGATGAAAAATTCAGCTTTGATGCTGTCATTCAGCTTCAACAAACAACTTGAAAAACATTGCACTTTTGAGAATGAATCCAATTTTGCCCTGTATTAGTTTTTCCAGCAACTTGTTTGCTCACTGGAATGTGAATCTAAAATTAGGTGAATGTACAGAGTTATCAGATCTCTTTTCTATTAATTATTTATTTAACCATTTTGAGGTTCATCAGCTCTCATATGGAACTTTTGGAAATATTTCCTTATATGTTTCCAAAAGTTCCATATCAGTCAAAATGCAAGAAAGTACAAATTTGTTTGATATCAGATTAGTTTCAGACTCATTCTGACACTATTTGATAGTGTACCTAAAAAGCATAACAAGTAATTAAATCAAAATCAGGTGAACATATCTGTGGAGTTTTCACTCTATAACATAATATGTAGAATAAAGTGATACCTGGCATTAATATATTTGGTCCATGTATGATACATCCAATTTTTAACCAGATGAATAATATTTTAGCTATAACAATATATAATAGTTAACTCATGTGATAAAAATAAAATTGTTAACTAAACCTTTTAACTATAATTTTTTTTTCATTACCTTTGTTAATTTTATATACTTAATCTTTGTTGTAAACAAGGCAATAATAAATGGTAAAATTGCTTTCCAACTAATAACACATTTTAAGATAGTGAAAACATAACTTATAGTGATCTTTTATTGTTTAAATTACTAGCGTGATCTAAAATCTACAAAGTTCTCAACGCTACTTCTAATACTATTAACCTTGTTGTATACTAGGCCAACATATACAGTACCTTTAAGACAATAAAATATTCATTTTACGGCTTGTTAGTAAACTTTACCGGGACTTTTCATAAATCTACTGACTACACTAATAACATGTAAAATGTTTGATCGAGTATAGAACATAGCATACATAATGTTTTTAACTGCATTAACATATAGAACACTTGACATGTGCTTATTCTCCTCCTTATTTTCTAGTGACAAACATGAAGATAATCTGAAAGGAGCTACAAATAGAGTAATCATTAGCTTGCAGTCTTATATACCAAAACGCTCAAGTATCTTCTCAAGATACTTTCTCTATGATAAGTATAACTTGTCAATGCTTTGATTTATACGTATCTCATTACCCAAAATCTTCTTAGCTACTTTCAAATCCTTCATCCTAAACTCACCACTCAACTGATTCTTCAAAATATTGATCTCAAACATGTTTATGAAGACATTTAACATGTCATCAACATTCAACAACAAATACACAAATAAATCATCTAAATATTGCTTGAAATACACACAACTATCACAACCACTCATAAATAAACTATATTCAAGCATAAAAGTATCAAACCATTGTTGGGGGCGCGTTAGAATGGCCATTCATAGTGAAGGTTTAGATTGAGCAGAGACTTGTTCAAATGGTCATGATATTCGCAAGCTGCAAAGAACACAATTGTTTGATTATTCTCTTCATAGGTTTATGCCTTATTGCAAAGTAACCATATCAGCAAAAACATTTCAGTTTCCAAGCGAATTTAAGTGAACAGCTATAACACATTCAATAATTCAACTTTTTACTTCTTTTTTTGAAGTAAGCATTTTTAGGGCTCTCTCCATTGTTCTCACACTCACGTTCATGCTTCCAAAAGTTTCACATCAGTTCAAAATAGAAAGACAAAATTCCTGCATATCTTTAATCTTACATTTTAAAAGTTAGCCTCCAATCAATCCATATTGTTTTTCTCTTTAGAAATAAAAGCTTAAAACAATGTTCTTTAAAAAAAAAATTCTGTTTTTTTTTTTATTATTATTATTACATCTAGCTATAGACTTTGAATCAACATTCAATATCAAGTTTTAAAATTATAATTAAAATCATTAAAAAATAATAAAAAAAATTGGTGTGTAACGGTATTTTTTTAAAACAAGAAATTTGGCAATTTATACTAAAAACAAATTCTGGAAGCACTCTCAATAATTTTATGTATATAAACGAGATGCCAAATTAAATTCCCATAAACCCTTTGATATAAAAAAATAAAAGAAAAAATCACACGAGCCATAACCATAACAAATCCTCTTCTCTTCGAATCTCCATCTTCATTGAATTCGTGCATACCTCCTTTTTAAAACAAATTGAAGTACAATAGAGTTAATATTTTAAATATTACACACTAATTATAATTTTAGAATAAGCCATAAGAAGATGATTTGAAT
The DNA here is from genome assembly GCA_018804465.1 of Populus tomentosa. NCBI lineage: Eukaryota > Viridiplantae > Streptophyta > Magnoliopsida > Malpighiales > Salicaceae > Populus > Populus tomentosa. The sequence continues at coordinate 10,859,711 of CM031993.1, read as the reverse complement.
CGACCTTTACTCTTTTTCTTATATATAAAAAACTTATTTTATTTTAAGCTAAATAACCTCATTGAATCTATGTATACCAATCAATAATAATTGATTTATATATTTAATTAATAGTATTAATATATTTTGATTAATATAGTACAATTATATGACCAATTAATTGCTCTTATTTATTTTAATACTTTCGGTGATTGTAAGTTATAATTAATTATTTTGTAGCAAATATCTCAATGGTTAATTTTTAAGTTGTTAGTGCGCGGTAGAATTTCCTTTTCCTTTTCTTGAAACTTAATTAAAATTTGTAATACTCGATTTTCTTAGTATGGAATTGACCACTTATACGATCTAAATCTATTAAATATTTATTCTGAATATGATGGGTGTGTTTTGAACCCAAAAGAAAGGCATTTTATATCATAGTAAACACTACAAATCACACATCTCTTATTATTTTACTGCATTACATAACATCGAAGGTTATTCTGATACCGTGGAAATAAACGGGTTTTTAATTATACAGGCGTGATCCAAGACGTGGTTTGATGACAGCTTCAAGTGGTATCAGCTTAGGTAGGGCAATGCCAGGGCCTTCGTTCATGTCCACCGGCAACCCTGCAACAGTTGTTAGATCAAACCCTTGAAGAAGCCTAGCAAGGGTCAGATGAACAACCGCCATGCCAAGATTAATAGCAGGGCAAGATCTTCTCCCTGAGCTAAAAGGAATGAACTCGAAATCTTGACCCCTAAAATCAAGATCTGCATGAGTAGTCAAGAATCTTCCAGGTTGGAAGTCATCTGGATTTTTCCACACACGAGGGTCTCGATGCAACTTCCATATGTTCACTACTAATCGAGTGCCCTTAGGAACATAATAGCCACAAATATGACAATCTTCCATGGCCTCACGTATCCCTGTTAAGGGACCTGGAGGGTATAATCGCAGAGTTTCTTTCACTATTGCTTGGAGGTACACGAGGTTCTGAATATCTGATTCCTCCACCCATTTCTCTCTTCCCACCTGCTTGTCCAGCTCTTCTTGAGCAGCCTTTAGCACACTTGGGTGGTTTAGCAATAGGGACAGCGCCCAAGTTAATGTAACCGCTGTGCTTCCTGCTCCTGTGAGGGTCAGAATCTGCAGAACTAACACAAAACGTGTAAACTTGAAAATAGTTGGAAGTCAAGAACCCTGCGCACCTGAGAAAATGTCCAGATGGTAGGAGACAGACTTTGAAAGTCTCAGGGGTCCAGGCACCCCTTATCCTCCAGCCACAAGAAAGAAAGAAAGAAAAGGAGCACCTGAGAAAATGTCCAGATGGTAGGAGACAGACTTTGAAAGTCTCAGGGGTCCAGGCACCCCTTACCCTCCAGCCGAAAGAAAGAAAGAAAGAAAAAAAAAAAAAAGGAATTAAATTGGATGAAGGGCAGCATTTTTTTTTTAAAAATTATTGTGGGTGTCTGTATCAGTTTGTGTATATATCGACTAATTCTATAACCCTTGAAATTAATAATCATATAAGCTTTTAATAATCCTAAAATTTATAGGACTCGAACTGATAATTTATAAAAAATAAATCTAGTTCAACTATACCTTAAGATTAGGGCAACATTTTACTACATATTTCTACTACACTAAGGTTTTTTTTTTTTTCTTCCAGATCGACCTAAAATTCCTAAACTTTTACAGACCTGCTAGCTGTTTAATGAAATTAATATATACAGACCCCATGATTTCTGATTAAGGGCTTATTTGAAATTCACTTTCTCTAATTTGTTTTTTATTTCCGATATGAATGTCTTTTAACCATGGAAAACGGGAATATTCAATTAATTCTTGCGCTTACTGATACATATATGATGATATGATATGGTGAATATATAGGATTAAGGAAGAAAACGCACGACAAGCTTCCAGCTAGCTAGCAAACTTACCAAAGTTGTTGCCTTGATGACAACATCACGAGTGTAGCCAGACATCTCAGCAGCACCGTCAGCAAGGTTAGATATCATCACGTCCATGAAGTCGCTTTCCCCTTGTATTCCTTTCTTAAGATGTTCCTCCAGCCAGCTCCCGATCACGGCATCGAGTTCCTTGGCAGTCCTCTTCATAGCACTTATATGTCCCTGAAAATCAATCCATTCGAGCCATGGAATCGCATCAGACATCACAAAAATCCCACTTAGATACAAGGCTTTTTCTATGGCTTTTTTGTAACGCCATGGCTCGCTGTTTTCTTTGTCGTATATGCTGCTGCAGTATCGTTTTCCAACTATCGTTCGAAGGCTTATGTTGAACGTCAAGCTCTCGAACAATTTGCTCATCGTCACCTTCGCAGGGTACGGATCCGCTGTTTCTGTATAAGAATTGTGCAAACCTTTGATGAACGCGTCTACTTCTAATGCTCGGACGTGCCTGAGCATTTCAATCCGGTGGTTTGACAGAAGCTGAAGAGTGACCAGCTTTCTAACATCACGCCAGTACTTTCCATATGGGGACAACGCAAAAGCTGCGTTGCTGTATCCCATGTGTTTTCCGGCTGCTATGTTTGCTCTAGTGGCCAGAATTCTGTCATTGGTGGTCAAGCAATCCTTTACTGTTTCCCAACTGCTCACCACCACTATCCGATGAGAACCGAGCCTGAGGGAGTAAATAGGGCCATATTGATCGGCAATGGCTGCAAGGGTTTTACATGCTGGGTCCTGGCCTCTTAGACGAGGCAGGTGGCCAATCAAGGGCCATGCCCCGGATGGTTCAGGGGCTGTGGCTGGTTTCTTGCTTTCTCTCTCTGTGGCTAAAGTTTTCCAGAAGCCATAAAGAAGTAGCAGAACGAGAGCCCCAAGAATCATTTGGAACAGGATATAAGAGAAATCCAGGGTGGTTCAAGGGAGGTGGGTAATCATGAGGCTAAATGCTGCTCTGGTATTTATAGCGTGTACTATGGAAATACCATATTTTTGTTTTCAAAACGAACTCCAATATATATATATATATATTCACACACACACTCCAATATTTCGAACAAGACTTGAAATGTTAATAAAATAAAAATGAATGGAATCTCCTCCCTCAGGTTGAAGACATTTTCTATAGTCTAAATTCAATTATAAGAAAAAGTTAAAACAAAGGACTATCATCCATCATCAGGATGGAAGGGTGGTATAAGATGACAAAGAACTATTTTTAACATGCTTTAAGATTACGAGTGTGTTTAAAAGTATTGTATTAGTTATTTTAAAAAAATTTTATTTTAAAATATATTAAAATAATATTTTTTTTATTTTTAAAAAATTATTTTTAATATCAGCAAATCAAAATGATATAAAAATAAAAAAAATTAAATTAAAATAAAAAAAATAAAAAAAATTAAATTTTTTTAAAATTATTTTTAAAATACAATAACAAAGACACTCGTACAAATAGTCCAATCTAAGATTCCAATTTATAAATAAGTCCACGCACGGTCCAAATCTTCCAACAAGCAGAAATTAAGTGCGGCCATTGAAATTTTCAAGATCATTACTATTATTTTTCTTCTTGAAGGTTGAAGTTCAAAGATCTGGCCATGAAACACAGGATACAAGTTTTCCCACGTAAGAATCTGTCTTCTTCTTTCTAAAGATTTGGAGCCTTTTTAATTAGTCAACAAATACATGTTCTTGAAATTAGGGATAGTGAAGAGACATGTGAAAGCAAGCACCAAGGAGTACCTCCTCGTGTATCACACGAGGAGGTAAAGTTCAAGCCATTGAGGTTCTAATTATGATTATATAAAAGATTTTTGATAATATATTAATTAAAAAATCATCTGTAGCTTTTTTAGTGGGTGTTTGGATCTGCTACTGTGACTTGCGATTAAAATTAAAAATTGTTTTAAAACATTTAATTAATGTTAACCGTATTTTTTTTCACGTGGATCCCACTTCCAAATAAGAACCAACCTCAGTTTGTGAAAAACAATTCACCATTGCTTTTCATTGTTGTGTTCTGTTTTTCGTTGTTGTGCTCTCCTTTCTCTCTTTTTCTCTCATCAACATTGTATAAATTTAATTAACATTGCAAAACTTTCCTAGTGTTGTTTTGCTATGGAGTCAAAAATACGAGTTTTCAATAAAATAAAGACTATTTGTGCAAAGTAACTGAAGTAACATGTTTTTGTTTTACTTTTTTTTTTAATAATGATATTACTAAAATAACCTCTCAAAAAAATCATTTTTTTTTAGAGAGGCTGTGTTGTAATTTTCTTTTTACATTAACATTAAAAATGCTTGAATACCTTTAGGATTGAATTTTTTATTTTACCCTTCAAACTTGTTAGGTTTTTTTTTTATATTTTTTACATTTACTTGCATTATCTTGATTGTCACTGAATTATTTTTTTATTTTAATTTTGATTTTTATTTTAATTAACATTATTTTTATTATGTTTTTTTTCAAATAATTTGATAGGACACTGAAAAAATTTTATTAATATAAAAGGATTATTCAATTCGTTATGTAATCATAATTATAAAATAACAATGTTTTGCTATTATATATATAAATATATGTTCTTTTAGGTAATTTCACAATCAAATCTTATACAAAAAACATATTAACTAAACACAAAAAACTGTTTTTTTAATCACAATTTCAATCATAATTTTAACAAAATATATTAAATTTTAATTTTTTCAAACTACAACCATAAAAATAATCATAATACTAAACATGCTATCACCTCCTCTCACACAAGAAGGTACTCCTTGGTGCTTGCTTTCACATGTCCCTTCTTCACTATCCCTAATTTCTCACCTGGCTAGCTATTTGTCAAATAATTACCTCCTCTTCCTTTTTCTTCTTCTTTATCTTTCAATCACTCCCGAATTACATATTTTTCTAACATGTCCTAACAAAACTTTCTATGAAGGTTTGTTTTGTCAGTACTTAGACACTAATTTTGTTGACAAAACTTAAATATTATTAATAAATTCAAAATATTTTTATTTTAAAAGATATATATCTAATAATTATAACTCGAATTTATTTAAAAGTGTGGTTATAATTATTTTTTAAAATATTTTTATTTTAAAATGTATTAAAAATGATGTAAATTTTGCAATCAAAAGCTTACAAATATATTAAAAAAAAACATTGAATTTTTAAAAAATAAAGTTGGCCCGTGTTTGATAACAGAAAACATGTAGGGTTCCAATCAAAGTTTCTTTTTGCTTGACTCATGTTGCATAAAGTGGACAGCAATTAGCCGTCGTCAGTACAGCAGGCTAAAATGTGATCCACGATTGCATGTGTCTTGCACAGGTTAAGAAGAAGACTGTAGCCATAGCCATTAATTAGGTAATTTCAAGCTAATAAGCTGTAGTTTAATTTATATTAGTTTGTTTTGGTTACGCCAATATTTAGACTAATCAATTCTCTTGGCTACAATCTTAAACCAACATTTTCACACTCCACCATATCTAGTTAGATATGAACTAGCATAGTTGCTCCACCACGGGAAATTTCTAACTGGATAGAAAAACGATGATTTTTGTCAAAATCATCTTTATTGATTAACATAATTTTTACTTTTTTTTACAATAATTATTTTTTTATTAGCCGCATAGTTGATTGAATAAAAAACTACAACAATAAAAAAAAAAAGTATTTGCAAGGCTATAATGATTTGGATTAAAAATAAAAAAATATTTTTAATCAAAACCTAATTCTCTTTTTCATGTATTTTTTTTATTTAGACAAAAAAGTTGCCTTTTTGGGTTAAAAGCATTGTTTTCAAGTACAAACTTATTATTGTAGTGAAAGAAAATTTCAATTAAAGAACTAAAACATCATGAATAGATTGTTTTTAAGAATTTATATGAAAGAATAATAAATTTAAGAAAATTATATGAAAAATAAAAAAAAAATTAAAAAAATATTTTATTCTCATTCAATATTATTGAAAAAAATATTTCAAAGATTCTCGTATTAAAATAATATATATATATATATATATATTATTAAAATGTGTTGTTTTACATAATAATTAAAATGTCATATCAAAGGAAAAATACAATAAAATACCCTTTATATTTTCGTTTTTTTTCTTTATGAACCATTTTGCTACTTAGAAAGGTTGTATTATTTCATTTTAATCAATGTGTTATTTCACATATTAATCAATTATATTCAATTAAAACTTCATGTCAAAACATCAATAAGACCTTTTATTATATATTTTCCTTATGAGCCATTGTACTTCTCAAGAAAATCGTATTATTTTATCTTAATTAATGTATTTTTTCATTGAGTAATCAATTATTTTTAATTAAAATTTCATGTCAAAAAAATTAAGACACATTATATATATATATATATATATTTAATTATTTCGATTCTAAAAGCCATCAGGGTTTCACTATAATACTAAACATATTATACTGCTGATTGAAATAATATAACAACTTTTTTGTCTTTTTTAGAAAAACTAAACAAGCTTGCTATCACGGGGAATAAAATATTTTACATGTCCCATTGGACATTATCATATTGATTGGAGGTAAAAAAAATATAACTTTCATCTAGGAGATTTTTAGCCTTTCCATATTTCTAGCACAATGAAATAACACAATTACCCTTAACATACATGCGCGGGCACGCGCGGGCACGTGCGCGCACACATATATATATTTCATCCAAGGCCTTTTTAGTCTTTTTATGTTTTTTTTACATAATAAAATGACACAATCACCTTTAAAAGCCTAAAACAAAAGGTAAATTAGCATATAAGAGCATTTTTTGTATTTTTCTTAAGATTTTTTGTTATATCAATTTGGATTAGCAACAATTAGATGTCTTCTAAAATATAAATATTATTTACAAATAAGTCAACATAAAGGAAGATCTTACTATCTTCTAACAACGTGTGAAGTGGTGTTGGTTGGCCAAATGATGGCTTCTGAAGTAGCATTTGAATCTTTTCGGTGATACCTTTATCCCTCAGCTACACATGTAGTTTAATCACTTCTAATTTGATGTTATGGGCTTTTTTTTTATTATTATTTTCTCCCTCCTCTTTAAATATTGTGGTGACCTTATACATTTTTTTTTAAAAAAAACCATTCAATTTCTTTTTCCTTAAGATTTGGTCATGTTCATTTTATTAGTATTTATTTTATTTGAAATAGTTTATGCTATTGGAATTATTTTTTTAATTTTATCCTCTTTTACTTTTTTTTATTTGTTATTTTTTTTCTTTTAATTGCTATTTGTTTTATTTGTTTTTTTTATTTACGAAGCATGGTAAATGACTAGGTTACCCTTTAACACAAAATTTATTTGACCAGTATCTAAGGGCATTTTCGTATCTTCACCTTTTTTATAACATATTTGACTAAAAGGTAATTTAATATTTTAATAAATATAAAATATGATTCAAAAATAAAAAATAGTTGTACATGAGGCACCATTTAAGAATGAAACACCATGATGCCTCCTTCAAAAGGTTGATTTTGTACTTTTTTATTTTATTTCATCATTCAATGTTGTTTATTTGGGAAAATAGGTTTTGATATTTTCTTTGGTTTTCTTTCAATTATCCTGATCTCATGTCCTTGGTAGCAAGTTTTGCTAGTTAACCCATGTATTTTTTTGTGATAGTTTTTTTTAATATAACCTTTTCGGTTTAGTCCTTTAAAACTAGGCTATTTTTAAAGTTTAAGTTTCATTATTTATTTTTCTATTTTACCTTCTATTAGGTTATTATATTCGCATAATCTGACTTACAAGATTTGACAGCCTTACCCAGGTTTGCGGGTGTTTAATTTTTTTAGGCTTCTTTTTGTTGATTGAAATTTTCTTTTAATTTATTTTAGTCTTTTACATTTGGATTGTTAGGGATTAACCATCGTTATTTTTCTCAATTTGCTTTCAATGAAGTTGGCCCAACCTCACAACCTGACTTGTGAATTTTTATGTTAACTCGAGTTGACTTGAGATGTGTTATTTTGTTATTTTTTTTATTTTAATTTTATCCTTTAACTTCACGTTCTTTTGGAATTCAACTTAATTATTTTTTTGCTTTTTGACAAGCATACTTTTCCTTCTAGTTATCGTTATCAATTTTTGTAGTTCTCGAGCATCTTTTTTAACATTATAGAAAAATTAGTTTGCCCACAACAAAGCGTGAATCAATTATCTAATAAAGGGTTAAAGGTTATATGGGTCATTTTCATCTATGTGTTATTTAACATAGTAATTCTTTATGTTTGATTAAAATATCATTGTTAAAATAATAAAAATTTAAAAAAAATATTTTACATTTTATTTTTCTTGAATTATTGTACTCCTCGTAAAGATGGTTGTTTCATACTGATCAATTTATTATTTTATGAGTTTTATTATATTTAATAGTCATAAAACACTTAATACAAGAAAAAAAATACGTTTGTAATGAGGGCAAAGTATATGTTTTTAATCAAAGACTTCTTCATTGAAAACTTTCAAAAGGAATGAAATTAAATTAATAAAAAAATAATTAATAATTTTTTCCAAGTATTAAAAATAATAAATAATATGGCGCGACACACTATGTACTCTAGTAAAAGGACTGGGGTAGAACTCTTGTTCCTTTAATGTTTATATAAACAGTGAAGAAGCTACCACATTTTAAATAAATAAAAAATTCAATCTTTTATTTATTTTTTTTCAATTGATTTTTTTGTTTTTTCCTCAATGACACCACTTAATATTTTGTTAATTTTGTATTTATTTTTTAAGCTTTTTTTCTTTCAATTTTATCCTTCAATATTTCATTGATTTTAAGTTAATCTTTATAATTTATTTTGATTTGTTTATTATAAGATTTTCACAGTTTCAAACAAATATCCTGATATTTAATTGGTGCTCAACTTTACAAACGTTTATTTTTGTTGACTTGATATGTATAAATGTAACCTAAATAACTAGTAAACAACATGGTTTGACTTTAAAAAAAGTTTTCAAGATGACTTCTTGGTTTTAAAAAATATTGAGACAACAACATATTATATTAACTCAGGTTTCATGATTTAATCCATCAAACATATGACCTAAGTTATGGATTCCAATGAGTTTAATAACATTATTTTTTAAAATATGTTTTACTTAATTATATGATAACAATCTGTTTTTTTTTTTTTGAAGTTAAATGATGAAATTAAAAGGAAAAAAAGTTGACAGACAAAAAATACCATGCACATGAGCCTAACTTGGGTAGCCCAATGCACCTAGGCCTTTATAAATAAGCCCATGCGCGGGGGCTTCCTAATTTAGGTCCATATATTTAGGTGTCTTTTTTCTTTTTGAGAGGTAGAAGATGCTACGCTTATTTTTACCTAAAATTCGGCTATTATTATGGTGGAAGGAAAATTAAAGCTATGGTTCTTTTCCCATAAAACTTGATTTTTTCACCTATTTTGATCCAAAATATCTATTAAACACCCTTAGATCCCAAGAAAAAACAATTAAACAATTAGACATACAAACAATAGCCTAAAAATACAAAATCAAATCAAAATTTTCTCTCTCCACCTTGATATGTTTCGAGGCAAGATGAAGACTCCAAACAACCATATCAAAATCTTCTCATTGAATGGAGCCTATAAATGCCAATTCTCCCAACTTTCATGACCAAATCATAAAAAAACTGACATATGTCTATCTCCTTGCTATTTTCAGCAAGTTTCTCTCTTATTTTAACTCAGGAATTGAAAAATAAACAAAAAAATTTTTGGAATCAAAATGAAAATTATCATAAATTTGAATTGAGCAGCCTATTTTTTCTATATTTTACGTTTTAGTTCACTATCTCTTAATCAAGGCTGTTAAGAACATTTTTTAGATATGACACAAAAAATACAATATAAACTCGGATCATAAAATCATAAAAATATAAGTAATTTTTTTTTAACTAATTATATATTAAAAATTCTAGTTAAGAAATTAAATTATATTAAAATCTGATAAAGTGAGTCAATAATATTACAATCAATGAGTGATCTAAATAAAATAAGAGAGATAAATAGTATGAATTAATAAATTAATGACAATAAGAAATAAAAAGTCTCAAAATAAAACTTCTCAATATAGAAGAATCACAAAATGATAGGAAGTACACATGAACCTCGTGACAACTTGGTTGTTCCCATTACAATAAGTCTTAATAGATCCCTTTTAGGTTGCAAGCTAATGAATCTAAACTAATAATTAACTAATATAAATTCAATAATAAAATAAACCCCTAAATAATATCTAATGCGCTAGAAAAAAAAATCAAATTAAAAATAATTATTCAAAATTAAATAAATAAAATAATAAAAAAATCTTGATGTTAAAATTTCTCAATGCAGTTCGAATATCTAATTTTTACATATTTTTGGCAAATTTGAGTCTTAATTTAAAACATGTCGTTATTTCTCATCTGGATGCATTACTGAGCCTACGATATATGATAAGAAAGATTCAGATATCTAGTTTCCAGCCCAACTATAATCTCAGCAAAATTCAATCGGTAGCTCTAGATATATCCCAAATAGTATACTAAGGTCTAGTTTCACATATTTGACAAAATTTATCCACTAATTTTGACCATCTGAAATATTATTTTCACATGTCTAATATTTCTCTGTAAAATTTCAGCTCTATCCAATTTACGGTTTAAAAGATATGTCAAATTTGACAAAACTAGTCAACATATATTTTAAGATCAAATTTGGATCTGATTTGGTTCATATCATAAAGTTAGTAAACTCGTAAAATCAAATTGAGTTTACCAATTTTATCAATTTTACAAGAGTCAAATATGATTTTACTGGTTTTTGAGTTTTTAAATCGGTTTTACATATTAGATATATATTGATTTGTAAAATCATACAATTTTACGAGTTAACTTGTGATTTTAACAACAATACTATTAATTTGATATCATCTCTATAATTCCAAGCCTAATTCTATTTAATTAGGCTATAAAAGTTTAAATTAGAAGAGAAAAAAAGTTTGAAAATAAAAATTTCATTTGAACGTAAAACCGACCCCATGTTTTTATATATATATATATATATATATATATAATATTTTGTTTTTAATTTTTTTTTTTTATGGATTTCTTAATATATATGGGCTCATTTGAAGAAAAGAAAAACCCAATAATAGGCCCAATAACTTTCTAGGAGAAGGCGAGTATACAAAACAAATAAGCCCTTCTTCCTCTCCTCGGCACTTCATGTATGCTGTGCACAACAGTTCAAATCTCCCAAGGCAAAAAAAATCATGGTAAGTCTCGAATCTTGATCTCTCACACACTTCAATTCTGAATCTAATATTAATATTTTTCTTATGTCTTATAAAATCTGATGATGATGTATGGTTAATTCAATTCAGGTTCTTTTACAACTCGATCCGTTTCTCAATGAACTAACAACCTTGTATCAAAACAGCACCGACAAAGGCTCAATTTGGGTTACTCTTAAACGTTGTGAGTTTCTATTTTTTACCTTAATCTATTGACCCTTTTTTCTTTTTAGTATCTCTCTGGGACTAATCTATCTGGGTCCTCTATTTTTGATTGTCAGAGCTTTTATTGTCTGATTTTGATAATTTTTTTTTGGTAGCTTCGATGAAATCTAAGGTGCAAAGGAATAAGATGGCAACTAATGGTGAACCCATTGAGTATAGATGTCTTATACGTGCAACCGATGGCAAAAAGACTATTTCTACTTCGGTGAGTAGCTTCTTTACCTTCAAAAGCTTCCTTGCTCTCTGGCTATAGAATTTTTTGAAGTTAGAAACATGTGCATTTTTATGATTGGCTGTTTAAGCATTGTTTTGTACTGGATTTTGATTCAGATTGTTCCTGAAGGAAAGGGTATGAAGTGGTTTTGTGAAATATGAATCTGTGACTATATGAAAATTTACTACTTCTGACGAAGAAGGGTTTGCCTTAAAAAAAACAAGGCATTGTTGGAAAACTTGAGATTTGTTGGTAATTTAAGGAAGTCTTGCACGACCCCAAGAAAATTGCTAGATTGATGTGAATATGACAAGGTGTTATTGATACTTGCTTAGTTGTTTGTTATATTAACTCTGGCACGGGCCTTTTTGTGTTTGGTCTCTTTCTTCCTTTTTTTTGTTAAGATGCAATTCAACATCAACCCGTATTTTAAAAAAATAATAATAAAAAGTGATCAACCTATTGCCTCCCAACACACCTGTTTTTTGCTTGAGTTGGTGACATTTTGTGATGATCCTAAAGGTAAGATCTGCTGAGGGAGTTTTGCATTCAAACAAAATTTAATATCCTCGAACACCCAAACTTTGTTTGGATTGATGTGACTGTTTAATTTGGGAAAAACAGAGTTTCATAATGCTATTTACTTTACAAGAAGGATCATGTTCTCGACTTCTATATTTTGGATTAAATGAGAATTAGATATGCGACGCTAAAAATCACTTGATTTGTAGTATTGTTGTTTCTACAAATGGTACAGAAACATCAATCTGTGTTGTCATACAAGTTTTGTAATATTAATTGGGTGTTCATGCTGTGATGTGGACATTTGAATCAGAAGAGTCCTTTCTGTCTGCTGAAAACACACCGAAATTGCATTTAGACTGGGTGTTAGAAAGTCATTTGTGTTTAGCAAAGCCTGCTTAAGATTTGCAGCCACATAGGCTTCATTCCAGGATTGTTTGGCCATTTATTGTCATTTCAAATTCTAGGTTAATGTGTGGTCAAGGGTGGGGAAGGTTTTGAATGTGGCATCGGCAGCATTTCAATTGTTGTACCTGTTACAAAATATGACCTCGTTTTTTTGCATTTTTATGTGAGGACTTCATGTTATGTTGTGTTGAAAAAATGCTTTTAACTTTAGGCCTTCAAATAATAAGACATTAGAAAGGTCTTTTGGAGGTAGTTCAATGGAAAAGGAATTGTGCCTGTATGCTTGTAGGGGCATGTGTATTGAAGGCCTGTTTTAGCCTTTCAACTGGCAAGCTTTTTCACCTCCACAAATGATGTTTGTGAGTTAGTCATGATAGAATTACAATGGGCATAAGGAATCTGTATTGGGCACTGTGATGGATTATAAAGTTCATATTGTATTGGTTTCCTTGGCCATGAACTACATATGTAGGGATGCAAACTATAGCAATTACTAGACTTGCTTCTTAATATGTCGCTATTTTCTGTATAACTGCTATTGAAGGGAGGAATGTATTATTTCTCTCTATTGGTGCTCCAGTGGGCTGGGCTGGGTGGGTGGGGGAGAGGGATGAGGTTCAACTCCATACTTGGCACCTCTTGCCTAGTGCTAGAGGTATCTCCCACTGTGCTGCTAAGCCCATTGGTGTCAAAAAGAGATCGAAGACCTTGGCTTATGCCTAGATGTGTAAATTTAGGATTGTTTTTCCATCTTGGTCCTTATCTTTTGTAACAACATAGTAGGGCTTGATATGTAGTCACCATTCTTCAGTGCTTTCTTTAATCATGTCGTATATTCATATATCTGTTCAGCCTGGCTAACAGTATCTCTTTGCGTTTTGTCTGGGAAGGTTGGGGCAAGGGATCACCAGCGCTTCCAAGCTTCTTATGCAACTATTCTCAAGGCACACATGACAGCTCTAAAAAAGAGGGAAAGGAAGGATAAGAAAAAGGCAGCAGAAGGTGATAAGAAAGAAGGGGACGTAAAGAAGAAACCAAAGAGAGTCTGAAAGCCTTTGGCTACTAAACTTCCCATGAAAGGATATTTTTCACTCCCTCCTAACTTCCTATTCACCACAAGCGTGCTCAGGCAGTTTTCTGGAAAGTATTCTTTGAGCGATTATAGATTGATTGATGGGTTTTTGTCGACTGCCCTACTTGTTGCAGTTTCAGAAAAAATTTAGTGTTCTGCTTGTCGTTGATATGAAAGATTTTGTTGATATCTGGTAGCTTGTATCTTTATATTGAAAATTGAGTGCCTTTTTTAAGACCTTACTGAGAAATTTCACCACACCACCCCCCCCAAGATGTTTATGACTTTAAAAGACAGGTGTGATCCCCTGTTCAGAGAGCTCTGCCCATTTAAGCCTTAAACTATTCAACATCCTCGTCCTAATAAATGAATGAAAATTTGAAAAATTCAGTGGACAGCTCCATTTATTCAATCTTGTCCGAGAAGATAATCAAATCCCAACTCCTTTTAATTACTCACAAATTATTTGCTTTTCTCAAACACTGACCAGCTTTACATTTGCTAGTTGGCTAAAATTGTTTAATGTCTGAAGCAAGCACCTTAAACTAGGTAACTTTCTTTTAATTAGCTTTTTACTCGCAGAATGCATGCGGCCATGTCATTGAAAAGAGAAGGCGTGATTTCTCTGTGTTTTGAAAACAGGATTAAAAAAGAAGCCGGATTTGGTTAATGATTGCGCGGAATGGCATCAACGAGGTTGAGATTATTGCTTTGTTGTTGTTGTTGATGTATCGGGCACTGCACTGCTTCCATATTTGCTATTTAGTTGGCTTTGATATTGATGTACTAACAAAGTTTGATCGTTTGCTGTTACTGTCTATATTTGTTTAAGGAATTGTAAAGATATGGGAAGAACATTGAGGTCTAGGTCGCGAAAGGTCATGTCATCATTGTTTTTTATTCTGAATCATTGTGCTAAACTTAAATAAAGAGCTTCCATGCATTGCACTGTGCTATTGTTTTTGTACGTTTAAAAATCTTAAAAGTTCGATGTTTTTTTTTCTCTTTAGCGTGGTCAGAGATGAAAGGAAGATTATTTCAGTCGACTGCCAGATGAAGTCATTGTGTTCATGCTATCGAAATTGCCATTGCAGGAGGCTTGGAAAACCAGTGTTCTTTCCCGCAAGTGGCAAAAGCAGTGGACATTAAATGATGGACTAAGAATTGCTGGGCCTAATAAGAAGTGATAGGGCCCAACCTATGAGGGGAGAAGAAGAAGAAGAAGAAGAAGAAAAGCAACCCAACAGAACCCATCAAGCTTAGAACTTGTTTTACAGTGTGTTTGTGGTTGATTTTCAAATAATTTTTTATGTTAAAATACATGTTAATGATATTTTTTTTATTTTTTTAAAATTATTTTTGATATCAACACATCAAGATGATTTGAAAACACTAAAAATATATTAATTTAAAATTAATAAAAAAATAAAATAAAATTTAAATTTTTCAAGAGAGGGGAAGAAAAGAAAAGAAGAAGGAAGAATAAAGGGAAAAGGGTTGGCCCAAGCGAACCTAAAAGAGTAAAAGAGGGAAGAAGAGGAGGGAAGCAAAAGAAGAAGTGGGTTGGCCCAACCGAATCCAAGAGAAGAGAAGAGAAGAAGGAAGAAGAAGAAGAAATGATTGATTCCGATCAATGGCTAGCTAGGGTTTTTCTTTAGAAAAGAAGTTCAAGAGACTCGTATTGGATTTGTTAATCAAGCACTAGCAATGATCCTAACCCTTTGTTCAAACAATAATAAAGTGGGTTTTTAACTTTAAATCCATGTTATTTTAGTTGGTTAGGTTCGCAGAGAACAAGGCGGGGAAGCTCGCCTGCTATTCCAGCCCCCAAGAACCAATGAAGGCGACGTCTCATGGTGGCAAAGAAAAAGAGGAAGCTCTCTTGTTGCGAGGACCCCACAATAAAGAAAGATAGAACACAAGAATCTCTTTGGTGACAAACATGACATTACATGACACAAAAACAAATTGCTATCTTTAATTACTACTTGATACAGTGCAAGTTTAGGGAGGCCTGGATCTTTAACACGTAAAGATACAGATATCTCATGCATTTTGTGCCTCTATAAATAGCCATCAACCCTCAGACCTTATTTGCACATCACAAACGATATTGTTCCCTCCTTTGCATATCAGTATCAAAGCTCCCTTCAACAATACTCCAAATGAGAAGCCATCTACTGACCATTATCTTAGCCATAATCCTTGCAGGAGGCGTGCCCGGAAAAGGGGTCGAGGCTCAATATTGTGGCTGTGCAGCAGACCTCTGTTGTAGCCAATATGGCTACTGTGGCACTGGCAATGCCTACTGTGGCCAAGGATGTAAACGGGGGCCCTGTTCTGCCTCACCTAGCACACCGAGTGGCGGTGGCGCTTCTGTAGCTGACATTGTTACACCTAGTTTCTTCAATGGCATCATCAGTCGAGCTGGTGCAGCAGGTTGTGATGGGAAAAACTTCTATACAAGAAATACATTTCTTGATGCCCTCACTTCATATTCGCAGTTCGGTCAGCTTGGTTCAGATGATGCTTCTAAGCGAGAGATTGCAGCTTTTTTCGCTCATGTCACACATGAGACTGGACGTAAGTTCCTTCTCCACCCCATTTGATTTACATCTCTTGCAATGTTTCATATGTGAATGGTAAGTGTTATATCATATCATTTCTTCTTTAGCATGATAATTAATTTGTTATTCTTGCAGACTTCTGCTATATAGAAGAAATAAATGGTGCATCTCGTGACTACTGCGACGAAAACAACAAGCAAAACCCATGTGTTCCTGGCAAGAAATACCATGGCCGTGGGCCACTTCAAATATCATGGAACTTCAACTACGGGCCAGCCGGAAGGAGCAACGACTTTGATGGACTGAACAATCCTGACGTAGTCGCAAAGGATCCCGTCGTGGCATTCAGGACAGCACTGTGGTTTTGGATGAACAATGTCCGTCCTGTCTTAAACCATGGGTTTGGAGCAACAATCGGAGCCATTAATGGTGCTCTTGAATGTAATGGAGGGAATCCTGGAACCGTACAGACTCGTATTGGGTATTATAGAGATTATTGCAATCAACTTGGTGTTGCTCCTGGCAATAACCTTAGCTGTTAGGTTATTCTTAAACAATTAATGTCATTCTAAATAACCTCAGTACCTTGTCATGGAATAATCAACTTGGCTAGCTCCGAGCTTTTATGTTGTAAGGACTGCTCTTTCAAATAACAAGTTTTAATTTACATTATTTTGTACTCTTTTTTTTTTTTTTGAGTATTGATTAAATTACTATTAAATTTTTCTAAAACAAAAACAGAGAGATTAGCATTCACGTCCTTTTTAGTAATACACACACACACTTTGGTCGATGTTAGATATCTTGTTTTAATTTTTTTTCTTCTGATATTAGTTTTAATTGATTCTTGATGCACTTGAATTTTTATATTTATTAATAGAATTTTTATTTTCTAATCAGTTGGCACTATTTGCCGACATGATCACATATAAAAATAATCCATTAAAAAAACTCGATGAATTGTATCTATCAGTAATAATTTTATAAATAAATTTATTAATAGATAAAGTGCGCTAAAAAAATTTTACCCATTTTATTTTGTCGATACTTCTATTACTAAATATAACATATCATTGACATGAAAACCACATATTATTCTATCAATGATTCTTTTTGTTTGTTGGTATGTTTATAGTGAATTTAACATGTAACCATCAATCAAGCTGTTTGTTCAATTATTGTTGAGTAAACAGTGATAATAATATTTGTATTAATTCTTTTGCAATTCTTTAGAATATATCGATGGACTATACTCATCAGTAACCCGTCAATAATAATTTAGGAATATATATATTTTTAAAAAATCTATTAAATAAAAAATAATTATAAAAATAAAATTAATATAAAAATAAAATATTTCTTTTTATTATTTAACGAGTATAAATTTGTCACCATAATCTTTAACATGATTGGAAGAAGATTAATATTTTATGATAAAATTATTGTAACTGCAAAATATTAATTAAGATGAGTATTATAAATTTTGATTTTGATTTTTTGATCGAAAGAAAATATATTTGTATTTATAAAAATAACATATTTTCTAATTTTTCAAGTGAGAGCTCTTCTGCTTTAATGCAATCTGGCTAGGTATTTTGGTCATTAATTTTTGCAAATGAGTCATGTGAAATGAACGTTAAGAGTAGTTATAAATGCAATATGGTTGATGGTCGACGTCACCTATGAATCATGTTAATAAGAGTAGTTGTGCAACGAGGTTAAGGCCTGCGTAGATTTCTCTTTAGAAGAGAGCAAAATTATCTAGAGACAAACGTGAAAATAAAAAAAATACAACATATTTGACTCGGTGTGGTTTGACTAGTTCTGCAGATTGAATTTAGATTTAGTTGATTAAAAACCTAAATCTTTTCAAATTAAATAAAAAAATTAATGAAAATGTTGATTTAATATGAGTTTGTTAAAAACCTGAGTTGACTCAGAAAATTAATGAAAATATTCTGATATGGGTTTGTTAAAAATCTGAGTTGACTTATTTTCTGGTTAAGATGAGATAATCAAAACTCAATGCTCAACTTATTGATTTTGTTTTGAAAAAAATTTTAAGGTGAAAATAATGTTGTTTTATGATCCCAACCTTGCTCAGTTGGGTTTTATAATTATTTATAGGCATGGAGTTTAAGTAGTCATTTTAAAGGTATAGTCATAAAACTCAACTTGAGACAAGATTTTGATAATGAATTAAGAGGGTTGACTTTTTTAAAAAAAATATTTTTTAAAATAAAAAAAATATTTGGAATGAGAGCTATCTTTTGATCAAGTCAAACTTGTATCAATTTGGTTAGTAAATTAGCCTAGATTTTGTAGCCAAATTTTCTTCTTTTTTTTTTTTTTCTTTAACTAGGATAAAACTAGCCGGGAGTTCTGCAACAGTGGTTAAATGAGAGAATTTCATTATTTTCAAATTGGAAAGAGAATTTCTTTAAATCATGGAAGTTAAAAAAGTTAGTAATTTAATTTGCAGGATTTTGACGCACGGAAGGGATAAATATCAGGCTTGCAGCAACAACTACTCTAATGAAAAAGTCAAGTAATTTTAGAAGAAAAGATTTGTACTTCATGTTATTTTAAATTCAAATCGGTTATTAATATAATGATTATTAAAAATTTATATAATTATTAATTTTAAAATTTGTAAAATTAATTGAAATATATAAAAATTCACTTAAATATCCATATTATTAATAATAATAATTAAAAAAAAACACAACTGTCATGTGATGATCAGAAAAGAAATATCACGATCGTGATGTGACCTGATTCAACTAACTTGGAATTATAATTATGGGGTAGCCGGAAAGAGCATCAACTATCACCGGTTAAAATCTCATGAAATTACAGCAACATACCTCATTGTATCGTCTAATATTTTTTTTTAAAATGAATTTTTAAAATAATAATATAAATTATATTTTAAAATCTTAATTAAAATTATTTTTAAGATAAAATTATTTTTTTAATATGATATTAGAATTTTAATGATTAAGCGATTACGAGTTTAAATCTCATCATTCTTACTTATTTGATAAAAATTAAACATAAGATAATGTGAGTCTGTATAAATTTTAAATCCAAAAAACTTTTATTTTAAAAAAATATTTTATAAAATAATATAAATTATATCTTGAATCTCATCTAAAATATTTAATTTGATTCGATTTAGTTTTGAATTAATAAATTTTAAGTTGAGCTTTGGTTTAATGAGCTTTTGATTTATAATGAGTTTTATTGATTTTGTTTCTTTTTATTTGTTTCTGGTCAGTTTTCAAGTATCCAATAATATTTTCAAGTATCCAATAATATAAAAGATTAATAGAATATATTAACTCTTTTTGAGGATTAATTTAAAAGCTTAATTAGAATGCTTTCAACTATTAATCTATTGTTAAGAGAAATTGAACGAGATTAATAGCTATCTAATTAATACCATTTAGACTAATTTTTTATATATATATTTCTACAAGATAATACTCTAATTAATATATTAGATAGATGCTAATATTTCATCTAACTAGCTAGGGTTTATAGTCATGGTTCCTAATTGGAATTTTTTTTATTATTCAAATACGATAATAATTATTTTTTAAATTATAATTTTTTAAAAATATATTAAAATCAAAATATTTTTAAAATATAAAAACTTATTAGGGGAGTGAATACCATGTTAAATAAGAACTTGATTCATTGGATATGATTTGACAACATGCCATGTTGAATGGTCAGTCAATTGATTGTTGGGTCAAGGGAAAGGATACTACAGCACAAAAAATATATATATTAAACCCAAGGAGGAAAAAAGAAGAAGAATAGGTTATGTTCCACTCACAATTTAATTTGTTAATGTAAAAAAACAAAAATATAATTATTTTAATATATTTTTAATTGAATAATAGTCAATCACAATAATAAGCATAATTAATTAGTTTGATATAATATCATTAAGGTTTTGGAAGACTGGAAGTGGACACCCAATTTATCCAAAATATTTAAAAGTTAGTGTTGAATGAAGTGGTCAATTCTTCTCGAACTCTATGGTTAATTAAGTCTTAGTTTATTTTATTTTTCTAATGGGAAGGTTGGAACAGTGATTAATTTTAATTAAAAATATATTAAAATAATATTTTTTTTTATTTTTAACAAGCCAACACATTAAAATTATTCAAAAAAAACTAAAAAATAATTCAAAAAACATTTTAAAAAACAGAAAAGCAAAAAACTAAAGTAGTAATTGAAAGTTCTAGATATTTGTTTTTCTTTGAGTTGAAAATAATTCATATTGAAAAGTCAAAAGGGAGGTATTAATTAATTAATTGGAAGAAACGGCGTCAACTCAACGTTACAGTCAAAGAAAATAATTCGTATTGACTTCAAGACATTTCACATTTAGTATCCGAGTTTACGTTGGAGGAGAATGTTATAATGTTATGATTAAGAGTAAATATGAGTTCTTATTTTCTATATATAATAATAATAAATCCAAAAACTATCAAAAACATATAAGAATATTTTAAATTAAATTAAGAAATATATATTTTTTTATTTTCTCTCTTGTTTCACTCTTTTATTTTTGTCTATTCTTTTTTTTAGAAGTAAATATAAGTATCTATTCTTTAAATACTATAAATGTTTTTGTCCGTATTGATATTAACTAATTTTTATTTAATATAATCTTTATTTTTTATATAAAAAAATTGTTATGTCCTTAAGATGCATTGTCAAATTTACTTAAATAATAATTTTTTTTATTAATAGTTACTCGATAATTATTTTTATTAAAGATCTATTTTATCTAAAAACTTAAATTATTAGGTGAGATACAATATATAATTTATATTATTTTCTTACATATCTCCTCAAATAAAAGCTCTTTAAACTTAAAACTTGTATAAATTCATATTATTTTATATTATTAATTAATTTTAATTAGAAAATAGAGTGAAAATAATAAGATTTACTCATAACTACTTAATTAATAAAATTTTAATATTATATTAAAAAAATATCTTATTTAAAAATTTAAATTATTTAATAAAATTTCTTTCATTCATTTTTCATGTGGAATAATGACTAGGAAATTGTGCTTCAACCTTCTTTTTTTGTTATTCCCTTTTCTTTCTTTATCTATCAACCACTATTTATTTAGTTACAGTTTGTTTTTGTTATAATATGCTGATATAAAAAAATAAAAAAATTATTTTAATATATTTTTAAATAGAAAATATATGATAAACGAGCTGGTACAGATACAGTGTTTTTATTTTTATTTTCATTTATTTTATTTTTCTATACCTAAGCTTTTTGTGAAAAGAAGATTTAACATTATTTTACGTAATTAATTACACGAACTGCAATGCTTGTCCATATCATCTTCTCGGTGGATGATATTGGAATTCTCACTGTTTACCAATACTTTTTAGTCGAACCAATAAAGAACACGTAACGTGCAAGCCCATTTATTTTCTTTAACCACTAGTGCTCAAATTTGCAGCAGCAAATTTTTTTCGAGAAGACAGAGCTATTTAAAAAATTTAAAATATTCAACAAATATTTTCAAAAATCAATTAATTAAGCAGACTTTTCAATGCCGACAAAAGTCAACCACTATACACGCCTGGATTCATCTTCTAGATAAAGCACTGCGTGTTCAAATTGAATTTTCAAAGCAGTTGACACAGCTTAATTGTACAGCTATAAATATCAAGTTCTAAGCTTTACATGCTCCACACAATATCTTCTTTCATCTGAAATGGCACCCTCTACAAGAAAAAGCCAGTTAGTCATTGTCTTGCTGGGAATTCTAATTGCAGGATCAGCTGTTCCGAGCCATGTTGCAGGTCAAAACTGTGGCTGTGCTGCAGACGAATGTTGCAGCCGATGGGGTTACTGTGGCACCGGCAATGACTACTGCGGCACCGGGTGTCAAGAGGGTCAGTGTTTTCCGGCGGCTCCCACCAACGATGTTTCAGTGCCTGATATCGTGACACCAGAGTTTTTCGGTGGGATCCTTGATCAAGCTGATTCAAGCTGTGTCGGGAAGAGCTTCTATTCACGAGACGCGTTTCTTGAGGCTCTCAATTCATACTCTCGGTTTGGAAGGATTGGTTCGGTTGACGATTCCAGGCGTGAGATCGCAGCTTTCTTCGCCCATGTCACCCATGAAACTGGACGTAAGATCTCTCATCTTCCATCTCCCAAGCTTTCTTTGACTCTATATAAATAGCAAAATGTGCAGCAAAGGAAACATGCAGTTCTTGAAGCAGATACAACTGGTAACTGATAAACAAAACATCCATTACAGATTTTTGCTACATAGAAGAGATCAATGGACCATCAAGGGACTACTGCGACGAGGGCAACACGCAATATCCATGCAATCCTGATAAAGGTTACTACGGCCGAGGACCAATCCAGCTATCATGGAATTTCAATTATGGACCTGCCGGAGAAAGCATCGGTTTTGACGGATTAAACTCTCCTGAAACTGTGGCCAACGACCCTGTAATTTCATTCAAGACAGCTCTGTGGTATTGGACTAACTCTGTCCAACCTGTAATTAGCCAAGGGTTTGGGGCGACGATTAGAGCCATCAATGGCGCCCTTGAATGCGACGGAGCAAATCCTGCTACTGTTCAAGCTCGTGTAGGGTACTATACCGATTACTGTAGTCAACTGGGTGTGGCTCCTGGAGATAACCTTACTTGTTAGGAGAAAATCCCAGTTTTTTTTTTTTTTTTTTCAAATAAAAAACAATAAGAACATGTGTAGAACATAAGAAGCTACGCTTTTCTTGTTCCATTTATAAAATATCTATTAATCGACTTTTTTCATGTGTAATGAAGGTTATTAAAATCGTGATTTTAATATGGTATGGAAAGTACTAAATAAACTCGGATTGTAAAATTGTAAAATCATAAAAAATTTTAAAATACATAAAAAAAAATTCATGCTTCAAATAAAAATTCATTAATACTGAAATGACATTAAATTTAGTCCAATTCAACATTTTTCAGTCCAATTTTCACTCCATTAATTCAGTCCTATAATACTGAAATGGCATTAAATTCATTCCAATTCAACATTTTTCAGTCCAATTTTCACCCTATTAATTTAATTCAATTCAGTCCTATAATACTGAAATGACATTCAATTTAGTCCAATTCAACAGTTTTCAGTCCAATTTTCACCGAGTAATATTTAGTCCAATTCAATCAAGATATATAATATATACTGTGGCATTCAATTCAATAATTTTCTCACCCGATCAATTCCATTCAATTCAACATTATACATATACAAATTACAAGACTGGGCATAATGATTTACAGGGTAACAGACTAACTAACAATTAACACTTAACAAGGCAAAATACAAATCTATTACAGGGGCAAAATCAACTACTGCAGTGATGATGATGAAGGCAAAATGAACTTATGGTGTCGCCTGCTACTGTTGAAGATGATGATGATGAGCTGAATGGCTGCTTGCGAAGAGGCCTGACCGCCCGATGTCACCTGCTGCTGTTGAAGATGGGAAACAAAGGAGATCGTTGCCGGCGTGCCGCTGTTAATGAAGATTACAGAGGAAGTCCGAAGTCGTGAGTTGTTAAGGAGATCGTTGTCGGCTCGTCACGGTTAAAATCACGATAAACAGAAAAGGAAGCCGCGACTGTGAGCACTGAGGAAAGAGAAGGAGTGAAAACTGGAGTCGCCGGACCGTGAGCACTGTCGCTGGCCGCTTTTGTGGAGGATGTAGATCGTTGTCGCTGCTTTTGTGGTTGTTGATTAGGGATTTGTTCGGTTGGAAAGAGTATTTTGTGCATTGTGATTGGTGAAGATTGATTTGTGAAATTGAATTATGAGTATTCTCGTCTAAA
Organism: Populus tomentosa; assembly: GCA_018804465.1. Lineage (NCBI taxonomy): Eukaryota > Viridiplantae > Streptophyta > Magnoliopsida > Malpighiales > Salicaceae > Populus > Populus tomentosa. The sequence continues at coordinate 10,835,510 of CM031993.1, read as the reverse complement.
GTGAAGACAATCACGTGAATTCGTGACTGTGCAAGAAAAATCCAATAGGCGTCTGACAGCTGGACATGAGGGGGGGATTTTGTTTTAGCGCCTTATTTTGGCTAAAATCACAAAATCGGTCTTGAACTCGTGATTTTGCGCGGTTTCATCCGATTTTTGTGATTTCACCCGATTTCAACCTGATTTTATTCATTTTTGATTTTTTCAAACGATTCAATATGTAATGCATGTTTTGACTCGTAAAATCATACGATTTTATGAGTTAAAACGTAATTTTAACAACCTTGTGTGTGACTCTTGGCGTACTCGTTTTCTTATGCATGGTTTGAAGAGGAAATGTACTGGAAAGCTGCCAACACCTTTCCAATTTTATTACTGGTGAGAGACTTTCCGGCACCGAGCGTCTTGATGCTCGGTTCCAAGCTACACATATATATGGAAAAAAATACGAAACATTTATAAGAAAAATAAATTAAAAATTAAAAATAAAGTCCAACACAAATGAAATGATTGAAATAAACGGAACATTAAATCCTACACCATTTTTGTCATTTATATTCAAAAAATATTTCTATCATGTGAAGATATATAAGGAAATTAGAGTTAATCCAAGTACACATGCATGATATATAGATATTCCAAGAAAACTTTTAATTCTAACATTTCAATTTCTATTATCATTTTTTCTTATAACAAATTGCTGCATGGAAGTATAATTCTACTACTGGAAAATAGTTGAAGTAATTAACATCAAACTCCCCGTATAATAAACTAAGAATTCAACAAATCATTTATATAAATAAAAGAATCCAATTTACTTTCATTGTTTCATAAAAACTTAATATGCACATTTAAGTTTTAAATTTTTTAAAAAATACTTTTAAAATGTAAAAATAAACAGAGTTTTACGAAACTCAATAAAAAAACTATGTAAAAACTGCTTCACAAAAATTGTATTTGAAACTCAATTTTTTTATGGATTTCATGGTATAAAACACTGTTTGATGTATTATCAAATACCTAACTATGTTTCTTACACCACAAATACAAAAGCTAAACCTAAATAAACAGACATGAGCACTATTGATTTACTGATTTTACTACTGCACGGACATACTATAATTATAATGCCATTAAGTAATCATGTATATTGTTATAGATTTTTTTTTTAACAACAAGGATTGAGTAATTATAATATCTTAGTATATTTTCTATTATAAAATAATACATTTATGCTAATAACCCTAATTCTACGAACTGGTCCATATATTTATCAAAATCTAGAATTTATCAGCTTTATAAGAAAAATAATGGAAGCAAATTATCGAATATAGCACGATTCTAATATGCATCATCTATATATAGAGATCAAATCCGACAGCAACCATTTCATTGAAACCAGATGTGTCTTCGTGAGACTTTCTTGCAACCTTTTCTGGCATGTAAACTATTTTCTCTATCAGTAGGCTTGCATTGTTCATGAATCATGATCATCATACGTCAAGGTTTGCGTGCATTGACCTAGCAAGTACAGTGCACTACTAATGCAAAACTTGCAAATAGATCTTGGTTCTACATTTTAAAGGAAATTGTGTCTTAATTATAGAAAATTAATAGAACTTTGGAGATTATATGGGTTAATTTCCTGAATGAAATGAAATAGACTAGGATAATCCTATAGGATTACGAGTTTTTTATTTTTTTATGTGGGCATATTAAAATCATTTAAGAAGATATTGCTTTTATGTTTTTTTAGATGAGAAATAACTTAAAAATCAATTTGACAAAGAAAGTAATTAGTTAATGCAAAGAAAATTGGATGATGAGGTTTATTTCCTTTCTAAATTAAAAGATAGATGTTGGATTTATTTCCTTGCTTATTACTACATTCAAAGGATGGGCTACCTCGCCTAGTCCACAACTACTGTATATAAAGGAGGAAGAAGAAGAAGATCTTAAAACAAGATCATTATAACTTGTAAAAGCTACAAGATAGAATAGTTTGTGGCTAATATACCACAGCGTCGACATCAAAAGCAATGGCCAGACGATGCCTTCCTTTTCTTCTGTTATTGCAGGTTTGGTTACAGCTTGCTTCCGCCCACTCCATTGTTAAGTTTCTTCCTGGGTTTCAGGGGCCCCTTCCCTTCCACCTTGAAACAGGGTGAGTTTCAGACCTTCACTTTTACTGGTTTACTGATTTTATTTCTGCACACGCACGCCTAAGATACACGTAAATCTTGATCTAAACTACATGCATGCAATGGTGGGTGTGTGGAGTTATCACAGGTATGTTGGGGTGGATGAAGCGGAGGATGTGCAGCTCTTCTACTACTTCATCAAGTCCCACAGGAATCCTAAAGACGACCCTCTCTTGCTTTGGCTAACCGGTGGCCCTGGCTGCTCTGTCTTCTGTGGTCTTGCTTTTGAAATCGGTAAGAGAAGCGACAGCAGCTCACTCAATTACAGATATAATACTGCAATTGAAATGGACAGTCACTAAAACTATATATTTTGAGTTTATCCAGAGCCATTGATGAAATTTCATGAATTTCTGATGTTTTATGTGCGCAGGTCCAATAAGATTTGAGGAAAAGGAATACAATGGGAGCTTACCTACTTTGGTTTTCAATCCATACTCATGGACACAGGTGAGATAACCTTTTGTACAAGACGGGAACTGCTAGATAAGAAGCTGCATTTTCTACCATATTATTCTTAAGCATGGCTGCGTCTGTGATTAAATTTCAGGTCTCCAGCATAATATTTTTAGATTTGCCCGTCGGCACTGGATTCTCCTATGCAAGAACCCCACTTGCTCTTCAGAGAAGCGACTTCAAACAAGTTTCGCAAGCTGAGCAATTTCTTCGAAAGGTGCAACTTTCTGTTCCGTTTTGCAGAAATATGTGGATTTATTTTTATTGTTTTTTTCTTGATTGCATTATGTAGTGGCTAATGGATCACCAAGAATTCCTCTCAAATCCAGTTTACATTTCTGGTGACTCCTACTCAGGCATCATCGTTCCAGCTATTGTTCAAAAGATTTCCAATGGTATGATACGAAATTGGCCATTATGGTATCGAAATGACAGAGTCTGTTTGCATTTTTTTTAATTGCCAGTTCTTCTTTAATCTCGTTCGAGATTATCTTGAAGCAAGCTGTTCAATGGTTGCAGGGAACAATGATGGTATCAAACCACTAATAAATCTCAAGGTTCATATTATATATTCCATTATTTTACTTTCATGCTTGCATCTAAGATTTGCTGATGGAAGTGGTCTTTTAATGTGTATGGTTGCAGGGATACACACTTGGGAACCCTTTTACTGATCCTACTTTCGATTTGAACTCAAGGATTCCATTTTCTCATGGAATGGGACTTATTTCTGATGAACTCTACGAGGTGATCCACTTGGTATTGTAATGTCTGTCTTGCTAGCTCAGAGCTATATCTAACTAGAGCCACAAATTGTTTCAGTCGCTGAAGAAAAGTTGCGGTGGAGAATATCAAACGATCGACCCGAAAAATTCAGAGTGTTTGAAAAACCTAGAGGCTCGAGATAAGGTACTGTGTGAATCCCCTCCAATGCTTTTCCTCGGAACTCATTGTTAATGCAGATAGAACCATTTGCTTTTTCAGGGCATTTCAGAAATTGAGGAGTCGCATGTTTTGTTGCGCAAGTGTCCTAGTGATGCCCCACGTCCGATAGAGACGATGGGCAAAAGAAGATATCTCCGTCAGAACCCTCAAGAATTCCTCCATTTCAAACCTGATCTTCCTACCATCGGATGTTGGGTAATTCCCCTTCCTCTTCCTCTAATATGCAATATGCATGCATGCATACTGCTGCAGGCGCTAGCTTAAGACAGCAAAACAAAGAAAGAAATTGTTAAGACAGGACAGAATCATCTTTAAAGCTCCTCTCATGGAGCCAGTTTTGTCACAACATCACAAGATTATGAAATACAAAGTTGACAGAAGAACATAATTCTTTTTGTGAATTTATGCAAGTTTGTTTCTTGGTCCTTTCCCTGTACTGAGAATTGTCCTTCATGCCTACAGAATTATGGATTTCTTCTCGGTTCATACTGGGTCAATGACGATAAAGTCCGCAAAGCACTCCATGTGCGAGAGGTATGGGATTGTGAGGAGATTAGCAAGAATTTTCAGCAGGAAGAAATCATTAAGAGAATAATGCAACCCTGTTTTGATGCAGGGAAGTATAGGGGAGTGGAAACGATGCAATTATAATTATACTTATGAAATTAACAGCTGCATTAAGTATCATATAGACCTTGGCATAAGAGGTTACCGCAGATTAATCTACAGGTTTTTTTTCTTTTTTTCGTTTTTTCATATCTCACATGTTAATTAATTACAGCTTTTTCCCTTAATCCTTTGGTTGATATCGTCTCTCCTTGTGCTGAACAGTGGCGATCATGACATGGAGGCACCATTCTTGGGAACTCAAGCATGGATAAGATCTTTAAATTACTCTATTGTAAATGACTGGCATCCATGGCACTTTCAAGGTCAAGTTGCAGGGTATGTTCTTCGAATGAATATTACTTTTGATCAATTTTCTGGTATTCTGTAGGTCTTCTCTAGCTCTTGATCTGCCTGTTGAAAGAGCATATTAAATGAATAAAAAAGATTGATTTAGATGCTTGACTTGAGCATGTGCCTGCAGATACACGAGGACCTACTCCAGTCAATTGACATTTGCAACTGTGAGGGTAAGTGATTTGGAAATTCTCCATTTCTGCTGCACACAGAATTCTTATAGTATTAATCTCTTGCAAACTTCATTGTTTTAGGACGGAGGGCACACTGCTCCATCGGACAGACCCGCAGAATGCTTCTCCATGTTTAAAAGGTGGATAAACCAAGAACCTCTGTAACTATCCTGCGACCAAAATCGCTGTCATGGGAATGGTGATTTTATAAATAGTAGTTTTTTAGTTTAATTTGCATGTTATTTTACAAATTAAAATAAAAATATTTAAATTTATAATAAAGTTAAAACAAAATTCTAGTATCCATATTAAGGATACAGTAGAATATCATAGTTATATTTGAATCAGACAAGATCCTAGAATCCATTATAAAGACATTCATTAACCTTAAACTAAAACTAATGTATATGCACACAAAAAAAAGATGTAGTTGCCAAGAATTAAACACTTTATCCTTAAAATTAAACTACTCGATGCAAATGATCTTCTTGGATTTTAACAACTTCACTTTTAAAAGATGTATGGAATAAAAAGATTCAAAATCTCTATGTGAAATATCATAACCTAAGCTCTTGAATAGAGTAAAACCTAAGCAATATCAAAGGAAAAGGAAGTTGGAAAAACTAAGCAAAATCAGAAGGCAAAAAATTATTGTAAGTTGTGCAAAACTAATTGATTAGTGTGGTGTACTCGGTAAAAGTTTGATGAATCATTATGCTTCTTTTTCTTAACTATCTAATTAATATTAAATGAAAAGTCATTTAAAATTTCATCAAAATCATCAACTTGCTTTTAATTTGATTGTCATTCAATTTTATATTATACATTATAACATGTCATTTATTTTTTTCAGGTACAAACAAATTTTTCCTTTTTATGAAACTAAATAAGAAAATTTAAATTTATAACTTTCAAAATTCTTATAAAATATAATAACATTAAAAATAATAAGATAAGAAAAAAAAATCTTCATTTCAAATGCGTGTTACATTAATGCCCAGGTGAACTACAAGTTAGGCTTAGAGCTCATATTGCAAACCTTTGCAATTTTATATATTCATCCCCCTAAAAATCTCACCATTTAGCTAGATTTTTTTTATTCCTTATTGTCTTCACAACTTCAATGTTAAATAGCCCTTTTGCATCCTTAAATGATTCAAATTGTAAGATAATTTTATATATTTCACTTGCATTAGGCATCATCCTTTTAAAGCATTGATATAATCCAGTTTTAATATTGACATTAACCTTATTAGAATTATAATGATAGTAAAAATTAAAATAATAAGTTGTTGCATGTAAAGGTATATTTCATATATGTATATAACTACAAAATTCCATATAGTTGTATAATAATGGAGTTAAAGTTCTCATCTTACATCAATAATATTCCATGTAGTTATGTAACTACAAAATAATAATAAGAATATTAATAATTAATTAGTTATGAAATCATTATCATTTGTTAACTAATTATAATACAATTAAAATAAAAGTGAAATAAATATATTGAATCAACTTGTAGTAGTAAATAAACAATCAATAATATAGATAATTAGTAGTCTAATATCTTTTTTTCATAAAACCAAAATTAATGATTTTTTTTACTTGATTTATTGCTTTATATATAAAATCTATAATTGGTTTCTCATCTAAATCAACTAATCAAAGAACTTTAACTAAAGAATATATTGTCTTGGTATATATAGTGATATAATACCAAAACCTGATGTCCAGAACACAATTTTGAATTCGCTTCCCTTCTTTTATTTTTAAAAATCTATTTAACCTCCATTGTTTAAAAGTAAACATAGTGTTCAGGTGCATTTTATAATCTTTCAAACTATAGTTTTGAAATTTGGATCGGCCTGGCGGGTTAACCCGGGCCTGGGACTGGTCCCGGTCTAAGTAAAAACTCATCGAGAAGTTGGCCCGGTGAAACCCGGTCAACTCGGAACCCGGACGACTCAGGTAAACCCGGCTGAGACCCAATCTTTTTTATATACATACACACATGTGAAACGACATCTTTTTGGTTTTTTAAAAGGCCAAAACAATAAAGATAACCTTGAAATACCTGCAGATGACAGAGGATGTAGAGAAGGAAACTTAATATACAAGCTTGAAGTTTTCTTCAATTCCTGCATACTTAATCGGTGGAAAGATTCTATTGTCACTTTACAGAGCACTAAAAAATTTTCTTCGTGGTCAGAAGACCTTGGAATAACAAGCAGATGCATTGAAGCGATTGCCTCTAAAGTCTTAACTCATCCATCGAAGGTGAGTTTGTCGCACATTTACTCTGGAAGGGAAAGAGATGACTAATCTTGTAATGGAGCGGAGAGCCAGAGACATAAACCACCAAGCAAACGGTGGTGGGCTAAAGATATAGCAGAATTAGGCATAGACCTGTATTGGAGAACCATGATGCAGTCAAGTCCGGTGGAAAAATACCATCTAATCTCATAGGGAGGTCTTGAAAATTTAAGCAGCTCGATGGAAAGATGCCATCTCTCTTTTCTTTATTCTTAACTTTTTTTTAAATTGATCAGGTTGATCTATTTGACCTGTAATTTGATCATTAAACTGGATCGATTACAGAATGAAATTTTAAAATTATGATTCAAATATCTTAGAATCAAGTATGTAGTAGCAAACTGAGTAATAGTAAATCTACTCAAATTTTATTTTTATAAACTATTTTAGTATAAAAATAAAAATAATTTTAAAAAAATATACAAGATAATCCTTTTTTTCTCGTAACAATAATTACTTAATAAACCTTAAAATTTTTCTCAAAATTCTTTAATATCAAGTTTGAGTATCCTCAAAAAAATATCCTCAAAATTCTGTTAATCATCAGTGGTTTTCTTACACCCTCTAATATTAAAATATAAAATCCTCAAAAAAATTAAAAAAAAAATCATAAAAACAAAAACCACATGTTAAAAGATTAAAAAAACCGCGTGTTTTAACTTTTTGTTAACTGCCGAAACAAACTATGAAGAAAGCTACCTTGCTTTCCCACGTGCTTTATATTTTGTTAATAATTTAAGCAGATTAGATATAGTCAACTGTCTCAAGAATATTAATATAATAAACAAGTTTCGTAGCGACCTTATCAGAACTGCTCATCTGGGAAAACTAAACTTTTCAGCAGTTGTCGGCTACTGGAATACCTCAAGAAAACTAGGTCGACACCATAACAAAATGGCGAAACAATGCCTTCCTTTTCTTTTGTTATTACAGGTTTGGTTACATCTAGCTGCCGCCCACTCCACCGTCAAATTTCTTCCTGGGTTTAAGGGGCCCCTTCCCTTCCACCTTGAAACAGGGTGAGCTTCAGACCTTCACTTTCATTGGTTTACTGATTTTACTACTCTATGCACGTTCATAAAATGCTAAAAAATTTGATCAAAATTGCGTTCATGTGATGGTGGGTTTGTGGAGTTATCAGATATGTTGGAGTGGATGAAGCGGAGGATGTGCAGCTCTTCTACTACTTCATCAAGTCCCAGAGGAATCCTAAAGACGACCCTCTCTTGCTTTGGCTAACTGGTGGCCCTGGCTGCTCTGCCTTCTCTGGTCTTGCTTTTGAAATCGGTAAGAGAAGCGACAGCAGCTCACTCAATTACATATATAATACTGCAATTGAAATGGACAGTCACTAAAACTATATATATTGAGTTTATCCAGAGCCATTGAAATTTTATGAATTTCTGATGTTTTATGTGCGCAGGTCCAATCAATTTTGAGGAAAAGGAATACAATGGGAGCTTGCCTACATTGGTTTTCAATCCATACTCATGGACACAGGTGATATTGCCCTCTGTACCTAGCAGGAACTGTTAGATTAGAAGCTGCATTTTCTACCATATTAATCTTATAGATGGCTGCGCTGTTGATTAATTTTCAGGTCTCCAGCATAATATTCTTAGATTTGCCTGTGAGCACTGGATTCTCCTATGCAAGAACCCCACTTGCTCTTCAGAGAAGCGACTTCAAACAAGTTTCGCAAGCTGAGCAATTTCTTCGAAAGGTGCAACTTTCTGTTCCGATTTGCAGTTGATAGGCAGAATATGTGGATTTATTTTTATTTTTTTTTCTTGATTGCATTATGTAGTGGCTAATGGATCACCAAGAATTCCTCTCAAATCCAGTTTACATTTCTGGTGACTCCTACTCAGGCATCATCGTTCCAGCTGTTGTTCAAAAGATTTCCAATGGTATGATACAAAATTGGCCATTATGATATCAAAATGACAGGGTCTGTTTGCATTTTTTTTAATTGCCAGTTTTTCTTTAATCCCGCTCGAGATTATCTTGAAGCAAGCTGTTCAATGGTTGCAGGGAACAATGATGGTATCAAACCACTAATAAATCTCAAGGTTCATATTATATATTTCACTACTTTCTTTCTTATTTATATAAAGAAAATGATGTCATTGACCCTGCAAGTTTTTATAAAAAGTGCCTATTTGTAGAAAAATAACTGGACTATATGTATTAAAACACTTGAAGGAAAAAAAAAAAAAACAGAAAGAAAACAAGAATTTACTTTCATGCTTGCATCTAAGGTTTGCTGATGGAAGTGGTGTTTTAATCTGTATGGTTGTAGGGATACACACTTGGGAACCCTTTTACTGATCCTACTTTTGATTTTAACTCAAGGATTCCATTTTCTCATGGAATGGGACTTATTTCTGATGAACTCTATGAGGTGATCCACTTGGTATTGTAATGTCTGTCTTACTAGCTCAGAGTTATGTCTAACTACTGCCACAAATTGCTTCAGTCACTGAAGAAAAGTTGCCGGGGAGAATATCAGTCGATCGACCCAAAAAATTCAGAGTGTTTGGAAAATCTGGAGGCTCGTGACAAGGTATTCAACCACAACTATGTTGTGTGAATGCCCTTCGTGTTCTTCCTTGGAATTTCATTGTTAATGCAACTAGAGCCATTTGCCTTCTTAGTGCATTTCAGAAATTGAAGAGTCCCATGTTTTGGAACGCAAGTGTCCTAGTGTTACCCCACGTCTGATAGATATGTTCGGCAAAAGAAGAAATCTCCGTGAGAACTCTCAAGAATTCCTCCATTTCAATCCTGATCTTCCTACCATCGGATGCCGTGTAATTCCCTTTCCCCTTCCTCTAATATGCAATATTCATACATACAAGAAAAGTAATTGTTAAGACAGGACATAATAATGATATAGAATGTTGACAGAAGATCATCGAGGAAACAGATAATCAATATAATTTTCTTTTTTTTACGAATTTATACAAGTTTGTTTCCGTTCCTTTCCTCATTTTGAAATTTGTCCTTGATGCCTACAGACTTATGGACATCTTCTTGCTACTTATTGGGCAAATGACGATAATGTCCGCAAAGCACTCCATGTGCGAGAGGTATGGGATTGAGAATAGTCGTCAGAATTAACTAGCAAGAAATGATTAGGTGAATAATGCGATCCTGTTTTGACGCAGGGAAGCATCGGGGAGTGGCAACGATGCAATTATAAATCACCTTATACTAATGAAATTAAGAGCAGCGTCAAGAATCATATAGACCTTGGGATAAAGGGTTACCGCAGATTGATCTACAGGTGGTTTTTTCTTTATTCATATCACATACTGTGACACTATATAGTTTGGTTGATATAGTCCGTCCCTTCATTGATTGAGCAGTGGCGATCATGACATGGAGGTACCATTCTTGGGAACTCAAGCATGGATAAGATCTTTAAACTACTCTATTGTTGATGACTGGCATCCATGGCACTTTCAAGGTCAAGTTGCAGGGTATGTTCTTCAAACGAATATTAGTTTTGATCAATCTGCTGATATTCTGCAACTATTCTCTAGCCCTTAATTTTCCTGTAGAAAGAGCCTCTTAAATGAAGAAAATGAGTGATTTGGATGTTTGTGCGTGCAGATACACGAGGACTTACTCTAGTCAGTTGACATTTGCGACTGTAAAGGTAAGGGATTCAGAATTTCTCCATTTTTGTTGCACTGATGATTCTAACATGTATATATTATTGGACTCAGTTTCAAGCTCTTACTTTGTACTTCTTTGTTTGGCTAATTTGTAGGGTGGAGGGCACACTGCTCCTGGATACAGGCCTGCAGAATGTTTTGCCATGTTTAAGAGGTGGATAGCTCAAGAACCTTTGTGACTAGGCTGCGACCAAACGCGCTGCCATTGCAGTGGCCAAGCTGAATTTTATAAGCACAAGTCATGCTTTGGGTTTCGAAAAGAGGAGATAGTGTTGAGTCACCAATCGAGGAGAAAAACTGTGTTGTTTGGTATTGCGGTAATTATTGTGGTTATAGTTTGAAAAAAATTATTTTATAAAAAGTATTTTTAGTTAAAGTTGGTTTGAAAAAATAGATATTTGATTTAAATTATGATTAAAATTGAGGTTGAATAAAAAGTAATTTAATGTGTTTGGTTAAGAATGCTTTTGAAATTGAGGTTATAAAATAATTTAAAAATATATATATTAATATTTATGGTTCTTAGTAAATTTAACTATTGTTATTATATCATGAAATAAATCATATTTTATATATATATAAAAAAATATTATTTTATTAAACTATCTATAATTTTATTATATATAAAATTTATTCAACAAGAACTATAATTTTCATGATTTTTTAAGCGTGTAATAAAATTAGATAAAATATTATCAGGAATAAAATTAAGATTACTGGACAAATAAATTAATTCATTTTAAATTAATTTTTTTCAAAAAAAAAATATTAACTGATTTTTTAAGGAAAAAAAAAAGATTAAAAAAATACTGTTCACTAAAACAGTTCATTATAAAGGGATGCTGCACTGTTTGAACAGTGCAGCCGCAAGAAGCAGGTAGGATCTTTTTCCAGCGTTCCAAATGTAAAATTTAATGGGATACATAAATAGTAATTTATGTTTTTTTTTTTTTCCAAACATTGTTGCTTTTATGTTTTAAGCAAAACACAACAACACAGACAAACACTTTCTAAGCAAACAATATTCTTCTCTCTTTTCATCCACACCATTAAATTTTTTAATAATCATAATATTATATGGTTATTTTCTTTTTTTTATATAAATAAAAAACAAAAATTTCTTATCCTTCTCACCCATATCTATCCCGATCATATCAAATCACGACGTCGTAGACGTGAAACAATTACGTTGACAACATAGTTTTCAAAAGATTTGAGATTTTTTCAAGTTCTAATTATGTCTTGCTGAGAGAACACCTCCAAACATAAACACAGCAACACCGGTACTCGGAAGATAGAACACCTCCAAACATGAACACAGCACTTCAACTCGTTCTAATTGAACTGTTTTACAAAATAGGTTGCAAATATGGATAACAAAACATAGAAGGGCATGGACTCTGGATTGAAACACTTGAAGGTTATACACATTCAGACAGGATAGCAAAACATTCAGCACAAAAGAGGTCCCATTTTGCAGAGATCCACTTACTTACCCATATCACCTGGCAGAGTTCACCGTCGAGCTCTCTAATTATACATTCATGGTAGCTTATAGCTAGTTAGCAAACCTAAAGCACATACTAGAAAACAAACACCTTAATAGAACAGACTTGCTAGTTAAAAGAGACAAGAAAAGCATTAGAAGTAACATTTTCTGGTAAGCCCTAATCACCCTCAGTAGCAATTTCGTCCATGATATTTGCCATCACCTCTTGAGACTCCCTCAGCAAATTGATACTTGTGTTAAGCTTCTCACGCTTGCTAGCCACAGTTGGGGATTCCACAAACAGTTTTTCTATTGCAACACCACCACCAGTACCCAACAACTCATTAACAATCTCCTTCTCCATCTCCTTGTTCACCAAGTTTCGGATACTGAGCTGGAGATGCAGAGCCATATTGTCAACCAACCTCATCAAGACAATCTCCCAGTAAGCAATCAGCCTCATCTTCAAGTCAAAAGCTTGAAGAAGAACATGTTTATAACGCCTAAGATCTCCCACTACTACCTCTCTCGAGCCATCAATCACCACCTTGGAAGATCCAGATCTCGTAATGTTGTCATTGACTGTATGCTGCTGTGCCATGAGCTTGTTCCATTCCTTCATATATTCTGGATTACATGTGTAATCCGTTTCCTTCTCCATCTGGACAATCTCTGTTACCCAATTAATGGACTGCTCTTTCATTTTAGCTACAAGGTTATGGCCTGCTCGTCGGGTAGATAACTGAATTTGGTGATAGCTCTCTGAGTGATGATTCAAAACCGAAATGACCACCTCTTCAATGTAAGTCCACACTTTTTCGACGAACTCTATTGGTAGCTTTGACATTCCTTCAACCTGTCGCTGCATGATGGTTCGGAAGGCAGTTTGAGGAACGAAATTGGGCAACTCGATCCCTTTTGTTTCCTTCAGAACCTCAATCTCATTCATCATAAAGTTCTTTGTATGGTCAGAGCAATTATGAAGTTCAGTTGAGAATTGATTGAGCATTTCAACCAATCTAGCAGCGCAGTGCATATTTTTTTCATCTGGGTATTCATCAGTTTCCCCTCTTACAAGGAGTTTCCTCAAAGACTCCTTGGAAGATCCAATAATGCCCATGAAAGCTGCCATGACCTCAGCAACTGACAACAACCTTCTAGGTATCCTATTCAGCTCTGAAATACTCGCTTTCAACTTCTCATTAATCTTTCTGACGATATCAGGCAAACACTTGGCAATAATATTAGCCTGAATTCGCACCAGTTTGTTAGCCAAAACTTGAATACCCACTGTAGATTTTTCAATCTTGGACAAAAGTTGATGTGTCGCAAACAGTGCAGCTTCTTCCTTCCTTGCATCCTCATAAGACTCATTACCAATACGGTTTCTAACACACACATAACCAAGGCCTATATTCACATCATTTCTAGTGACCTTCTCTAGTAACCCTTCGGGTGTTTTATCAACCTTTGTAACCACAGCAAGAGTCCTCTCACCGTTCTTGTCGACTTTCTGTGACATCATTATGGATTCACATGTGGAAAAATCAACGTTCGCAGACAAAACATTGAGTATAACACTCTCATCAGGACTAATATACTTCATTATAATATTTGCAATCTGCTCATAGATATTTTCAGGTTGACCATGAACAGGAACTCTTGTGATTCCAGGGAGATCAACAAGTGTAAGATCAGGAACGCCATTCTTTTTCACTACAAGAGTTAATTCAGTGTTAGATATGCCCTTACCGTTGCCTGCAATCTCATCAGTGGCCCGTTTAATAGCATCAGCAACGTGGGCCTCATCAGTCGACACTGTTTGGTCCTTGAACTGCAAGAAAATCTCTGGTACAAGAGATGGGTGATGTTTAAGCCTCACAATGAGAGGCACTCCAGTGCAAATGCCATCGCCACGGGGAAGATTGATACAAGCCAGAGATTCAAGAACACTGGATTTTCCTGAAGATTGATCGCCAACAACAACAATGGTCGGGAGCTGTATGCCTTCTTTCATGACATTGAGTTGCCTCAACCTGTCAACTGCATCAAGGAGAGGTCTGATACGATCGTTCGAAGATGACACAATAGGTAAACGATCATGAAAAACAGGATCATCGGCATGAACTTCTTCTTTTGCATTAGCTTCACGTTCATCAAATCCTTGGAGTGTTGCAGAAGGCTTCTTACCACTACCCATTATCTCTGGTATAGATGAAGCAGAGATTTAATTCTTCAAGGGTAAAAGATCGAATATTAGGGAAGCTAAAATTTATAGCATGCAGGAGTGGGGTGGCGCATTTGACTGAAAAATCTCATATTAGTCTCAGTTATAAACAGACTCGACGTTGCCAAAAAAATTCAATGTTTTTTTACTATGTTTTATACTGTTTATTTTAAAAAATAAAAAAAATATTATTTTAATATATTTCAATATAAAATACATTTAAAAAAATTACAATCACAATTTTAAATATTTTAATTTAAAATATACAAAGTGAACAGTGTAACTATATTTTTGAAGATTTTAAAAATCAGATGTTTTGAAAAATTTTAATTATTTTATTTTTAATTATTTTTTATATTTTAAAATTATTTTGATATGATAATATTAAAAATATTTTTTTAAAAAAATATATTATCTTAATATATTTTTTAAAAATATTTTAAAAAATAACAGCTCTATAATTTGGTTACCTAGTTATTGAATTTTTTTATTTTAAATTAATTTTTTATATTTCAAATTATTTTAATATATTAATATTAAAAATTATTTTTAAAAAATAAAAATTATTTTTTTAATACATTTTTAAATAAAAAAAAATTTTAAAATTAACAGTTAACACCCCTTAAAGCCACGGGAATGATGGTCTACTTTCACGGGGAGTAGTGAAAGGACAAATCAACAGAAGGGTACAACAGTGGATAGATGCAGGGAATCAAACATCAATTGATACTTGCAGAGAAAGCAAACAATTGGAGTGATTAGAAGGATCCTTGTATTTTATACGTCGTTCAATTTGGCACGTTTCCTCATTACACTTTGCAATCCCATCCCTGTCCCCCGGATTGGTTCTCATTCAATTAATTTTGGATCCCTCATTAGCCGCTGAAAGCATAGTTATATATTTGAAATAAAAATTAAAAAAAAAATATTATAACGCATTCAGATAATTTATCTACAAAATTACTAAACAAACTAAAACATTAAGGCATTTTAAAATATGCTCCACCGATCGATTTTCTTCTCTCTTTTTTCGGTCCTCAAATTGGATTTTATTTTTTTTCATCCTCAATTTTTCTTTTTTTAATGGCCAAATTATTGATCAATTTATCAAAATATTTTAAGGATAGACAAATTTAAAAGACAAGGAATCAAAATATAAAACAAGTAGAAATAACATGATAAATCTAAAATTCTTGGATAAAGTACTATCTAATCCTTGTAATTGTAATTTAGTATGAAAGTTTATTTTTATTGCATTTTTGCCCCTAAGTTAGATAAAGTAAGGAGAAAATCATTCTAAAGTGAAGAGGAGATAGAAACTTGTCAATTTGGCCACTTTACTACAACAAAAATTATTATTATTGATATTAATAGATTTTATTTAACTAGAGTAGTTTGTTGTGGTTTTGTTTTTTCTAAATTTAAATGAGAGGACAGATTTGGATTTGGAAAGTTTTTTTCAATTTAGATAGAATTTCAATTTTTAAACCTATTTTTAGATTTTTAGGGTCATTAGATGGTTTATAAAGGATTTTAATGATTTTTTTTAGTTGTTTTTTATTTAAAAATAGATTTTTGAGATCATAAAACATCTCTTTGTTTTTCAGCTACCCTAATGATAGTTGGATTCTAGGTTGATAAAAGATTAACTTATATTGATTCATGTCAATCTAATATTTTGCTACCTTAATAATTTTTATAAAAAAATGTCAAATGTGATGAACCATGTTATTGGGTTTTTTTAATCATATAATATATTTTTACATTAAAAAATTTAATCAAACCAATAATCTAAATTAAAACTATAATGATTTGAAGTGTTATGATTTGATAAAAAAAAAAAAAAAACTCCTTCAAAAAGCCACCGAAAAATTTCAGTTAACTACTAGCTCTGCTAGGTGGGTTGCATCGTTTCCTGCTTCTTTTATTTACAGTAAAAAAATAAGAACATGTTTGTTTGCGTGGTAACTTCCACGTTTAGATTAAACCACAATTTTAGTGTGTTTGGTTAGCTACAAACCATATTTTTTAATTGTTGGAAACCGTAAAACCTATGTTCCAATCGCAGATTGGACAAAAGCAACTCAAACTTGCTTTTGATTGTGTTTGTTGTTTAGAAAACATGGCAACGCAGTTTATATTACACATTTCCTTTTCTTAAAAATAATCTTGTTTGGTCTTCTTCTCTCATCAATCTTTTCCTAGTCTCTCCACTGTTCTTCCCTCACTCATTCCAATTTCACACAGACAAAACACACTAGCCTTATTTTATACCTAATTAGAGATCCAACAACCTTTGAGAATAATTGAAGCTTCTCAACAAATCATTTAAGGGGAAAAAAAACCCACTCATTTCTAACCCAAATACATGTTTTAAACTATTTTTTGACACCAGATCATATTGGGTGGAAATGTAATGCACATGATACAAGAATATTTATTGAGATGATTGACAATCCAAATATAAGATTTTTGAAGCCACTAGAAGATATTGAAAAATAAAAAAAAATAAGGGTTTTGTTAAATTTGAATAATTTTATTTTTTATCCGCAATAGAAAATAAGATCATTATCTTGATGCAGGGAAGTATTATTTCGTTGATTCAAGATATCCAAATGAATACGGTTATTTGAGGCTATATAGAGGTGAGAGTTATCATTTTTTAAAATTTTATCGATGACGACAACCGCAAAGTCAAGAAAAAATATTCAACTGTGTCCATTCATCGTTATGATGTGTAATAAAACGTATCTTTGGGTTTGGAAGAAAATATAGAGAATCTTGCAAAACATGTCCGTGTTTCCTTATAAAACACAAGTACAAATTGTTGTTGCATCAATGACAGTACATAACTACATTCGAAGGAAGTCGATTCAAGATGTTGCATTTAACAAGTTTGATCGCCACCTAATTTTTTTCTTGATGATATTTTAACCGATACGGTTCCATGATCACAAACACATGGGCACCAGAGAGCTTCACATATGAATTATGTTCGTGATGGCATTGCAATAAATTTGGTGGGGCAATAATTTTTTTAATAAAAAATAAACAATTTTCTTTCTATGTCGATTATTGTGTGTACTAGATGTTATTTTTTCTATTTAAAAATATAATAAATTAATTTATGTCTTTTTTAGTCCTTTTATATACAACATCAATCCCGACTATAATTTCAACCAAACATATTATGAAATAATTTTAGATTAAAAAAAAACTCAAACCACAATTTTAACCAATCACACATTTTATATGAAGAATGATACCGGTTGTTTTTTAAAGTGTTTTTCATTCTAAAATACATTAAAATAAGATTTATTTTTATTTTTTAAAATTATTTTTGATATCAACTTATCAAAATGATCTAAAAATATAAAAAATAAATTAATTTCAAGTAAAAAAATTTAAATATTTTTAAAAACACTTTCAAAACACAATATTAGTAAGCTCGTTTGTTGGTTGTAGTTGCTTTTCAAATAACTTTTCATGTTAAAATACATGCCAATAATTTTTTTTATTTTTAAAAAATTATTTTTGATATCAGCATATTAATTTAAAAACACTAAAAACATATTAATTTAAACTTAACAAAAAAATTAAAAAAAAATTAAATATTTTTAAAATACAAAAATAAATAGGAATAACCATTTCCAAACCAACCATAACAAAAATAATTACTTTTATCAAATCAAATTAAAAAAAAAAAAAAAACACATTTTAATACTATTTGTTTTTTACTGGACTGTACTGTGGAAGGTAGACTTACCTTCTGGTGAAAGAGCTAGGTGTGTCAGGCTGGCATGGCGTCGCCCTTTATTGCTTGACAGTTGAAAGAAAAATAGAGTGAGGTGGCGTTCTCTGTTGCTTGAACAGGACAGGGGCTGTTGCCTGCCATTATTTTCCTCTCGAGCCTATTAGGGGAATGGGGTTATAATTACTTTTTAAAACATTTTTTAATATTTTTTATATTAAAATAGAGAGAGACAAATATACATGGGGAGATTTTATTTTCTCTCCTACTGAATTAGGATTTTTTTTCTTTTAATTTTGTCCCATCTTGATTTTCTATTTATTTTTCAATCTTCTATTTATCTTGGTCTGATTTCACGGGGAGTGGTGAAAAGACAAATCAACACAAGAGTACAACAGTGGACAGAGGCAGGGAATCAAACGTCAATTGATACTTGGAGAGCAAGCAAACAATTGGAGTGATCAGAAGGATCCTTGTATTTTATACGCCGTTCAATTTGGGACGTTTCCTCATTACACTTTGCAACCCCATCCCTGTCCCACGGATTGGTTCTCGTTCAATTAATTTTGGATCCCTCATTAGCCGCTGAAAGCATAGTTATATATTTGAAATAAAAATAAAAATAAAAATTATATTTTTAATCAACAATCTAATTTTTTTATTCAAACATATATTTTATTCATTGAAAAATATATTTTTTGTTGGGACATCTCGATTAGCTAATAGTAAAAAAAAAAAAAAAAATAGCTGCCGCTTGTTTTATGTTAATCAGAAACCTAACTAGTATTTAAAGTCTTTTAGATAAGGTGATAGATATATCAAATAAAAAATTAAAATTAAAATATTTATAATATTTTAGGTAAGGTGCTATATATCAGATAAAAAAATTAAAAGTATTTTAAAATATTTTATTAAAAATAAGTTATTTCATGTTTATTTTTAATAGTAAAAAATTATTTAAAAAGTAGAGATGAGTAAAAAACCAAAAAACCTATTAAACCGAGAAAGTGAAGAAATTTCTTTTAAAAAACTGAACAATAAAAAAAAATGATTAGAATGTTGAAAAAACTAACAGGTTCAGTTTTACAAGACTGCAATTGAAAAAACCGAACCGAACCCAAATCTAAAAAACCGAGCCAAATAAAAAAAACCAATCCAAACTGGAAAAAAAGAGTCAAAACCAAAAATACCGAGACAAACCGAGCCAAACCGAAAAAAATCAAGCTAAATTGGTTTGAATCGGTTTTTGTTCTAAAAAACTAAATCAAAACAGGTTAGTTTGAACTGGTTTCAATTTGGTTTTGATTTTTTTAAAAAATTTAGTTTAGTTATTTTTTTTTTAATAAAAACTGAACCGAACCAAAGATAATGGGGTTTTAAGACATTGATTTAGACCCGGGTTTGGTAATAAAATCTAGTCTTCATTAGTATGGGCTTATGACCTGAGAAGATGGTTACGTATTATTGAGCTTTGGCCCAATATCTCGTTTTATGTCATAAGTGTGCTTGAAAATCCCGCTATTTACACACATCGGCCCATATGGTTTAATATTATTTACATTGAAATAATTACAAGTATAAAAATCATAATAAACCAAGGTGACATTTTTCCAATTTAAAATATTATTCTTATTTTTGTTAATTTAGTTACTGAAAATATTATAATAAATTAATGTTTCATATGATCGTTTTAATTTAAAAACATAATACTAAATTTACCCACAACACAATATTATAATTCTAAAACTTTTCTTAGGCAGTGCTTTTATTTTGATGAATAATCAAGATTTAAAATATTTGATATTTTTTACCGATCCTAGCCAGTGCTGTGCTATTTAATAACAAGCTTCATTATTGAGGATTTTATTTGGATTTATTCTTCTTTATAAGATTTAATGTAGATCTAGAATCTTTCTGAAGTAATTTTCATTTCAGTTCTTTCCTAAATCCTTTTTCAATTTTTTTTTTCAATTAATATTGATGTTCGGGTAAATTTGTGTATATATCAACTAATTTCACGGATTCTAAAATTAACGATCATATAAGCTTCCAGCAATCTTAAAATTTATAATACTCGAATTGCTCACCTCTAAATAACAAACTCCTTTCCTATAAATCCCATTTCAATATTGACCTTGTTGATTCTTGCTACGTCAGACTCACTAGAATAGTAATAACCAGAGATTATGAGCATTAAGCACTGGAAACGCAGTGATCCTGGTTAGTGATTATCTTAGAAGATTTCTTGGAATATGTATTTATAAGTAAATTTTGGATGGTTATATCTGTATTTAAATTCTCTTGGCTCACTTCGTTTTAATGATTCCAAGTGATTTTTTTTTCTAATTTTATTCATTAATTTTAGATGGATTGTTTGGTTGCTGGGAACATGCTTGCAAAATGATTTTGGGTTGGGAAAATGTTAGAGATATAGGACCAATTCTTACAGACAGCAACATACCAAGAAGACATGGTCGAGGTAAACCATGGCATCGACTAATAGAGAAAGCCAAAAGGATATGCTGAGCATATGATATGAATTCAAGGTCCTAACCTTTTTCCTTATAACTTGAGATTTTTTCCTTCTTAAGCCGATATTCAATATTACTGTTTCTAATGGAGGAATAAATCAATAATGTTCTAGTTCTTAGGGAGAATCATGTCACTGACTAACAGATCGAGTCCTTGGTTTTCCAAAATAGTGTAAGACAAAGTGCTTCGAATCATTGCTATTTGACTCGGACCTGCTCTAAAAAAGTCGAGGCATTTCGAATTGTTTGTTGATACGAACAAAATCAAGGAAAACCTCTGAAATTATTCCAATATTGTAACTCAGAGGATTAGAGCACGTAGCTATGAACCACGGTGTCGGGGGTTCAAATCCCTCCTCGCCCACAACAAGCCAAAAAGGGAAGGACCCATCCCTTTGAAGGTACGAAAATTATGATCGGGATAGCGGATCCAAATATTGAATGGTGATATGGGTGGGGGTTTCCGAGGAATACAAATAACCTCCGTTTCTTTTTAGCTTTGGAGAGCATCTGGAATAACTAGTGAATTACAATTGTATTGTACAACAATTGGTGCACTAGTCTTAAAGGGAGTGTGTGCGAGTTGTTTATTTAAAGAATAGGCTGGATTGAACCAGCTACATTTTTTTGTTTTGTTTAAACTAGGAAATTTAACTAGAAAAAAAAGGTGCATGATCCTGCGAATTACTCCATAAATTAAAAAATCATCTTTAAGAACCATAGCATTTCGTGATTCATTGGTAAATAGATTATCCCTTTCAATTGGTCTACAATGTCATTGTAGAGAATTCCTGTCTTGTTTTCCACATACTTATTTCATTTCATTTTCTCCATTGAGATACATAACTTATCTTGCCATTTCTTTTTTTTTTTTTTTGTCTAGAGAAAGTGACAACTTTTATCGCAAGGATTACCTTTATCAGAGGGGCAACATGTAGAAACTATCATAGGATGAGGAACATTACAGCGATTATCTTGTTATTGTTAGGATAAGTTGTGAAACAAAACAAAAAAAAATTAGTGTCCTTGCTTTTAAATCTATAGCATACTGTTGATTGTTCATGGAGGGATGAAAATCTAACTACTTGTTTTCTTTGATTGAAGAAGCTACAAAATATAACTATTAGCATCTATCTTCGCTGCTAGAAGGATTGGTCTGGCAACTGTTGACGTGAGACACTAAGAAAGACAGTAGTAAAGATTGGGTGTGATGGAGACTCCTTTGTGGTGGCAGATTTGAGAGATGTATTAAAGACTCACCCTGACAATATTCTAAGGATTTATTTAGGAAATGGTTATGCTCAAGCTCTTGTTAGTGAAGAGATATATAGCAGCAACATATCTTGAGGTTTCTTGCATCAAAGTTTTCCTAGCTAAACATTGCAAGGGATTCACTAATCTAGGACCAACATATAGAGTTGGTAGTTTTGGATTTGTGAGTATCGTTTCACCATTAACGTCTCATTATTTCCATGTGTTTTCAATTCTACAGCGTTTTCAGTATTGTTAGAGGATTATTTGATCTTATGTTTACAGGTTTTTCCAAGAAGTTCCCCGTATCTTCTTGACATTTCAAAAGCAGTTGTGGAGGTAGTAGAAAATGGGGCATTAAAAGACCTCGATAATTTTTTGACCTCTTCGTACAAGTGCTAGGCCTCGGAATCCAATGACCATCCGACTGTTGGTGGGAGAAACCACTAGTGATGGCTTTGAAACACTTAGAGGGGATAAAACACAAAGTTTTATTTCAAGAACAAAAGCTTACAATAACACAAAATCTTACAATACACGTCCTCTCTCTCTATATTTAGTGTTTCTCTTTAAACTCTCCACACATAATAACATAAGTTTAGCAGCCTATTTATACATAAATTCAAAACAAGAAAATTCAAACTTTTAGGTGTGAAGGTTGCTGGCGGCATGCAGCTAGGTGGTGGTAATTGGTGGCTGACGGCTGGTCGGTGACAGCTGGTGGCTGATTGGGCAGTGGTTGCCTTCCTTGACCTTCTAGATTGAGTTTAATACAACAAATCTCTCCTTTAAACTCAATCGAGGGATGTCATGCCAAGCATGAATTTTAATCTGATAAATACTTCTCCCTTCAATGGCTTTGTGAAGATATCTGCAACTTGATTATTTGTTTTGCAGGATATCAGTTCGACTTCTTTATTCTTCACATGTTCTCGGATAAAATGGTGAAGTGTATCAATGTGTTTACTTCTTTCATGATACACCGGGTTCTTTGCCAATGCAATCGCTGATCGATTGTCAATATAAATCTCTGTAGGATTTTCTTAAGGAAATCCCAGAAACTTTAGCATATTCCTTAATCATATTGAATGGCATACGACTGAGTTGGCAGCAACATACTCAGCTTCACAGCTTGATAACGTTACAATCGATTGCTTCTTGGATGACCATGTGAAAGATGTATCTCCCATGAAAAAGACAAACCCTGTTGTGCTTTTCCTTTCATCCAGATCTCTACCTCAATCACTATCCGAGTAGCCTACAAGATTGAAATCTTTACTTGAGGTATAAAACATACCTTCATTCATTGTGCCTTTGATGTAGCGAAGAATTCTCTTGGCTGCATTCAAGTGAGACTGGTCTGGTGTCTCCATGTATCTGCTGATAAGTCCGACTCCGTAGAGTATATCCGGTTTGGTACATGTCAAGTACCTTAAGCTTTCTACTAAGCTTTTGAAGTAAGTTGGATTAACATTTCCAACCTTGCTCTTCCTTAATTCTACTCCATTCTTAACTGGAGTTGATACCGGATTGCAGCTTTCCATCTTGAACCTTTCAAGAATATCTTTGGCGTAACCATTTTGGGATACAAAAATCCCTTCTTCTTTCTACGTTACTTTTAAGCCAAGAAAATGTGATATTAGACCAATGTCAGTCATCTCAAACTCCTGTACCATGCTTTGTTTGAAGTCTTCAAACATGGTAGGGTTGTTGCCGGTGAATAGCAAGTCATCAATATATAGGCATGCAAATAATATGCTGTCATCTGCTTCTTTCTTCACATATATTGCGTGTTCATATGGACATTTTTCAAATCCATTATCTTGAAAATACCTGTCAATTCTGGTATTCCAAGCACACAGAGCTTGCTTCAAACCATAGAGAGCTTTCTTCAACTTGTATACTTTGCCTTCATTTTCAGCTTCAATGTATCCAAGTGGTTGTTCAACATAGATCACTTCTTCTAGGAAGCCATTAAAAAATGCTGACTTTACATCGATTTGATAGATCTTTCATTTATGTTGTGCAGCTAGTGAGATCATCAGTCTAATTGTCTCTGGCCGGGCTACTGGAGCAAATACTTCTCCATAGTCAATGCCTTCTCTCTGTTTGTAGCCTTGAGCCACTAATCTGGCTTTATATCTTTGCACTTCTCCTTTTGCATTCTTCTTTATCTTGTAGACCCATTTGACACCTATTGCTTTCTTGTTTTCTGGTAGATAAGTCAGCTTCCAAGTATTATTCTTCTCAATGGCATGTATTTCTTCATCCATTGCTTTAATCCACTTCTCTTCTGTGATAGCTTCATTAAAGCTTAGTGGGTCACTATCTGCAAAGAAATAAAATAGAGTTGTATCTTCCATGACTTGAGTGGCATGGTACAACTTTTCAAGATTTCTCATCCTTCTTGGTCCTTCTGATGAGGATGCTGATAGTGGTGTTGATGATGATGATTCTGGTGTGTTCCTCCTGTTGAATGTAAGGAATCTGTGTATCGGACTTTGTGGTTCATCTGCTGGCACAATCGGTTCTTCTGTAAGTACTGTTGGTACTTTTTTATCTTCAAGGATCAAATCAGTGTTGATCCATTTGACTGCTTTTTGATCATCATTCCATTCCCAAGATTTATCTTCTTCAAAGATAACATCTCTACTCATAATTACCTTTTTTGTGATGGAATTATACAACTTGTATCCCATCCTTCTTTCACTTTATCCGACAAAGATGCATTTCTCGCTTTTATCATCGAGCTTTGTCCTTCTTGCATCTGGGATCTTTGCATATGCCACACAACCAAAGACTCGAAGATGAGTAACACTTGGTTTGTGACCACTCCATGCTTCTTTCGGAGTGACACCTTGCAAACTTCCAGTTGGGCAGCGATTCAGTAGATACACTGCACATGATACAACTTCAGCCCAGTATTGCTTGGGCAACTTCTTTGCTTTGAGCATACTTCTTGCCATGTTAAGAATCGTTCGATTCTTCTTTTCAGCTACACCATTCAGCTGTGCTGTATAAATTGGTGTTGTCTGATGTTTGATGTCTTGTTATATATAAAAGGCTTCAAAGTCATTTGCTGTATATTCTCCACCTTGATCAGATCTTACGGTTCTGATCATGTAACCACTTTGCTTTTCCACAATTGCTTTAAAATCTTTAAAACAATTGAATACTTCTGACTTCCTCTTCAGAAAGTATATCCATATTTTTCTGCTAAAATCATCAATAAAAGTGAGGAAGTACCTATTTTGTCCAGTCGACATAGGCTTTGTTGGGCCACACACATCTATGTGCATTAACTCCAATGGCCTCTTTGCTTTCCAGTTGACTTCTTTGGCAAAACTAGATCTGTGATGTTTGCTGAGGACACAACTCTCATAAACTTCATTTGGATGATCAATGTGAGGCAAACCTTTGACCATCTTCTTGCTTACTAGCATCTTTAAACTTGTGAAATTCAGATGTCCAAGCCTTAGGTGCTAAAGCCATCCTTCACTGTTAGTGATGGCACTTAAACACCTTGCTGCATCATACTGGATGTTTAAAGGAAACATCTTATTCTTGAATATTTTCACATAGGTAATTAGTCTCTCATTGTAGTCTCTAATTGTCAAATGACAATTCTTCGTGAAAAGAGTATAACCTCTCTCCATAAGTTGACCTATGCTGATCAAGTTCTGCTTTATGGCTGGACATAATAAACATCGGCGATGTAGCTGTGATCGTCGTTCTTCAACTTGATTGGGATGTTGCCTTTACCTTTGAATGGAACCTTTGAGGTATCTCCAAAAGTAATTAGACCTTGTATGGTCTCATCTAGATCACCAAATAACTCTTAGTGGCCACACATGTGATTACTGGCTCTAGTATCTAGATACCATATATTCTCCTGTTTCTCGCCAAGTCCTTGTTGGACAAGTAATGCAGCTGCTTCTCTGTGATCCTTCTCTGTATAGTTGGCTTGTTCACGTATCTCTAACGGAGCTTTCTTTCAACATTCAGTGCTATAGTGTCTAAATTGATTGCAACTATAACACTAGATGTTCCCTCTTGTCACGGTTATTGTAACCGCCTCGTCTTCCTCTAGGAGTGAATGCTTGTTGTCCTCGACCTTCTCTGGTGGTGTTTCTACCACCTCTTCCTCTAAAGCTTGTATTCCAAGATCCTCTTCCTTGGAATCTCTGAAATCCTCCTCTGGATTGTTGACTTCTTTCTTGAGTGGTATATCCACTTGTTGAAGTCTCCCCTTGCTCATATCTATCTTTAAGAGACAGCTTTGCTTGTAAGGCATGCTTAATGGTCTTATCTCCATTTCTTTTTATAATCTTTTGCTCATAAGCTTGCAAAGAACTCATGCTCATCCAATGTCAACTTGTCCACTTCTTTGGACTCTTCAATTGCAACAACAACAAAATCAAATTTTAGATCTAGGGATCTCAAAATTTTCTCAATAATTCGAGAAACTGTGATGGCTTCTCCATTTCTTCTCATCTGATTGACTATCACCATAATTCTTGTGTGATAATCAGAAATAGATTCTGAGGACTTCATCTGTAATAATTCAAATTCACCTCGTAAAGATTGAAGACGAATCTTTTTGATTCTGTCAGCACCTTTGTATTTTTATTGGAGAGCCTCCCATATGTCTTTTGATGTTTCAGTGGAAGCAATGATCTCGAATGTGTCTTGATCAAGACCTTGATAGATGATGGTCTTTGCTTTGTTGTCTTTCTTTCTGTTGACTTTCAGGGCTTGCTTCTGTGCCTCTTGTAGAGCATCTTCTGCTTCTTTGGACTCTGGTTCATCATAACCATATTGTACAATATCTAAACACTCTTGTGAACCAAGGAATGCCTTCAATCTGATGCACCAACTATCATAGTTGTCTTTGGTCAGCTTTGGGATGAGTGTTTGTGTACTTTCCTGTAGTCATTTTACTCTTTTAATGACTATATCACCCTTTGGGAGCCGAATTTGGCAAAACGAACACTGTAAATCGATCCGGAATGGTCCAAATAGTACGGAACCGATCTGACTTTGTTGAAATTGGGTAAAAAATAGGGTGAACTGGTCAAAAAACCGATTCTGTACGGCGGGCGGTTTGCTGGGGTCGAAACGGGAATATTTGGGGAATATTCGGTCAGCTCGGCTGCGCTCTGAGTACGGCACTGCTTGTGGCTCGGCGCGGTTGGATATCGGCTCAGCTTAGACTGCTCAAATATGGCGCGCGTGTGGCTCAGTCGTCGTCTACCTCTGGGCGCGTGGGCTGCGCGTGGGCGAACAGTGCAGAATCTTCAAGCGGCGCGTGTGGCTCACCGCGGGCTCCGATAAGGCTGTTCTTTGCACCAGTGAGTTCGTATGGAGGAGCTCTACACTGTGGAATGATCAAAACTTGTTTTTGATAAATTTAAAAATTCAGGTATATCCCAAAACACTTCTGTTTTCTGAAGAACGGGGCTCTGTTACCAATTGTTGGTGGGAGAAACCACTGGTGGTGGCTTTAAAACACTCAGAGGGGATAAAACACAAAGTTTTATTTCAAGAACAAAAGCTTACAAGAGCACAAAAGCTTACAATACACGCTCTCTCTCTTTATATCTAGTGTTTCTTTCTAAACTCTCCGCACAGAATAACATAAGTTTAGCAGCCTATTTATATACAAATTCAAAACAAGAAAATTCAAACTTTTAGGCATGAAGGTGGCTGGCAGCATGCGGCTAGGCGGTGGCAGCTGGTGACTGGCGGCTGGTCGATTATAGCTGATGGCTGATTGGGCTGTGGTTGCCTTCCTTGACCTCCTGGATTGAGTTTAATACAATACTGACAGACTACGACTTTCCAGCTTCCTGGAACTCTTTGGATTACCGTTGGAGCATCCACAATTGCTCTTCTGCTCTTTTTCACTTATTATCCCGCAAGAAAATAAGAATAGCCCCGAAGAAGCAGCAGCGGACGAACCACCGGGACCAGTACCAGCAGCAACAGCCACAGGAACAGCAGCAGCAGCCGAAGCCAGCAGCATCAGCCACAGCAGCAGCAACCTGATCCATCTGCAACAGAATGATTGATCTGGACAACAATAAGGAAACGCAGCAAGATCCAGCTACACATGAACAAGGGTCCTCCGTTTAGAAAATGGAAAATGCAGGCAAAAGAAAAGCCCAAGGTTTTGGTGGCCGTTTTTCTCAGCTCTTACATTAGATAAATTGAGATAAATTGCATCCATATTTCATCATCAATAGAAAAAAGAAATGCCTCACACTTGTATGTATACCCTAATGTCCTAAATGAAAAGGGCATGCCACCAATGTCTCTTTTAACATGTAAACTGTGAAGTCTGGAAAACCCCAGCTGTTAAGATTACTGAAGACTTGTTTAAAATACAATATAGGTCATAAGTTACCAAGAAGGATTCATCTCAAGCCATTTTGTGATACACTTAAATCTGAATCATCTATCTTCTGTCCAAACACTCTTATTCCCAGCTCCAAAGCAAGGGAAGGGGTAGCAGCAGGACCCAGATTCAAGATCTAGACTTCTTTCTCAGAGGGTTTGAGGGAAAATTAATGGCAAAGCCAGCAAAAACTGGAACTTCTATTCCTATTGTCGGGAAATTATTTCCAAGCATTTATGGTTCAAGTGCTCTCGTACATGGAAATCCGACAATGCTGATAATTATTTTTCATGTCTGATAAATGTTGATGTAAACTTCAGAATGGATCCACGATCAAACCATCCATCAGTACACATACAATACTACACAACTTTTTACGAATTTTACTATATACAATTGGGAATATATATATATATATATTCAGTTTTTTAGTAATAATTTGAAAAATAAAAATTATTACAACAAAGATGACATTGAAAAAGAAAAAAAAATTCTGACATCAAAGTAAGCATCAAAAAACACTTCCCTGACAGCCCACCCTTCCTTCTTTCAGACCCATAAACCATCATACTCTGCCTTCCAACATGACTTATAAAAAGAATAAACAACATTTAATATGAAAAAGAATCATCATCACCAGCCATAGCAACCCTCCTCCTAAGCAGTTAAAGCAAGAAAAATAATTTTTTTTTCTTTTTATCTGACAGCTACTTCTTCTTTTTTCTTTTTGTTTTTTGGGCTCTTTTAAATCACAGATGCACATGATTTTCTCTGCTCGCCATCCAATCATGCAAATCTTGAGGGGTCCCTGCAAGATGTGAACACTGCACGTGAATGCACAGCTTAGTTGGCAGCAGCTCAGGGAGAGATCCAAATCTTAGCCCCAGCTCTTCAAAATGTTTGTTACCATCTTTTCCCAGTAAATTTTCCGAGCATGGTCAAGTGAGTAATGAACTCTACCTACCTTTGCTTTCAAACACCAAAATATTCCTATCCCACTTAATTAAGCATCCAAGAAAAATTTTTGGATGCTTAAGATGCTCCAAAATTTTCTTCATTGTTTTGTAGGGACTAGTCAGATAATGAAATCATGTCACTTCGTACCATTTTCCTGTTGTCCCATGATAAAGAGGATTTACTTTTCACTATTAACGTTCTTGAAACAATCACTTGAGAGGAGCTAAACTCGAAGAAGCTGCCTTTCTTTTTCGGTTGTAGGAGTTGTGGGGTCATTTGTTCTGGTTGATGCTGCTGTTCGTTTTATCCATCTTTAGGTTTTGTTGCTGATAAACTTGCCTCAGTCTCTCTATTTCCTTCCTCAATGCTTCTTGATGAGCTGCATTTGTTCCAAATCAATTAGCTAGTCTGGCCAATCCAGTATTAAACATATATTGCGACCATCAAGCTTGAGTCCTCCAAATTTAAAACAGTCAATGCATTTGAGCATGGCAAGCAAGAAACATTATTGCATATGCAAGGTTAGTGGAGACCAAACCAGTCACATTATAGAAAATCACCGCGAAAACTCATGATTGTAGCCGGATCTATTACAATTTGGGTTCACTTAAATGGATTTTTCATTTCCTTTCTGAAATTGTACTGCCTTAGTAACCCATGTGGGATCGATGAACACCTGTGGATTAAGAAATTTATATATAGTAGTTAAGGACTTGAAATTGGCTTGGCTGTCCCTTGTGAATTAAGTCTCTCCACCCTCCAGAACAGCCATTCAACCATACATTTATCTTGTAAAATAAATGAACTGGGCAACCTACCACGAGACGCATTTTATTCAAGGCTGGCTAGCTAGCAACTTGTGCGCAGATTAACCATCAGTGGATCAAGTACTGAGAGAATTTCAATATATATAGTATAAGAATTTGTCTTGTCTATAATAGCATTATGATGATGAAAATAACATCTTATTTAATGTGTAGCTGTTGCATTTAGTTCCCATTTCAATTTTGGTCCCCCCTGAGAAAATTGAGCAAAACTTATTAAACAACTATAAATCCCACTTTTGAAATCTTAAGAATTGATCATATATTATAATTTGATTCCTTAATACTATATAGAACAAAAGGGGATCGATTCACATGCTATGTATTAAATAATGGAGTTGTATGATATTTGTGAACATGCATTAACAGTTGCTTTAATTATGAAATGGATTATAGCTCACTCAAGATAATAGCTAGCTGATCACTATAATTAACCTGTGCATGTAGGACTGAAACTATTGCTAAAGTATTTTGTATCCTGATCAAGATGAGATTAAGGATAAGTATAAGAGCTTAATTACCATCTTTGAAAATCTTATCTTGAGACAGTGCAGCGATTCTTTGCTTAAGAGCACTGTTGTCAACATTTAGAAGCAACCTTTGATGGTCTAGATACGCAACCCTTGGTGATAACACAGAAACTTCAGCCTTCATTAAGCACAGAATTCAAACCATACAGAATAATTAGCTAAATAATTATGAAGAGATGTAAGAGACAATTCAAGGGATAATTGAAAACTACATACTTGCAATGATGTTACACTACGTTCAAGCTCAGATATGTACTGCAGTTTTCTCACTCGTGATCTTTGAGCAGATTGTCTGTTTGCCAGGATTCTGATAAAGCGAAAAAAATAATAATTAAATTGTGTAATCACTCAAATTAAGTTAATTACTAGAGCATGATTTCTCATAAGGGCTCTAAATTAACAATATTATTGTCTGTATATATACAATACACGTATATAACTCTAGGAGCACTGATTTTTTGCTTTCTCTAAAACTATCTAGTGGCCGAAAATAATTTCTTCTCAAGCTAATCCTTGAGTTTCCTTCCTATCCTAACTTGGAACTTTTGAGATGACCTTTTCTTTTCATGTTAAAGATACCTAAATTAACTGACACAGACATTAATGCAAAACAAGATTGCATGTTAGTAGCAATATTTATGGCTTGGGATTCTTTCAGTGGATCAACCAACTAAAAAGTAAAGCTTAAAATACACAAAATTATCACAGAAATGAATTAAATTGCAGATCAGAAGGAGGGTTTGAACAATTCACGTTTGGTAACTTAATTAATATATAAAAAAAATACAGAATATCGTTGTGTTCCGAAAATGAAAAAAATCACCTTTTGTTATTATGTGTATGCTTACCTCTTAACTCTCTTGGGATCGATTTTCTTTTCATTAGAAGTAGTAGCAGAATTGGTTGCGCTTGGGACGGTACTTGGTGTCTCCCATTCAGATAGACTTTGCCCTTCATCATTCTCATTCCTCACTTTCTGCTGTTGATGTTGCTCTGACAGCGTAGCTTCTTTCTCGTCATTAATGCTGTTATGATCAGACGGCGAAGAAGGTGTGGAGCTTGAATTAGGAGCTGCCACAGCATTTGAGATATCATCGTTAAACATGGACATAAACTGTTCATCATCAAATCTGTCAAAGTCACTGCTACTGTTATGTCGTGACCCTAATCCCGGTGCACCCGTGGAACGACATTCCTCTAGCATTGTCGGTGCTTCTTCTAGGAATGCAATGGAGTCACTCACCGACCTCCGGTGCGTCCCACGTCTCGTCAACGAGAAGTCGAGGAATTCATCAATCCACGAAGGGTTTTGCGATGCGACAGTAGCGGTGGTGTTAGCGGTAACGGTAGGAATGACCGCATTAGCATCGTGGGGTGGCGATGTCCCCATAATACAAATGGAAGGTGACTTCTTATGAGAGAAATCAGGCCAACTCGGTGTCATATTGTTTGGTATTTTCGGAGGTAATTGTGCCATTTGGTATTGTATTTTAATATGTAATCACAACAGCAATATGACGAACAATCCCAAATGACACAATTCAGAGAAGAAGAAAAACAAAAACAGATGATCAAAGAAAGATCAAGAGAAACTTCGAACACAATCTCTTACAAACTGACATATACATACACGTATATGTTCATATAAAAAACAGCGATCCGCCAGCAATGTTCAACAAGTTGTTGCCGTGATGATGATGATGATTAACAAGACTATAAAATTAAACAGAACAATGTGATGCTGGAGAGAGGGCAAGGAAAAGGGGGGAAGAAAGACACAAGAAGAAGAAGAAGAAGAACACCATCATTAAAAGGCCAATCTTTTGATCTCATGTCTTCCCATGAAAGTATATATTATTAGAAAGAAAACTTATTTCTCTCTGCGGGAGAGGGGCATGCAGTGGGGTCACATGGGGGGGAAGATCGGACAACTATCAACAGCTGTGAGGAGGTTGTGTTTGTGTTGTGTCTCAACGGTATTACTTAAAAGTCGCTAGTTGTTTAATAGGTAGCGGAATCAGTGACCACGTGCCCTTAGTGACCCTCCCGCAGAAGGGTACCTTACCCTTACAATAATAGTCTCATTATTTTAACATCATTAAAAAAAATAAAAAATTACCATTTACCCTTTGAAGATAAACAACTCCAATCAATGGCTCATTCATTTTCTAGTTATCTTTTCTTGACAAATGACAAAAAAGCAACCCAGGCATTACCTGGAAGCTCAAAGCGAATGTAAATGATATGTAAAATTATAGTTTGATTTAAAAAATAATTTAAGATGATGTAAAATTATAACATGTATTTAATACAATAAATCAATAATTTTATGTAGGTTAACATATTTGTTCTCGTGTCTTGTAGAGATATTTAATTATTTTCATTTAATTAGATAGATGTAAATATTTTTTTTTAACCAAAATAATAATTTATACTCTGTTAAAACAAAATTTCATCATTCTAAATGAGAAATGAGAAGAAAAAAAATAATATTTCTCCAATATAAACTCCATTTCTTATTGATCCATCTCTCAATTGTTTTAACAGAAACATATTTTTAAAATTATAAGCACTATTTTCTAAACAAAAATCCATCATGGTATTAAAAATAAAATAAAATAATTTTTTTTATGTTTTTTTATATGATTGAAGACAAAACATAAATGATAAATGTGATAAAATTACAGCAAAAATATATTAAAAAATTTGAAAATATAATTTTTATTTTAATTGAATATTCATGCATTGCTTTACATATATTAGGTACATATTAATTGAAAAGAAAAATAAATTCCCATAAAAATCTATTATATTATTTTAGAACCATGGAAAGACGGAATAATAATTAAAATATAATGTTAAGTTTTTTATAGTGTATTTAAATTTAAATCCAAAAAAAGAGAAAAAAAAACTAAAAATGAAAAAAATACAAAGGGTAGCAGTAGACGATGTGTCATATCCGATTCATCTACTGTTAGCTCAGTTGGCTGGAAAATCAGGTTTCTAACTTCTTGGACCAAAAACACTCAGTTTTCAACCAATGTTTTGCTTTAAAACACCTTAAATACCTCAATAATAATCAATGGAGATATGTTTTGTTTATGAGTGAAAAAATGATTGGTTATGAGATATGTTAAATTGATATTGTCACACCTAAGAGCTGAAATTTGAGGCAGTTTGAGACTAAGTTCACTTGGGAGTAACTGGACCAGAATTTAATTAGCAGTGGTGTTGGTAATGGCCTCATACTTTGCTTTAGTGCTTGAAAGGGAGAAATTCTTTTACTTGCAAGAGTTCTATGAAATAGGACTTGATTAAAAAAAAAATAGTAACTGATGACGAAGTTGTGATCATCAGGACAATCGACCCAGTAAAAGTCTAAGAAAGTTTGAAGATGACGAGACATATACCATTAAAGAAGAAAGCCATGATGGGGAGTGAGTTGAAGATACCTAAGAATTCTTTTGACAACACTCTAGTGATAATTAGTCGAGTCGTACATGAATTGACATCCTTTGCTTATTGCAAAAGGAAAATATGGCTAGGTAAAGCTTAGGTATTGAAGGGAACCAATTATGCTTCTGTATATGGAAGAATCAGAAAATGGATCATTATGATTTTAGAAGAGATTAATAGTAAATACCATGGAAGATGAGATGGGCTTTGCATTTACTTTTTAAAGAAGTTCCTAGATATAACTTTGTTGGGATAGATATAACTCATTTGAGGTGAATCAAGCTTTTACTCCAAGAAAATAATGTAATGGCCCAAGGTCTTTTAGTGCAAAAATGGGTTGAATAGTATTGATAAGTTGGGTAATGAATATTTGATTTGTTTGGTTATACCAATATTATCAATGTATATAAGGATATTAACTCGAATTGACCAATGGTTATAAATAAATAATGAAGTATCATATTTGGAGCCTATGAAGCCTAATTCAAAACTGTTTAGAGCTAAATTAAGATTATTATGTTTGTAAGAATTACTTCAGGCCATAAAGGGATTTCTTCAAGTGATAAACATGGTTAAGGAAAGATAAATGTTTGAACCCTAAAGATTGAGTCATGAAGATGTCTTCTTCAATAATGCCATATAGAAAGGCATTCTTAACATCTAATTGATGAATAATCCAATTTGTTAAAATAGCAATAGAAATAATGAGAGGAATTGTAATGGGCTTGACAACTAGGCTATTAGTTTCATCATAATCAAAGATATCTTGTTAGTGGTGTCCTTTGACCACAAGGCGAGCCTCTATTTCTCAAATGATCCATTTACCTGATATTTTTATTTTCAATACCTATTTGTAACTGATTATATTCATCTTAGAAGTTGGAGGGACTATAGTCAGTGTGCTATTTTGCATGAGAGTTATGAATTCTTCAATAATGGCTTGACACCATTCCAAGAATTTGACTGCACTGCTAAAAGTATAGGCTTTATAAGTGCTAAAGCTGTAAGAGCTAGTGTTATGGTGAGAAGTATAATAGGTTGATGAGCTACAGTACCATCTACAAATCTTTTATGATTAAAAACATGGCAATTTAAGACACTTGAGAATGCATTGGATTAGGAGTAGAAACTATAGTTGGTTTTGAAGAAGGTGTGGCCATGGCCATTTAAGGGTCTTTAGAATTTATCGATAAAGGTTTTGACCATGAGAGTTGAACTATTCATCTAAAAAAAACATTAGTACAAATCAAAATTCAACTAGTGGAAGGGTCTAAACACTTATAACCTTTATGTTTGTTCTATAACCAAGAAGTCAATGAGAGGATAAAATATTCACTTTTTTTTTATTATTATTATAAGGTTTGAAGATGAGGACAACAAGCATAACCAAGTGTTTTTAAAAAATTATAACTAGATTTTGTTTGTAAAGCAACTTAAAAAGGCACTTATTTTGGTGATTGAAGATGACCATATTTTGATAAGATAGGTAGTAATGGAAAAGACCTTGTCCGTAACAATAAAAAGAGTGAAGCCTATTTTTACTAAATTTTTATGTTTGTATTTAACTAAGCTATTTTGATGGTGTATCTAAAAATAAAAGATGATGAGAGTTGAACTTACATCCCTAATCTAGTTGAATAGCTTTTATAGGACGTCTAAAAAACCTTTTAACATGATTTTAGAGTTGATAAAAATAGTAGAGATAATTAAATTTTAAAGAAATAAGAAATAATCAAGTGTATTTAGAATAATCATCAATAAAATAAAGATAATAAAGACTGCCATTACAAGAGAGTTCAAGGGGATGAACCTTATACATTTGTAAATAGCAAATCTAATGCACATTTTAAAATAGATCTAGATAAATAAGATGGAAGTCTATGACTATTTCCAAGTTGACATAGTGACAAATATTATTTGAGAAATTATTAGAAGCGATTAATTAATGTATGGAGAGAATCTGATGAGCAATGTGTAATGTAAGATGTCATAGACAATGATGTCACTGGTCAACAGAAACCCAATTACTTCGATGGACTGTGGGAGGAATGGTAAGCGTTGGAAAGGTATTGTAATTGGTAGAGTCTATGGTTACTTTTGCCTTTAAGAAGGGTGACTCCTGATAATTAATACTTTACATATAAAAAATGAAGGGTGAAATTCAAAATAAACATAATTATCCTTGGAGAATTGATAATCAGAAAGAATGATCTTTATATATATATATATATATATATATATATATATATATATATATATATATATATATATATATAAGGAATATTGAGAACATTATTGATAGAAAAATAATTTGAAAGAGGAGAAAATGATAAAAGAACCAATATTATGATATGCATACATTTACCAACATCAATTAAGAGTTGATCTTGTCCAGTGTAGTGTTTAGTGTGAAGGTTGAGATTTGTCAAGTTAGAGGTGACATGATGAGTATAACTAGTGTCCGGATGCCAAGATTGATTTGAAGATACTTGAGTTTTATTATATGCTTATGGAGTTAAAGGAGCTTGGCAATCATGATCAAACCTATACTAGCATTTGGGTGCAACATGACCTACCTTGAGGAAAATTTAACAAAATAGTCACGATGAGCTTGTTAGAGTTGCAGATGAGTTAGGTCTACCATGGCTTTTTTCATGAGCACGTCCTTTAAATGATTGGTTATTTGTGTAGCGTTCGTGGCCATGAGATTGAGAATTTCATACAATCATATTAATAGAAAAGATGTCGATACATGTTAGATGAAATAACAATCTTTTTCAAATATAATTTATCTATGATCAAATGACCATATAGCTTATCAAAGGTATAGAGCTCTAAATTGTTAAAGATCCAATTCAATCTAAAAAATTAAATTATTAGGTGAGGCACCAAAATTTATACAATTCTCTTACATATCCGCTTAAATGAGAGTACTTTGAGCTAGCTAGAAACGTGTATAAACCCATACTATCTTGTGTTTAATTTTTATCAAACAAATAAGGGTAGTGAGATTCGAACTTGTGATCGCTTAGTTAACAAGACTCTGATACCATGTCAAAAAATTAATTTAATTCAAAAGTTTAAACTGTTAGGTAAAACTTCAAAATATAATTTATATAATTTTCTAACACAAACATGCATTAAATAAGGTAATAAAAAATCATTTTCAGTGGATAGTCTTAAAAAAACATATGATGTGATTTTAGAATCACCAAGAGGATGTCCAATAGTGACATAAGTAAAGCTTTTAGGTTTTTGAAAATAATCTAGAATGAAGATACCTCCCGTTTTCAAACGTACTCAATTGATATCTAAACATCATAGAAAATATTTTCTCCAAAGTGATATCTAAACAGCTCAAGAGGTCTCAAGGCCAACAATTTGTTGAAGAACAGGTGCAGATAAAGAAGAGGTAAGGGTGTTCAAGATCAACTCATCATCTTGTTCAAACAAAAATCATAACAAAATTTGGTGGGGCATTAATAAATTTGGTGGAGCGGGAGAGCTACCATCGACGAAGCCATAGAGTTTTTGGCCATACAGGTAGGGAACAAGTTGAGCTTTCTAGGGCAAATAATTGTCATGGTTAATTCTGAGAGTAATCTAGTGGGTGAGAGGAGTCGGAGGAGGGGAAGATTGAGACATTTTGAGGAGGAGGAGGCAGTAGAGATGGAGACAAACAGCATGGTTGGGGAAAAATAAAAATAAAATTAACAAGCTATAATACCATATAGAAATTAAAAAAAATTAACAAGTTATAAATACTAGGAATTCAAATACTGTTCTAGGATGAAAAAGACATAAATAAAATGATTATGTTTTTTATATTTTTTTTTATTTTAAAAATATATAAATTAACATTAAAATTTATTTTTATATCTCCGACGTAACTTATTAACTAATTATATTAAACCAAAAAAAATAAAGCAGTTAACAGTGAAGCGGCTTTTTTTTTTTTTGCGTTTTAAAAGTGTTTTTGAAAAAATTTAAATTTTTTTTATTTTAAATTAATATTTTTTAAATATTTTTAAATCATTTTAATGGTTGATATCAAAAATAATTTTTAAATAATAAAAAAATAATATATTTTTAAATAAAATATATTTTAAAAAACAATTAAAATCAGGCCCTCATTCAAACAAAGTATTAAAAGAAGAGGGAAAGCAACGGGATGAGAGGGTGTTTGGGAGTATGGTAGCGGTTACTTTTCAAATAGTTTTTCGTGCCGAAAAGCATGCCAATAATGTTTTTGTATTTTTTAAAAATTATTTTTGATATCAGCACATCAAAACGATCCAGAAAGTACAAACCGCACTCAATTTTAATAAAAAAAATTAAAATTTTTTAAAAAACAGGTTAAACCGCAGTGCCAAACAGGCACGATGTCAGTCCCAGACCATGTGAATTGCTTTGCACGCTCTAAAGTTTTCTTTGCTTTGTCCCCAAACCATACCCACATGTAGGGCACTGTGTCCTCTTTATTTTCTATAATAACTTGGCTTAGCTACCACATCTACGCACAAACAGCTTCCAGCTAGGCACCTTCCATGGAGCCTCGAATTTATGTTGGTTTTTATTAATTCAACTTTATGGGATGCACTAATCATTATCAGACAGAGATGTTTAGGGAATTCTCTCTCTGTTTTTTTTTTCTTTTTTATTTATTTATTTCTGAAGCCTTTTACCTCAAGAAACTAAGTGCCTTGCAATCAGGCAATCTTCATGCAGGCATCTACTGATAATAAAAATGGCATGTGATCATGTCCCCTCCCCCTCCCTCCCTTCCTCTCTCTCATCCATGAACAAGACACTTTGATTAGAAAATGGAGTCATGATAATAATAACAATTAGCATATATTATATCACATGATTAGAAAAGTTCTTTGCAAATAATCAACTGATTAGAATATAACAAGAAAGCATGAATGTAGCCTGTCAAGCAGTCATAGAATAATAGGCAGGGAGTTGCTTATAGAACCAAGATTCGTGTTTTGGAGGTTTAAACCGGTTGTTAATGAGTGAGTTAGGTTTGTGATCTTTTATGTTTGGTATCCATCGTGTAGAAAAATCAATTCAATCTCAAAGTTTAAATTATCAAGTGAAGTTCCGGGATATGATTTATATTATTCTCTAACACATCCCCTCAAGTAAAAGCCTTTTGAGCTTGAAACTTACACAGACTTATATTATCTTGTGTTTAATTTTTATCAAATAAATAGAGATAGTGAGATTCGAACTCGTGATTGCTTGATTATCAAGGTTCTGATACCATGTCAAATAACCAATTCAACCCAAAAGCTTAAGCTATTAATTAATCAGGTTCTAGGATATGATTTATATTATTTTCAAACACATTAATCTGGACATCGATGATCTTCGTACGACAATTCGATTAAAAAAAATTAAAAAAATCAATGTTAATGTTTAAAAACTGGTCTGAAGATACCCTTAACCTGTTCACTATCCCTCAATGGGACAGTCCAAATCCAGCAGCGAAAATTAGAGTTTGTGACTTGGAGGTTTCGTGTATAAACAATGGCGTCGCCGCCTACAACTCCTGGCGCTTAGTCTCGCAGATGCATGCGCCATGAGGCCACAAGTTCTGCACAGTTATACACAACAGATATGGAAACCACAATCCTTTGAAGTATAAAATATACTCCAACTACTACTTTGAACTCTTGAGATGTTAATTTGGCTCCTCTGCTCGGTGGGTTTTTGCTCTAGACGTGCAAATCGTGAAAGAGAAACTTCCTAGTAAGTGAACTTACATTGTCTCCATACTATGAATATTGAATCTGCTTGGATTAGCAAGTTGACCCGGCACGATTTGAAACCTTTCTTTGATTTCGTTTCAATTCCAAAATAAAAACACATAAACCCGGCTAATTATGGTTGACTTACTAATTAACTTTACCAAACTTGATCTATATTTAGTTGAGTTAATAATGATTTAAAAAATAATATTATTTTGATTAAAAAAATGATTAACTTCAGTAGAAGAATCTTTCCTGTATAAATATCTTTTGATGATTATATAGGGTTATTTTGATAATTGAATTTTTAAATACACACTAAAATTACTAATATAACCCTTTAAAATAATCCAATGCCTTCTACACAAGGTTTTTTTTTTGTATTTTCAAGATTTATTTAACAATAAAATTACTACATTACCCTTACAATTCAAATTTTTTAGCCTTGATTTCAGGAGCTTAGTTGTAATCTTATCATGGTTTGTTTGTTAATATTATTTAGTTCTAAGAGCATTTTCAATTTTTGCACAAAAAAATGAAAAAGTTGCTAACGCGTGCCTCGCACGTGTCAACGTGTCATCCACTAAGCTGTGTTCTGGTGGTGCATGCAGCTGACTCTAGCAATTGTAACCGTGATTCTGCCATATTATTTGATTTATCTTGGCGTCCTCTTTCTCTATGAGTGGCGCGTGTATGATAGTTTAGTGTGGTTTAGCTCAAAATTGCTTTTTTTTTTTTTCTGCTCTTTCTTTCTCGGATCGTGTGCTAGCCATAAAAAAATTCATATCAACTCTTCAATTTATTTTTTCTTTTGATTCAATCCCTCTTTTCTTATTTACAATTGTTTTATTTACATTGATTGTTTCTAATTGGATTTTATTTTTGATTTTATCCTTGATCATTTGATTCTTTTAATTTCTATTTGTTTTGAATTATTTTCTTGATTGATTTGGTTTTTTTTTTTTTTTAAATTCTACCCCTAGATATTTATTTTCATTTAATTTTTATATTAAATTTGATCATAATTCTTTTAGATGCTATTTTTTTTAATTATTTTCATAATGAATTAGTTTTGTACAATTTTCCCTAAACATTTAATCTCATTTCATATTTCCCTGGACATTCAATTTTTATGACAAATTTAATCCTAATTATGTTAATTGCTCCTCTTTCTTTTTGAATTGTCCACCCCAACCCCCCCCCCCCCCCCCCCTCTCTTTCATTCCTCAAGCTTTCACTCTTTCTCTTCAACCGAAGCACTCCAATTATAATGGAAGCCGCATATAAAGAAGAGGCTAAAGATTTGGGGACAAAATTTCTTTGGCCACATAACCTCCATTTCCTTTAGTTGATGATTCCATGATTTTTCATGCTTCCCCTTTTTTCATGGGCAATTTTCAGGAGTATCTTTCGTATGATTATCACACTATCTGAGCAATCCACATCCTATGCACCTAAAAAACAAGGTTAGATGAACAATTGATGCATTCAACTAAACAGAGTCAGGTTCTTATCATATGGCTAACTCAATAGAGTGATGTCTCAGGGAGATTGATAAAATAACAGTGACTGCTCAATGCAACCATGAACCTACA
Organism: Populus tomentosa; assembly: GCA_018804465.1. Lineage (NCBI taxonomy): Eukaryota > Viridiplantae > Streptophyta > Magnoliopsida > Malpighiales > Salicaceae > Populus > Populus tomentosa. Next base: position 10,794,009 of record CM031993.1, on the reverse strand, counting down.
TGTAGTAAATGAAACTGAGAAATGGCTGTAACTTGTTTCACCATCAAAATGGGGAGTCAATTACAGAAGCTGGGAAACAAAAACCCTCACATATTCATATGACATTCAACACCATCTGTCAAACATCCTCATCTCCATTCTCCACAGCAATAACAAGATCAAACTCCATCAATTGACGCGGAAGTAGAGCAAAAACTATGAATTCTACAGTCATTACACTTCTGTCTTTTTGTTTACAAACCATTCCTCAATGAAAAGCTAAAACTGGCAATTTTCCAACCTTCTAATGATAGCGGGTGTAGATTTGAGTTGTAACTCTATAATGTTTGAATTCAGGCAACAGTAGTACTAAAAGGTTAGACGTTTGTCACTAGATTATCCTTCCAAGACCCTAATGCCACAAGACATTGACTAGATAATAACTTTCAAAACCTTTTTCTTAGTTTTCTAAGGTTTCTTTTAAATAATGCCAGATCTGGTCCTATCTGCACTACCGAAACCATCTCAAGCAAGTTCAGGCGCATAAAGATACAATGAAGAGGCTAGACCTGAGCAAACAATAGTCTACCCTGCACGCTATGTAACCAGTGGGGCAACGAAACTAAAAGACTTTTCCAAAAAACAATAAATGAGAAGTACAAAAGACATGATTGGAATTCAGAATAGAAACGCCACTGAAATACTTTGAACATAGGTATGAACTACCATAAATTATTGACTTCATTGGGTTACCAATCTGAATAATAATAATAACATACATGTCCCAGTCTACATCTTCATTTATAAGCCCCTATACTCTATCAACATCTTAAGCTAGCCATGAGGGCACCAATAACGTTGAGGAACTGTGGCTTGATTCTAATGGTTTTGTGCATTCTATGGATACCTTCAAGGGTATCATCGTCTGAAAACAAGGTGACCCCAATTTATGACCCAAGGGATATAGAGCAGAGATTTGAAGACTGGCCGGCCCAATATGGCAGAGAATATGAGCTAGAGACGAATGGTCACTGCGTTTTGGAATATACTAATCTAATGTTCAGTTCATTGACTACATCAATTCTCAAAACTTATCCTTTAGGCTCACTGACAACAAATTTGCAGACCTAACAAGTGAAGAGTTCAAATTTACCTACCTGGGTTTTTGGAGTAATAGACATACAGCTAAAAAGATAAACAAGGGGTGCGGGGTGCGAAAATAGCAGAGTTGCCAGCTGCAGTAGATTGGAGGAAGAAAGGTGCTGTGACTCCTACTAAGGATCAAGGTCAATGTAGTATGAGTTTTTCTCATTCAAGTTCATTTAATTGCTAATTGTCAGTTCTTATCTCAAATCATTTTCAATAAGAAAAGCTGATGCTAGTTTCTTTCCAACACAGGAAGTTGGTGGGCATTCTCTGCAGTGGCAGCTGTGGAAGGCATCAACAAAATCAAGACAGGAAAATTAGTATCTCTGTCAGCACAAGAGCTCATGGAATGTGACGTTAGCAGTGATACCCAGGGCTGTGAAGGCGGAGACATGAAGATAGCATTTCAATACATCAAACAGATTGGTGGAATCACAACTGAAAAAGAATACCCTTACAAAGGAAAAGACAGCACCTGTCAGAAAAAGTGGTTAGGAAGCAGTACCTGCCAATAATGAGAATAGACAACAAGCTGCAGTTGCCCAGCAACCTGTCTATGTTGCAATTGATGCTGGTAATTTTGAATTTCAACTCTATTCCAGTGGTATCTTCAGTGGCTCCTGTGGGGATCAACTCAACCATGGAGTGGCAGCAGTTGGTTATGGTGAATCTAGGGGTAGAAAATATTGGCTTGTGAAAAACTCTTGGGGCAGAGACTGAAGTGAATCAGGCTACATAAGGATGAGACGTGGTTCTGGAAATAAGAAAGGTATCTGTGGCATTGCCATGGAGCCCAGCTATCCAGTCAAGTAGTAGGCAGTCCTTTAAGTGTATCAACCAGATCCAAATTGTAACATGATGGATGTTTGCTTAACGAAATGCTTCATGATGCTGTTTACATATGTAATTCAAAGAAAAGATGTTAGTGGAAAGCTGAATTTATTAATAATTGAGATTCACTGGAAGCAAGCTACTGCAAATGCGTGGCAAAAGCACAAGTGGGAGACAACTACGCCATTTATGAAATAGAGATGACAAAATGGTCCATGAGGAATAATAAGTTTTCAATGCACAGTTATTGTTTCTAACTTGATTTCCCCAGCTTTTGTTCTTTATTCCCTAGCAATCTAAACATACTAATGTCTTCTTTGTCTGTGATTTAAAGAGAGAAAAAAAGGATTTACATTTTGGAAAATTGAGCCAGCATGCCTTGTTTATGTGCTGGATGTTTGTCAATATATAAATAAACAAAATATTTTTTTTGTGCAGCGGTGAAAAAAAAAAAAGCTTTTTTCGGAGAGAAATAGTTTCGGGAATTGCATTGCATATCTAACTAAAAATTAAATGATAGATCGATTATTATTTTATTTTTTAATATTTTACTATTAACTAGAATTTTATCTTGAAATAAATCGAGGTTTATATATTTCATTAAAGCAACTATATTCTACAGTACACACATGCGCCTGAACATTGCTCTCAAAAGTTGTCTTTGCAACAAATTTTATGCATATCTTCCTTTATATCAGCAAATCTTAGATTTTCTTCCTCGTCTTCTTTCTTTTCTGTGAAATTGAGAAACTAAGATTGATTACTTCCCATCTCCTTCCCTTACAGCTTAAACAAATGCACAGGAGCAAAATTTTAATTTTTGACTGACAGGAATTAAAATTGAAGGTGAATCAACAAAAGCTTCATGACAATTCAGATTTCAAACAGAATATGACATCAAGCTGAAGAAGATGATAGAAACCCAGTCAACTAATTAAGTCACATTAATCTCACTTGGGTACCCTTTGAAAACAGAGTGGAAAAGATGCAGGATGGGGAAACTACAAACTGATGCATAGATTCATTTCATTTTATTTTATTTTAGAGAATAATGGTTTTGAGTTGCATTTAATCAAACAACAAAAAAAAAGTTAATTAAACTATTTGCCTTGAGCTACAGCTTGGAGATGTATAATGCAGGAAATGAGGCAAAACAATAGCCCACTGATAGGAGGTTGGGGGCACTATTCCTCCAGAAATAATCTCAACTACTAACCAATGGATACTTGTGGTATATAGAATCACACATAAGCAATGAAATGAACAATATCAACAATGTGGGAATCCTTATTCTGTAAGAGAAAGGAACATGGACGAACTCCAATACCTACCACTAGTGATTTGGGACAGAGAAGAAGTGAAATAAAGGGGAACACCATAGAATTGCTAAATTCAAATTCATCTACAGAGAGAGAAGCTAATTATGTGAGTTTAGCATTATTCAGCGTGCAGATTTTTGAATTGCAACAAATAGAAAACTTGCATTGAACACTTCTTAACTACCAAAATCCAACCTCGGTATCCATATGATCATGCAATTGGCATGATTCATCAAGAAATAAGAAATAATGCTTCAGTCTGTATATAGTAACTTAAGTAAATACAAAATTATGCATTGGTAACAACACGCACCAGTAAGTTTCAACTCCAACACCCTCTTGTCCATTTTGTGAGAGAATGATCGAATGGCCGCCATGAATTAGCTGTCTCGAGATGATAAAATGTTGGTGCTGCTAACAAAAAGAAAAACTGAAGTCTATATGAGCCATCACAGAAGATGCACAAGTTCAGTTCTCTAAGAAGCCTCAGAATCAAACAACAAAAAAGAAACTATGAACTTAATGCTGCAAATCTTTCTCTCACAGTACAAGCAAGCTTCCATTCACCAGCATCAATCAATCCCTCAACCACCTTTTGCCTCACCTTGATATAAGGTATAAACCCTTTCTCTGTCATTCCCATCACAACTTTCGCGGCCAAAAAAAAATCTTTACACTCCAAACATCCCTCAACTACCAACTCATAACTCTCAAACCCAACACCGTACCCTTCCTTCTCCAAGAACTCAATCATCTCACCAGCTTTCCTCATCTCTCTATTCGCCCTCAACGCTGCCAATACTTTCACCACTACTCCCTGCCTAGGACACAAGCTCATTCTCACCACCATTTCCTTCATCATCTCAATTGCATCGTCACATTTTCTAACTCTGCACATTGCACCAATAACAATCCCATAACTTTCCCAATCAGGAAAACAACCCACTTGTTTCATACCCTTCAAGACTTTCACTGCCTCGATCAACTGATCAACATTACATAAAGACAACACAATATAATTACACAAACCACAATCAGGATTATACCCAATAGATTTCATTTCCATTAGAATGTCACCAACTGACTGACCTTCACGCCGGCGATCAAGCCAAGCAGAAGAGAGAAAAACATGTGTTTGAGGCACAGGTAAGCACCCAGAACGAAGAGTGCATTGGATTATAGCAAGAGAAAGAGGGAAAAGATTTGAATTTTGAAGGGTATATGAGAGAAGAGAGCTGTAAACTATAGAGTTTCGAAAGCGGGGTCTAATGGGGATCAAAGATTGGATGATCTCATCAATGACTTGCGTCCTAAGATTAAAAGGGAAGGTAGAGAGGAAAGAAAAAGGACTTGGGTTGTTCTTAGATTGTTTTAAGGAGTCGAAAAGGTCAGGGATTTTTAAGTAGGATTTGGATTCAACAGCTGCTTTGAGGGTTTCTTCAAGCGGTGTATGTGAGGTAGAGAGTGTACGAAACTGAAGGAGAATTTTACTGTAAGGAAGAAGAGATTTGCTCAGCTTTGTTGCTAGATTTGCCATTTGTAAATGAATCAAAATAATGATTCAAACTGAAATAAAATTAAATCTCGCCATGGGAATATTATCAAACAGGTTGTGGCCGTGGGCATGAAAAACAAGCGGCGGACCAGCTAAGGGTTTTTGGCCGGCGAAACATTGCCACAAGTCACTCTATTATAGACATTATTCAAATCAGTCCCTTCAGAAATAATTTGGTTAAATCAACTCTTTCACTTCCAATGTTGCACTTGTCAGGAAATCATCATCTCTAACAATATAATATTTATTATTTTAATAATGATTATTTTTTAAAATATTTTTTATTTAAATAATATTTTTTTAATATTTGATATAATCATATTAAAATGATTTAAAAATATTAAAAAATTAATTTAAAAAATAAAAAAAATAAAAAAAAATAGTTGAACCACCAAAATAAACATTATCTAAGTTTCTAGTACTAACTTTCCATTAAATTGACAACACACTATTAATTGAAAACCGGAAAAAACTTCAATCAAACACAAAATAATAAAGATTTATTACTTATAAATATCTTATATTTTTCTAAAATCTATCTTTAGTATTTAGTTTTGGGATTAGAATCCTTATCCTTAATATTATTTGTGTTTATTTTTTTGAAAGAGAGTAGAAGTTAAATATCAAAATTAAATCCAATATTTTTTTCTCAACACTACCATATATTAATCCATATTATTCCAATATTATTATAAATAAATAAAAATTAATGAAATATTTACCTGTGTCAGCATTAATATTTTTTTTTGTATGTGGTGGCAACAAGTTTTATTACAAATGTTAACAAAAAAAAACATGTATATTCGAGCAATTTTGCAAAAGAATCACTTCTTAAGATGATATAAATATTTAAGTATGCATGATTTTATTTACTTACTTGAAATTGAAATTAGAATTTAATAATGTAAAAGTATACATACGAAAAAGAAGATATACATGATAACTTATTCTTTTAATTTTTGTTGTCATAATATTACTAAAATTCTAACAATGGGTATGAAATTATTTAATTTCCAAATTTAAGCACTTAAATGAAATCATATGTATAGTTTAATGACTGATTTGTAGTTTTCCTTAAATTAAAACCCCTCATGGGACAAACAAAACCCAAGAAAAATCTAAGCTAAAATGCAGAAGCAAGCCCAACCTAGCTTGTAGAGACAGCAGAACTGCCGAAGACAACCGTAGAGACAGCAGAGTAGCCATGGCCACAGAGCTTGAAGAACTAGTGGGCTTTCTGTCTTCTCCTTCCCCGCCTGTAAGAGTCTCTCTGCTCTTTCCTTTTCTTTCTTTCATGGGTTTTTTTTTTTCTTTGATGTATATTAATTAGTGGAATAAAAATATTTATAGGTGAAGAAGGCAGCTGTTGAAATTGTTCGAGACTTAACTGGATCCGAAGATGGGTTACTGTCTCTTTCCATGTATGCCAGTACTGTGCTTCCTTCATTATCTCAGCTACTTAAGGAAAAAAAGGTCGCTAATATCAATTATCATTTACAAATTACAAAAGTTACATGATTTGATAATTTTCTTGAATGTAACATTGCTGTTAATAATCCCGTCGGCCTAGTGGTTATTGGGTTAGGACTTGCTTGAGTTGTCCGGTTTAGGCATATGTTTTGAGTTTCATTCATAGTGCTGTTAGGTGCGTGCATTTCCATTTTGGAAGATTCTAAGTGCAGTTGTGAAAGTGGGACTGCATTTACCCCGGCATTCTCAAGAGCAGCTGGCCTCAAATGTGCGGGGATTGCAAAGATGATGGCATGATGCACTTAGCAAAGTCTTACATTAGTAGGGTTATCATAGGTTTGTGTTTATATATTGGCCTGAGAAAAGAATAAACTTTGGATTAATGGGAATTTATCTAATATGTTTCAGGAGGTTTCTGAACCTGCAGCAGAAGCTCTTATAAATCTTTCACTCAACTCGAATTTAGCTGCAAAGATGGTTGAAATGGGAATGATTAAAACAGCAATGGATGTATTGTATAAACCAGATAGTAGCATAACTCGGTTGTTGGTGATGCTACTAGTTAACCTCACTCAATTGGATTCTGGAATTGTGTCCTTGCTTCAGGTACTTTTCAGGAAAAAAAAATTATATTGTATTTCTTGATTTTGGAAATTAATGGCTCTCATAATGTTTCTTCATTACACTTTCTGGAGAGATGAGTGTTTTGTTTCCCATGATCACCATATAAAAAACAGTAACAAGAAATGGTTGTAACTTCACTTGCTTATTAGATTGAGGATGAGAAAATGCAAGGACTATTCGTTATGAAGCTGGTGAGATCATTTGGTAGATCCTCTGATGAAACTAGAGGTTTGTTTTACTTCTTACCAACTTGAGTTTATTATATGATTCAGATAATCTATCCAAATTTAAAGTCATATATTCACATGTTACTTATCAAATTGAGTTCTAGCAATACACTTAATTGGTGTATAGCATACTTCAAAAATGGATAGCAAAGTTGTTTTTCTTTAGCTTATCCATCTACTCTGTGGCTTCATGTCTTTTATTATATGCATACTTTTCTGTATGCTGCAATGTTTTTTTGGCGCTTAATGCCATGTTTATGGCAGATGATCCATTTGATCATGTTGGTTCAATTCTTGTGAACATTTCAAAGAAAGAAGCTGGAAGGAAGATGTTACTAGACTCTAAGAGAGGGTTGCTGAAGCAGATTCTCCGCCAATTTGATTCAACAAGTCCATTACGGAAGAAAGGGGTATGCATAAATTATTAATTCTAACTACTAAGATTTCTTTTAGAGTTCTCTTCAACATTTTAGGTATCTGTTTATGCAAGAAAAATGTAGGGGACGAATTTTGCAAGCAATTTCTGATATGTGGATGTATTTTGGTGCAAGTCCTCCATTTCTTTGTTCTTCTAATGATGATGAATTACTCTAAATTTGAACTCTATCTGGCCAAAATTTTCCACAGATTTGTTCAATTGACCTGGTATTATATGTGTCTGAATTTTTGTGCTCTTTGGGACCCATATTTAGGAGAAATGCTACAATATAGCCCTTTATTTTCTTTAGATATTTATCAACCTTTTCTTCTTTTGGCATATTTAAATATTTCTTTTTGTTCAAGAACTTCGGCATCTAGATGTATTAGCCAATGGTAGCAGATTGTTCCATCCTTCCAGTGCTGATCTTCTTTTTATTGTTGTTCTCTGCTGCTGCTGCTGCCCCTATTGATGAGTTTAGGATGTAAGAAAAAAAATTCCAATACCTTAGGACGGGTTTGAGATCGGTAATACTTAAAGTGCTTAAATTCAATTTCCAATAGAAGTATGTTTGTAGGTACCCTATCTGTTGCCTTGTTAGTTCAGGGTGACCTTGCATGGCTGAATGCAACCAAGATAAATAGAGTCAAACTTCATTGCTTAGTGGGATTGCTTTTTCTTACAGGTCTCTGGAACACTCCGCAACTGTTGTTTTGAAGCTGAGAATCAACTTCAGAATTTTCTTTTGATATCTGAGTTTCTTTGGCCAGCTCTACTTCTTCCTGTTGCTGGTAAAAAGGTACCTATGTTACCTCTGTCTTGATCTTATAGAGTTTGTCACTCATTTTAAGTTCTATGCTTCAATAAAACAGTAGTGTAGAGTGATGCATGCTTTTTCATAAGTAATTAAGTTTTATTTCATGTTTCAACCATAGAATAGAATTAGGGAGGAAAACCAGAAAAGAAGGTAATTAAATTTTATTTCATGTTTCAACCATAGTGTTGAGAGAGAGTGCGAGGGGAACCAAAAAATAGTTGTTAGTTGAAGCACATAACCCACAAGATGTTTCAATTTCTAAGCACATCTCCCACGAAATAGTTTTATGCTATTATCCATTCAGTTTGAAAATATAAGTTCATGCTCATAATTACATGGTTAAAGGCAGCATTATAGCAGCTGACAACTAATGATCTATATCTTCTACAGCATATCTACACATGCAAAACTAGTTGACAGTTTTGAATTCCCTTGTGATATGGATTTTCTATGAGCTATCCATCATAAAACACCTCTCTTTGGGATGCTTATGTGCCAAATATTTTCATATAGAGTAGAAAGAGATTTAACATCAAACTTGCCACACCCTCTTTGTCACTGGATTCTTGAGAATAGGAACCATTGAAGTACTAAAAAAAAGCTCCCACTGTCTCTAATTTGCAATCTTGTGTCCAACAAATAAGTTGAGAGATGCATGATAGCAAATTGTTAATAATAGTCAACATGCATGTAAATATGTTTATGTATATAGTTCTTCGCCTATATTGATTGCAATTTTTCTGTCTTCCCGGTTTCTTGTTTTAGTATATTGAAAAAGCTCATGAACTTTTTTTTCCATTAATCTGGTTTGTCTTCCCAGATATATAGTGAACAAGACACATCTAAAATGCCTCTTGAGCTTGGCAGTGCACTCTCAATTGAGCGCGAACCATGGGATGATCCTGAAATTCGTGTTGAAGCATTGGAATCTATTTACTTGATCATAGTACAGGTAAAATTACAGGCATTCTGTTTTTTCTTTTCTGCAAGGAAGTGTGCAGGTCAAATTTTGTTTTGGTGTTACCATTCAATGAGCAAGAAGACTTTGAATAGCTCAAAAATTTGAAAAACAAACAATGGAGCCTCACATTAGACCCTATTGAACGGCTGGCTTTAGATTTAAACAACTTTTCAATTAGTTGTCTGGCCACACAGTTGTAGACAAATCCGGCTTGACTTAGTTATTTCCTTGCTTTTAAGTCCATATTTTTTTGGTAAATTAGCAAGACTGCCCCCGAGGTATAGTAACTTATAATCTCCACCATCCAATTTATGTAAAAACTCGTGATCAGTTAAAATTAATACAGTTTCCTTTTCCTTGTATTTTTCTTTTTCTTTTTTTCCTTATTTTTGTTTTGGTTTTTAATCAGAGAAATCAGTTTTTGGTGTTTTATTATGCTCTTATCAGCTTAGTTCTTGCGCATCCTTCCATAACATTGCAGGAGGCAGGTCTAAGAGCCTTTTGGTCTGTGAATGGACCACGTATATTACAACTTGGATACGAAGATGAGGAAGATCCTAAAGTAATGGAAGCATATGAACGAGTTGGCTCGTTGGTATGTCAATCCCCGTTAGTGCTTTTACTGCAGTGTTTTCTTCAATTTGTTTTTTTGCGTCTTATTCCGACTATTCAATTTGCAGCTGGTTCATGGCTGTGGGACAGAGGAACCCTCCAGTGAGACATCAAAATGATAGTCGGTTTGTGTAAGATCTGAATCAAATTGATATCAGGCTGATTTTTGCTGTCATCTGCCAGCGGACTGGAGAATGTTACCGAAAGTGTTAATTGAACTCGAGCTATTTTTGGTGATGTAGGTGTCCAGGATAATATGCTTGTAGTCTGTTAGAGAACAGTTCCTATAAAATTATTAAAAAAAAAAAAAGGCCAGAAAAGGAGGTTTCTGGTGGTCTATATTAGAAACTGCGGTACTCGTGGTTTGCTTCTTTAAGTGTGATGTAAACGTTTTATTATAACCAATATATAACATTGTTTTGCATCACAATATTATATCAATTTATTTTGTTCACTCAGAGTCTTGATGTGTGGAAGGATGACATGTGCAGCTCATAGTTTATTAGATCATAGTGCATTTAGTGCAAATGTTTATTATTATTATTATTATGGGATCGTTCTTGCTGAGGAAATAACTCCATCGAACCAGCATTCCATGTCTCATCTAGGCCTCAGAAACTAGTGAAAATTCACTAGTTTCATGGCAGGGAAATAGCTTATTTCAGGGGCAATTCATGGCAGATAAAAGCTAAAAAAAAAAAAAAGAGAGGAAACGGTGGAGAAAAAAATGTTGGAGTGCAACTCCATCTGTTAACAAGAGCCAAAGATAAGCCTAAATCCGGCATGCCTCTGCGTTCTCATTCAGAGGTGTTTGCTACAAAATGTGAAAAATCTTGAAGAGCATTCATGCTCAAGTCATTGCATTAACCACAGCCTTTTAAACTTACCCATGTTAAGTATATACAATGCATTAGATTGCTTGACATAACCTGTTATTTCCTCAATAACATATGCTCTTGTATATTTAGTGTAACTTATACATCAACCTCCATATCAAGTTCAAATCCTGTCAAGCTCCGTTGATGAATGTCTTGTATAAGGAAAAAATGCCCCTAGGCAAAGGCTGGTCTTGCAATAACAACTGGAACAAATCCATGGAACCTGCAATTGGTGATATGGGATCAAGGATAAATGCATAAACCATGATGTGGGAATTTAGAATTTTGAGATGCCAGGCAGAACTAAAAGTGCAGAAGAGCGAACTTTACCGGAGACATTGGGGGGATGCTGCTGTTTTCTTCAATGGTAATGCCTTCTTCTGGACTTGAGCCGCCGGTTGAATACTCTGTAAATCACTACACAGCCAATGATAACCACCTGTAGGATGATTATCACCTTCAATCCTGGTAAGAATAAGTGCAAGCTCATTTATTATATTATTCTCCCTACACTATAATACAATATGTATATCATTGCCGCTTGTACCTCTAGCCTTCTGCAATAGTTCCTCCGAAACAAGTCCCTTTTTCGATTCTTTCAGATCAATACGTGAGATATAATTTCCAGCCCTGTACTCTAAATTTCCTCCCATGACGCAGGTGCTGGGGCAATTGATGCCACTATCATATTCATCACTTCCGTCACAGCAATCTACAGGTTAATAATTCGATATTCACAGACATGAGAGCAAATCTAAGTTCCATTTAACCAGATGAAAAGGTAAACTTCATATAGGATACACCAATGAGTCGAAATGAACTGCTAAGCAGAGCTAATCTATCTTTGATAACTTGAATGCCAACCAGACCATTTGAGCCAAAATCAGTTATAAGCAAGACAAAAAAAAAAAAAAAGGAATTGAGGAACAGTTACAATGCCATGAGAGTCGTACCATTACTAGTCCATAACTCTAGTTGATCCTTTGATAGACCATGAAAAAATTGATGAGGTTCTAGGTAACAAGTCATCCAATTGCAGAAACCAGCACAGTGATCATGCTAAGTGCATTAATGAGGCAAGTAGATCATCAAAACAAATGATTCACTAGAATGCCTCCCAAAGACGTAACTAGACAATCAAAAATCAATGCAAGATGCTTAATCATTAACATGGGGTGAAAATATCTCGTATAGAAGCTGCAGGCAAATATCTGGATCGAGAAGGGAAGGGAAGGGAAAGAAAGCAGTTCCTCTCCTTTTCTTACCACAAATCTGATCATTTACACGGGATGAAAAAATAAAATTAGGTGTACTTCCTGCATTCCTGCAATAAAATTTTCCTCTTGGGCAGGCTGAAGTTCCTGCATACAAATCAAAATCACAGCCACCATGACTGAGCGAAATATAACCCTTAATCAAAAAACAAAACATGTTGGCTCATGCATAGTAAGGATGGAAGGAGAGGGATGGAAGAGTCACATTCAATTTTTACAATCTGTATAATCATCCATGAAGTTGAGACTACAAGATATTGCTCTGAAAAAAGTGCCAAACTTCTTGAATTCCCAATGCAAATATGCAATATCAACACAAAGCAAAGATTTTAGACCCATCAACTAAAAGATCAAACTTTACCATTGTACAAGCATATGCCACACCACCATACTAACAAAATCAAATCATATTTCCAAAGCTTCACATGTCAATTATGAGTCAGTAAGTCAAACGCCCATGGCAAATCCACTCTTCTCAATCAAAATAGTGCAAATGGAAAATAAAGTAGTAACTTACTACCAGGCTCATCGGTCCCATCAAGACAATCACAGAAATTATCATTAAGACGGTCTCTGCTGAATGACTTTGAACCATCCTTGCACTTTATGACCTGTGAACCAAAGTACTTCTCATCTGCACAAGTCATCAAACTTAGCACAAACGACAAAAAAAATCAAAACTTTTTATGAAATTGACAATAATAAGAAAACTGAAGATCTGGGTTTTGAAGAGAGAAAAAAAATGATATTTATATACAGAGAGAGAGAGGTACCTAAAGGGTGGATGCCCAGAAGAGGTGAAAAGGAGTGAACAGAGGGTACAAGGAAATACAAGGAGATGATAAAAGGAATCAAGTTGTTGGCATTAGTACAAAGGGGGGTTGCCTCCATGATTCTTGGAAGATTTTGAAGTTCAATTGGGGTTGCATTACAACATTTTGGGCTGTGGCTTCTCCTGTCTAACTTAACTTTTGAGGGAGTGGAAGTGAGTTTTGACCTTATGACTTCTTTATAAGTCAACCTTTTCGTCTTTTTGCATTTGGAGGTTTTTTTTTTTAATATATTTCATTTGATATATGCTTATCAGTTATATAATAATATATCATCAACTGTTCTTGGATATATATATATATATATATATATATTAGAGTAAGTGGGATGAGACTGCCTATTTTCTTTCTAGATTTTTTTCTCTCTTCTTTTTATCGGTTTCTAATAATGAGGGAAAGTTTTTGCTGCTTGTGGCTGAATTTTCCTTCTATGATTATCAATCGTTTAGCATTAAGCAATAATATTTTTTATTGATAAATTAAAAAATCCCTCCAATTTCTTTTTTGAAAAGAATTGACTTGCCTCCCTGAAGTAATTTCCCAAAAAAGAATTCATCAACAGAGTTAGAGTTATTTCGTTGGTAATTCAAATTTCAAAAAATATTTTCCATCACTTTATACTTTATTCATTCAAATTATTGCGTATAATAATTCACTATGATATTAAAAATAAGAATGATATATACATATAAATAAAAATAAAATCATATCAACTTTAATGTAATATATCAATTAATACATATGGTTTAATTAAGATCAAACAATAGGTTCTGACTCCTGGGAATTTCTATATTCTCAAAGACTTGGCCAAAAAAAAAGGTGCATAAATCTGGTTTGATTTACGTCTTTCATTAATTAATGTTGTTTACATGAAAATAATCCATGTTTTTAAACATTAAAATATTTATAAAAAAACAGAACTCTTCTGAATTCCTATTTTATACATACATATTTCTTTTACTAAATAAATTAAAGATTAGAGAGGACGCAGGGAACAATGAGGAAATCTCTGCCTTCAGACAAGGTAGGAAAAGGAGCTAAACTCTGCTGTCTTGGCCGGTTCAAGGTGGTTAACTATGAATATATATCCTCCTGTGTTCTCTTCTGCCCAAGCTTTGCAAGAAGGATCTATGGTCCATCTTCTTCTCCCATGAAGAGCGTGTTGTCCATTGGTTTGCCATTCAATGAACCAAATTGTCCTAAACACAAAACACAGATGATATTATATCCCATTTTGAATTCAGGGAAAAAAAATATCATAATGCAATGATAGAATCCTTTTGTGATTTGTGAACAGGCCATTCTAAATTAAAGCATGTGATTGATATGTATGAGATGTTTTTTAAAGTATTTTTTATTTAAAAATATATAAAAAAATATATAAAAAAAATCACAAACGCTTCTGGACTGCTTCACAAGGGATCAGTCGCATGCATATATCATCACTATGAAATTAATTAGTTAGACCCTAATGATTCCAGAGAGAAATATAAGAGGATAAACCACAAATGCGTATTTCCTGATCAAGAAAATACTTGCTGACAGTAATTACACCAAATACCTGTGTGTGTGTGCACGCATGCAAGCGTACTCACTCGTGCTTACACGCATGTGTGTTGATAGATATATAATTACCTGGATGGTAGTATTGTTGTTGATTAAAGCCATTGACCGGAAAGGGATGCGGCGGCGAAGGCTGGAATGGAAGAAGAAGAGAGGTAGCATCTCTTTCTGGGTTTGATTTGTCTTGGCCACGCACAAACTGCCAGGGATAACTATGTGGGACTGAATCAACAATCAAACTCGAATTGTCATGGCAATAATTTGCCATGTTATTGTTAGCAAATCCTCCTCCAATGCCGGCGCCGCCCCTATTATTTATCCCATGAGTAGCGTTCCATGCAAGTAGCAGAGGCTGTTTGTTATACGCGGCGCCGCCTTGTCGCTGCCTTGACATGTTTTGGTTTGGCAATGGAGGTTGCATTTTGTACAGGTCAAGTTCTTCCTGTATTCTCTTAAACTTTCCATAACAACCTAAAACGGGATCATCTTGTCTGCAAGACGCCTCCCACACCAGCGAGTCCGCCGTCTCCTTTTGTCGCTCTTTATCGACATCTTTCACTAATTTAATGACATTGCTAACACCAAAAACCTTATGGACAGCTTGAAACTCCCGCATTCTCTCCGCCGGAAAATATGGTGCCAGAACGCAATCCTCCGCGCACCTCTTTCGCTGATGCTTGCACGATGCGCAAGCCTGATGCATCGCGACACGGTTGTTGCTGTCTCTACCTCTTTCCATCCTTAAAAACCAAACACTATATCAAGAAACCACACAAAAACAATAGCGGAGACGTACAATTCTTTTTCATGAAATTAACGTGCGCATAGCATCAAAGAACGAAGAAATCAAACCAATCAACACATACCCTATTCACCAAAAGAACCAATACATGCCCTAGTACACTAACGAATAGAAATAAGGAAGGAAATCAAGCCTTACATGCAAAGAATTTTATTTTTTGTGTGTGTGTGTGCGTGGGCTAAGTGAAACAGAGATGTTTGTATGAATATATAATACTATGTGTTACACAAGAAGATGAAGAACAAATTGTAGTCTAATCTCCGTCTAGGGCACATGAAAAGATGGCAGGCCACCGTAAAAGAGACAAAGGGATGTAGTTTAGAGTGGTTGATTAGGGTTTAGGTAGCTCATATGAAGATTAAGAAGTATAGGTAATTAATACTAAACCTGTCGCGAAGGTAGTTTTATAATAGGTAATACAAATCTAATTAAGCCTGTATTAATCATTATTTATTTGGCTATTTAAGAAATCTAGACATTCAAGGAGAGTGCTTTATTCTTCAATGAGCCAACATGGGCTTATATTAAATAAATAGTTCATAACAGGAAAAAAAAAAATAGCTGTACAAATTTGTTTTTTTCCAATATTGCTTAATAGTGCCACGTGGCAAGACCCTATTTGTTAATTATCATCATTATCATGAATCCATAGTTATAAAATCTAGATTGGTTTGGAAAAGAAATAAGAGAATAAAAGAATTAAAAATAAAAAAAATCTAAATTTTTAATAGACAACTACATCTAATTAATTACCTAATTACTTTGCTTTGCGAGCCCTAAAAGCAATTAAGAGAGAATTATACCACAAATGTGTCACACAGAAAAATTGTGTTACCCTAGAGATATATATAGATGGTATAGTTAGATTAATAAAAATAAAGTTTAAATGTTCATATTATTATTCATAAGAGAAAATCTCCACCGGAACTACTAGAATTCTTAGATTTACTAATAGAATTTTTCATCGGTAAAACTCTTGTCAATAATTTTTAATTTATCATTGAGTCCATTAGTAATTTTATTATTAATGGATTTACTAATGAGAAAAGCATGCTAATTTTTTTTACTTGGATCTTAACACAATAAGTAATGTCAAGGAAAAAAAAACAGTTTATTAGCATGTTTACTAACAGATTTTACCAACGCTATTAATATCATCAGTAATGATGTCTATATAAATAACATGTCATCATATTATTTAGTTTTTTTTAATTTTTTTTTCACTATAATTCCCTCGATATACACCGATGAAATAGTTTCATCGGTATTTACCAAGATTATATTTGAAGATATAAGGCAGGGAATTTGAAATAATAATACTTGGAATATTTATTAAGACAAATATATGCATTATCAACAATTTAGTATTTTTTATATAAAAAAAATTAATCAAGAGTATTTTTTTTTCTTTTGCAAAAAATACCAAGTTTTCCATCTAAAAAAGGCATCTCTCCATATTTTTTTAAAATAGAATTTAATATACCTTACATGGGGAAAAATGGCTTCAATTTTCTAAAATTAATTAAGCAATATAGCAACAATTTGCTTACCCAACATTTATATAAAACTTTTAAGTATCTTACATAAGAAAAAATAGGCTGAAATTTCAAACTAACGCCAAAAAAAAAATCTAGCAATGAGATTCTCGGTGTTGTTGGATAATTAATTCTTTTAAAACAAGTTTCCAATATTATTCTTGTGATACGAGTAACACAAATAAGGCCAAATTAATTTTCTTGTTTTTAAAAATATAATAATAATTTTTTTAAAAAATATTTTTTTATTTAAAAATATATCGAAATAATATATTTTTAATTTTTAATTTCTTTTATACTAACACATAAAAACGATCTAAAAATATAAAAAAATAATTTTAAACCCAATTTAAAAAAAAAATATTTTTACCCAACCTCTATTTAAAAAGCAATGCCAAAAAGAGCCAAGAAAACTTGCCACCTACTATTAAACAGCATCAAACATTACATACTCTCCAGGTTCAAAATTTAATCTCCACACACACGCATAAAATTAGATTTTTTTTTTCCCAGTTTCTATGAATAGTTCATCCATAATCAAATAAGATACATGCAAATCCGTGGTAGAAGAGACCAAGATTTTACCATTTAATTCTTGGATCATAAGGGACAAAGTCACTTGCCAGCCAGTTCAACTTAAAACAATCACTGGATAATTGGGCAAGCATTTCTCATGTGATAAATCTCTCCATAATTAGCTGATGCTTGTATCACAATTTTCTTAATTATGCCATGGAAAATGTTATTGGTTTATCAAAAGTAAGCTTTAGAGTGCAAAAGCATGCTAGTGACCAGCCCATTGACACCCCTGGTTATAAATTTGTCCACTAATAATGGTGACACCCACAAAACGGTGGCTCTCTCCTCTACTTTCTGCTCTGTTACCCTGCTGTGCATTGATTTCTCCATGCAATCGAGCTGAAGCTCTCACACATAAGAGTCATGGACGACGAATCATTCAATCAAGAGACGAAGTGTCCAAAGATCGACTTGGTAGCATGGAGGCCCCGTGCCTCCACAGGCCAACGACTCCATAGGACTTGCTTTTTCACTTGGGGGTTTGTATCTTACTCTAATTCCTACATTCATGATAATAATTTGTGTAGCTAAGCAATGTGTGTATATTTTTCCATAGTATTCATGATTCAATATAACTCCCTTGTCCAACACTTAACCAACTAACACTAGCACCAAACACTCCCTTTGTTAGTGTCTTTAGCCCCCGGCCTTCCCCTTAAAGAAACAGAAAGCCATTTGTGCAATCATGGTGAGAGCAAGGAAAGTCCAGCTAAAGTTGGGTAGTGCTGCTTAGTTGCTCAACCTTATTAAAAGCCTACCTTACCTTACCCTCCCCTCCATTCCTATTCAAATTTCAAACCCAACACAGCATATCCCCTCTCTCTCATTCTTTCGAGTCTTTTTGGATATTTGTGAAAGGTAGGTAAAAGATACATACTCCTTGATTATACCCTTTACCTTCCTGTATGAATGGAATAAGTGGGTGAAGAAAACAAGGAGATCAGGAAGCTAGTCCCAGAAAATGAGCACAGCTAGGTTCATCAAGTGTGTCACTGTTGGGGATGGAGCTGTTGGCAAGACATGCATGCTCATCTCTTACACTAGCAACACCTTCCCTACTGTAAGGATTAAACATTATTATCATGTCTCATGCTTCGAATTCTTCTTCTCCTTCTTCTTCTTCTTCTTTCATGAATGGACTTCACACTTGTAATTATGATGTTTTAATTAATTTCCATGTTTCGTGTTGTGATTATACCCTTTTTGGTGTTGTTTTGATAGGATTATGTGCCTACAGTGTTTGACAACTTCAGTGCTAATGTGGTGGTTGATGGCAGCACAGTTAACCTTGGATTATGGGACACTGCAGGTTAGTTTGCTTTGTTTTCTGGGGTTTAATTCTTGTAGCTGCCACTAACTTTTCAAGCAGAGAACAAGAGACTACTAAACTATTCTGAAGATCTCTGAAAACAGGTGGTACTAAAGTCTATTCAATTTGTGTATTCAGGACAGGAGGATTATAACAGGTTGAGGCCTCTGAGTTATAGAGGTGCAGATGTGTTCTTATTGGCGTTCTCTCTAATCAGCAAAGCTAGCTATGAGAACATTGCCAAGAAGGTTTGATTTTCCGTTGTCAATTCTGTTTTGCACGTTTGGATGATTGAGTTTGATTCTTTAAAAAAAAATTCAATTTTTTAATTTGGTTTTTCTCCTTTTTATCAATTTTTTTGGTCCCAGTGGATTTCTGAACTAAGGCATTATGCCCCAACTGTGCCAGTCGTGCTTGTGGGAACCAAACTTGGTAAGATCAATTTCAGTACCTTTTATGTTTTTTTTCTCCTCTCATGTTGGATTTAATGTCAGAAAGATGTAATGGACTGCAGATTTACGAAACGATAAGCAATATTTGATAGATCATCCCGGCGCTACACCAATCACAACTGCTCAGGCAAGTTGCATACAGACTGGTTTTCTTTCTTGCAACCAATTGAACAAAAACAAGTGTTTTTTCCCCGCTTCATGAATCAACTCGTCAATTTTCACTTTGAGCAGGGGGAGGAACTAAAGAAGATGATTGGTGCTGCTGTCTACATAGAGTGCAGCTCCAAGACTCAGCAGGTGAGCCCACCTACTACGATTTCTAGACAACTGTTGTGTTAGCCTTTTCTAGATATAGTACAAAGAGAAGAAACGTCTCTAGCTAACATTTCTATACGAATTATGAATAGAGCCATACTCTAACTACATCAAAATTGATGATAACGTCAGAGAATAAGTCTATTATCCAACAACTCAAGATCCCCGTATCTCTTTTCTTTAACTTTCCTCTCACTTCTCAGCCATCAATCTGGCCTTAATTAAATTTCAGTTAGAAGTCATTTTCCTTGCACTCACAGCCCAGCAGACTCAGTGAGTTATAATTAATGCCAATTATTTGCTTTTCGGTCTAGGAACAACAACTTTACATTGTTTCATAGGCCAGTGTTTCCACATTTTAGCAGGTAGCCGCTTGTAGGACTGCTAATAATTGATCGCTTCAGCTGTATCTTAACTTAATGTTGTTGTCTGATTCCCAGAATGTGAAAGCTGTCTTTGATGCTGCCATCAAGGTTGTTTTGCAGCCTCCGAGGCCGAAGAAAAGGAGACAGAAGCGTAGGCCGCCATGTGTGTTTCTCTAAATCAAATTTCAGCTATCAGTTTCTTCCATGTGCAATGAAATCTTCATGACTCTGCCAAGTCATGAGCCTGTATGACTTGGTAGAGTCATGATAGAATTTATGTTTGCCAGTTCTCTCTGGACCTTTATTGCTTTCTTGTAATGCAACATGTTCTTATCAAGTATTGCTATTTCTGCTTTCATGTATTGGATGGTTAAATTTGTGCATCAAAACACTATATAAGATTATGATCTCTAAAATGTTATTACCAATCTACACGAAAACGCCCTAGTGGATGTGAAGCTGTCCTATCAAACTCACCAAAGCATGAATTATGCACAGCAGAAGAAGGCTGTGATGAGAGTGGTGGGCAATACAGCAAATATTGCACTCCAGAAATCTTGCTGAAGTTCTAAGCATTCTGCAAATATCTTGCTCTCTTTGAATGGAATAGCGAAAGGTTTCTTCAGAGAGGGCAAGAACATGGGAGAAATCTATATTTTGTTTTTTGTTATAAAAGAGAGAGGAACGAATTCGAGATCTAGGGAGACCCTAATGTTTATCAAGTGTATTTGTTTTTTCGTTTATAAACTTTTTTTGAATTTTTTTTATCATATTAACTGAAATTAAAAATAAATTTTAAAAAATAAAAAAAATATTATTTTAATATTAATTATTTTTAAAAATAACGAATATCAAGACTAAAAAAAAAAAAAAAACTCAATTTCCTAACCTTCCTCTTCTTTAGTTAAAAATGCATGCATCCAAGATTCAGAATTCAGGACGTGCTTGTGAAAAAAACAATTGAGGTATCAATTGATTCTTTTGTTATATAAGAATATCTTTGTCAACAACAATTACTTTTTCTTGCATTTATTTAATTTTCTTTTATCAATTAAATTAAAAAAATCTGAAAGTATAAAATTAAAAATAAAATATTAAAATATCAAGATTAATTAGTGAATAATTTAAGATTTTATTAATATGAAACTATTATGTTTTAATCATAAATGGACTTGATTGATTTTTTATTTTACCATTAAGAAAGATTTCAATTATAAATTGAAAAGTTTAAGTGTGTTTAATAAAATAAATCAATAATTATATATGTCAATAAATAAAAACAAATATGTTGATTTCAATAAAAAAAAATTGAGCTAAGAAGTTGAGATAAAAATATTATTTTTTAAAAAAATAGTTAAATATTTATTTTAGTTTAAAATTAAATTTCTAAAGTTTTAACTAGTTTGAGTTAATAAAATTAAATTTTACTTTATCAAATCAAATATTAATTTAATATTGAAACTTATTATTAATATTACAAGAACCTCATATAAAATCAATAAAAACAAAACAATAAATTCAATTAAAATATCAATTTGATATAATAGTATTAAATTGAGCATAAACAAAAAACAAATCAAGTGATAAATTTTTTTTAAAAAAAAAATTATGGGTAATTAATGTAATCCATAATAAATTGTATATTTCTTTTATGTTATGTTGTATTTTTTTTTTTTTATTCTTTCACGTATTCATAATTATAAACATTATTTTATAATTTACAAAACATTAATTTTATAAAATCACACTATAATTATTAAATAGAAAGTAAAAATACCCAATTAAAAAAAAAAAAAAAAGAGTTGAGGTGGTTAAAAATAATAATAATAACCGTACTCCAAAACCCTTTCATGTCTCAAAATCCTGGGAAAAAAAAATCCCAAGTAACTCTTAAACCCTACATAGAACCACATCTCAAACACCTAAGACATCACCAAAACCTCGGTGTCTGTTTTACCATTTTTTCTCTCTTTACTTCTCAAACAAATGGTAGCTCCACTCCTCCGTTCTCTCTGGTCCACCACCAGAAAACCCTTTTCCTCGCGCGGCACCCTTTTCCCCCGCTTCCTCTCCACCGCCTCCGCAGCCTCTGCCACTACAGCACCAAATCCATCCTTGGATCCAAGTAGACTAAGAAACGTTGCTGTCATAGCTCATGTCGATCATGGGAAGACAACATTAATGGATCGGTTGCTGAGGCAGTGTGGAGCTGATATACCCCATGAGAGAGCCATGGATTCTATAAGCCTTGAACGTGAGAGAGGAATCACTATAGCTTCAAAGGTCACTCAATTTTTTTTATTATCGTTACCCAATTCAATATTTTCGTTCGATAACATTTTTATTTTCAGAAAAATCCTTTTTTGGAGATATTTTTCTTCAGTATTTTTGTCTATGTAATAAGATTTATGCAATTTATTTAGTTTTATGCCTGTTAGGTACCTCTAGTTTTGAACTGTCAGTGAAGTGGAAGTCTTTCGTATTTGATGCTTGTTTCTGATGAAGGAATTGTTGTTTGCAGGTTACAGCAATTTCATGGAAGGAGAATGAGCTAAACATGGTCGATACACCAGGACATGCTGATTTTGGTGGAGAGGTATGCCGTCTTTTGGTTTTATTTATAGGACTATTGTTAGGGTCTCAGGAGTTAAATACAGTATAATTCCCAGTCTACTGGCTGAAGTGCTTGTGCAGCGTTGTTGTAGAAGGATTGATTTTATTTTAGAAGTCAATTATGCTATTTTTCATTTGTATTGTATTTTACATATTCATAAGTTCTGATGATAACAGGTTGAGCGGGTTGTTGGGATGGTTGAAGGAGCAATTTTAGTTGTTGATGCGGGTGAAGGTCCACTTGCACAGACAAAATTTGTTCTTGCTAAAGCCTTGAAGTATGGTCTACGTCCTATTCTACTTTTGAACAAAGTAGATCGACCTGCAGGTTAGATTGAATTCTTTTTAAGATTTCATTTTATGAAAAGTTGATTGTTTTGCTGTTACATGATCTTTCCATCATGAAATGGGGAGTTTTTAAATAGGAAATCAGAAGCAAACTTAAAGTTTCAAGCTGCTTATCTATTGCTTACACACAGTGTTGATCCTTTTGTGTTTTTTTATACAAAACCTTCTAACTAGCAAATGGATTCTTGTGTTATTGGTCCTCATTTGTGCAGTTTCTGAGGAGAGGTGCAATGAAGTTGAGAGCTTAGTATTCGATTTGTTTGCAAATCTTGGAGCTACAGGTGAAAGAAAAATGGGAAACTGAAAACTTAAATGATTTTTTCACCATCTTGATTGATACATTGGAATGAACTCTCAATTTAATAACTTCCTTTTGCTTTAGAGGAGCAGTTGGATTTTCCTGTTCTTTATGCTTCTGCTAAAGAAGGATGGGCATCCTCCTCCTTCACCAAAGATCCTCCCGCTGATGTGAAGAATATGTCACAATTGCTTGATGCCATCATAAGACATGTTCCTCCACCAAAAGCTAACCTTGATGCCCCTTTTCAGATGCTGGTTGGTGTTCATCACTAATAGATGCATTAAATTGAACACCTGAATGTGGCATGTATGCTTGTGTGCACTTGTGCATTTCTTCTTTTGGCCTTGACCTGCATGTATGTATCTTATATGCACACTCGTGTTTGGGTGCATATTGTATCTAGGAATTTAGTTTTATTTTCATATTTCTTTTCTTCTCTTGTTCAAATATCCAAACCTACATCATGTCCCACCCATCGTACACTATTAAGCATAAGCAAGAGACATAGTTGATGGTATTTCTCTGTATGTATTATGTGAAACTAAGAGCAGATTTAGGATAGCCCTGATGCTGGAATCTATGTTAGAATTTGGATGGCCTAGGTGAAACCATACAGCATTGCAACTTGTTAATAAGTGAATAGAAGTGATTAGGATGATAGCTGTACACAAAATAACTAGCTGAAGCTGCAAGAAAAATGAAGAACGAGGAAAAAAGGAAATAGATAGATAAACCTAGCATGAATCTGGAGTCTTAGGATTATTCAACATCTTTCAAAGGGAATGATGCACTGTAGATATTTCAAAATTGTTTAGATTACTAGGAAGTAAAGCCTGTTAGATAAGAATCCAGGATACACATTGTTCCTTACATTTGAAAAGAAAAGGATCTTGTTGCCATTTTCCCCAAACTCATTATAGTGTTGTTCCCCACCTTAAATTTTTGGGTTCTTTTCATGCTCTCAATTAATAAACTAGATTTGCGTTTCAGGTTTCCATGATGGAAAAAGATTTTTATCTTGGAAGAATCTTAACTGGGCGTGTTTTTTCTGGAGCTGTTCGTGTGGGAGACAGAATTCATGGACTACGGAGCACAGATTCTGGGGTTACAAAAATTGAAGAAGGAAAGGTTTGTATCTAATTTTTAATGCTTTTGAAGAAATGCCTTGTTCTTAAATAATTACAAGTTAACTATATAGATAGTTCGTGAAGCTTCATGCAACAGCTATTTATTTCTTTAGTTCAGCCTGTCATTGGATCTGAACAAAAAGTTTCATTTCCTTTTAACCTAAAGAAAAGTTTCACTTTTTGGGTTGTTACAGTAAAGCTTCAATGCTCAATATTCGGACTCATTTTTTATAAATTCTAGTAAAGATTCTCTAGTCTATCCATTTCTGATTCCATTCCAACTGTTATTAAGTTTCAGCAACCCCAAGTGCTTGCATCTCTTATTTTTTGACTCTTTTTTTTCCTTACCACCCATTGACAAACGCCACTAGCATCATTAAGAACTTTTATTCAACTCCATTGAAATCATGAAATCTGGTAAACTAGTTATGCTGAAAATGCATGGATGGCATTGGTTCCGAACGTAACATTACTTAAATAGCTCAGGTTGGATACTTAATCCTTCAGAATTGTATTTTAAGATGATTACCAGTTTTATGTAATATGCCATAATTTACTGTAGCAATGGTATGATTGTGCTGTTTAGTGGTTGTGATAATTTGTAACTTTCATCTTTTATCTTGTAGGTTACAAAGCTAATGAAAAAGAAGGGTACAAGCATGGCTCTAATTGATAGCGCTGGAGCTGGTGATATAATATCCATGGCTGGGATGGCTAGTCCAGTAATAGGCCACACGGTAGCTAATGTGGAGGTATACTGCTAGTTTGTTTGCACAGTGTCAGTAGGGTGTTTTGCCATTTATGCATAACATTTTTGTTGTTTGGAAAAATAACTGAATATATACCACTTTGTTTTAGCACAGAATTCTTGATTACATACCTGCTCATGGCTGCCTGTTAGCAGATTATTGTTTACTTCTTTTCTTTCAAGTAGCCTAAGCAACTACCTTATGTATGACAAATTGAAATGATTGCCAAGGCTTTCTTTCATTCATACTTTAGTTACAGCATTATGTACATAATTGTGAGCACCTTTTGTGTAGAAACACCAATAAGATCACCGGAACAAAGAGAACTGATTCTCTCGAAGAAACTCAAGTTTATTTTATTCAGTGTTCAACAATCAAACTGAATGTCTGGTTGGGTGTTTATTTATAGGCACCCAAAAAAAAAAAGGAAAACCTAATAGAATTACTAAGTAGATATGGAAACTAAATCCCTAACTACCTACTAAATATAAATGCTAATACTTATCTGATCATCCATCATATAGGCATTTGTATGCCTTTTAATCTGTATGGTCTTTGCCCCTGAATTTAAGTGATTTCTCGTACTTTTCTTGAATTTAGCATGATCTGATTTTTTCTTTACATGAAACAATGATGATATTTTATAAGTACCATGCCAATTAAAAGGCCAACAGCTGGGTTTAATCTAAATTAGTCATGATGGTATCTGCTAGGTTATGACTGCATTGCCAACTGTTGAGCTAGATCCTCCAACCATTTCTATGACTTTTGGTGTCAATGACTCCCCTCTTGCTGGTCGAGATGGAACCCATGTAAGTCTTTCACTTTTCTTTTCTGTCACAATGTGTAAAGTCTGTAAATCAATATATATATATATATATATATATATATATATATATATATATATATTCTGTCATATGTGTGTGTATATATATATCACGTATAAGGTGGAGAATCACACTTGAAAATGACTTTTTTATATATATTTTAATTAATTGTGGATTGTCTTCTTTGGATTTTTCTTATATGAACTTCTCAGGATTTTAAAGCCACTTTGGGAAGTAGATTGACAAATCAATTTCCTGTTTGCGAAGCATGCTTATTTGCTTCTCTTCTGACAAATAGGCAGATAAAGATCTCGTTGTTTTGGACTTTTTTTTTCTGATAGGAGACTTGATTTCTTGATAGGTATAAAGGATTAGCATCCCATGTACTTCTAACAATGAAGACTTGTTGCATTCATGTATCTTCTTCAATCTAACAGAGCTTTTTTCCCCATTGTCCCACTAAAGAAAAAAATGCACATAAATTAGAACATGTTGTCAAATTATGGAGTGATGCTCAGAAGAGTATCCAAGATGTTATCCCTTGCTCTTTCCCATCCTCAAGCCTTTCTATCTCTTTAGATTTTTCTTTGGAAGATATTAGAAGGAATTTCATAATGTTACTGGTCATGGCACTATGAGAGTGTCATCAATAATGCCACCATAGTTTTCCCTGTTGAATTTGTTTTAACACCTTACAAGATGTCATGTTGATTCCATATTGTTTTGCTTGACATCAATTTAGGGCAACCATTATATTTATTTGTGTTTCGACTGCACAAGGAGTGATTGTGTACTTCTTTACTTCTGTGTTTCTTATATGTTTTCAGCTGACTGGAGGGAAAATTGGTGATCGGTTAATGGCTGAAGCTGAAACTAATCTTGCCATCAATGTGCTTCCTGGCATTGGAGAGTCATATGAGGTTCAGGGAAGAGGAGAACTTCAACTTGGTTTGTTCTTCTTGACACTAAATTGTGTGGTGCTATTTTATTTCATATTAAGCATAAAAAATTCACAGTACTAAGGCTTACAATGACATCAGTTTCATTTTCATGTGTCACAAATTTCTGATAGCATGAAGTGTAATATCTGTCGAACGTGGTTCTGACTTCAGATGTTTATGCTTTACAGGGATCTTGATTGAGAATATGAGACGTGAAGGATTTGAGCTGTCCGTCTCACCTCCTAGAGTCATGTGAGTTTGATTGTTAAATGAGGCACCAACTATTGCAATTTAATTTCCATTGCTATAGGGGGGACCATAACCAGGTGATGTCCCTTTTCTTATATATTTTGGACAATTTACTTTGTTGAATCAGGTATAAAACTGAGAATAAGGAGAAGCTTGAACCAATTGAAGAAGTGACCATTGAGGTAAGAATTCAAAATTATGTGTAATGGTTTCCTTTCACAGGATTTGTGAGATTTTCACATATGATTTTATTTCAGATAAATGAAGAGCATGTGGGGTTAATAATGGAAGCTTTATCTCATAGACGAGCTGAGGTTCTCGATATGGGTCCTGTTCCTGGGCATGTTGGCAGGACTAGATTGTCCTTGACTTGTCCATCAAGGTCGGTGTATAACTTGTCTGCAAGAGAGAATTTATTTTTTGGACACATTATGAATAATGGCTTTTTTTTTTTTTTTTTTTTTTTTTTGTGTGTGTGGTTATACTTTCCTTCTGCACATTATGCATTTCATTGTAGGTATACGTGCATATGTACAAATATGAGTAACTTAGCTTCTAGCGCCCCTTGGAACTTGGATACATTTTTTTCTAAAGTTTATTAATTTTTATCCAATTAATTCATATTTTGCTAAATTTATTGATTTTTATCCAATAAGTTCATATTTTGTGCTTTCAGTTTGAAATACCCTATGCTTGAGCTTTTAAGTTGTGTGCTATAACATTCTCACATAAGTTCAATCATTGGTTGCTTGAGCACATGGCATGATTCAATTATGTTGCAACTTAATCCTTTCGATATCATGGGCCTAGTGACTTGTAATATAAGCTACTATTTGTAGTTATTGAGGGCCTTTTTTTACAGAAGGAGTTGCTGAATACTTGATTCAACTATGAACTATATATCAAGCCACTAACTGTACAACATCTGTGTTTTTCTTCCATTGTGTTCTGCAGAGGCCTGGTTGGTTACAGAAGTGTGTTCAGCAGTGACACACGTGGAACTGGATTTATGCATCGTGCTTTCCTGAGTATGCTCTACTTGAGATTCTGTTTCCTTGTCTTTTTTCTTGGAAATTGTTTTATCCCTAGTGTGATGTAATTGGATCCCTAATTGATGTGGCAATTTTTTTTCTTACCTGACTCTGGTCCTAGTTTATCTGTGCTGGCCTCCCATATATAGGCCACAAATTCTAGTTTGGGAGGTTTCACTTGTAATCATTGTCTATGCTCATGGCTGTTGTCCAGCTATACAATGTGGGGGAAATTTTCAAGTCTTTCTAGAGTTAGGTTGGCTTGTTTTGGCAACAGGCTGTTGCCAGGGATCTCACAAATCTCATTCAATGCCAACTCAGAGCAAGTATGTTAGCTTATTGAAATGTTTTTGATCCAAGAGAAATGCTAATAATTTCATGTGTAATACATCCATAATGTGGGTGCTACCGTACATCTATTACACGCACTGATGTGATTCAGAAATGGCAGAACTTGCAACTTTCAACTTTCAACTGCCTTCCTATTCATACAAAATGTGCAAGATCTGACTCAAACACAGTTCAAAAGTTTTTCCCCATCTAGCATTAATCTCTATCTAAATTGTGAGCACTGGAAGAAAATTCCTGAGAACTAAATGCTTAATTTGCCTGAAGTGTTTTAAATTTCCCCCATATCCCAATATTTTGCTTAAGCTTTTTTTATTTACTATTTCTATTGGACGGTGCTCATGTGGTTTATTTTGCTAACTGCAGCCTATGCAAAACATCGGGGCCCACTTGGAAATGTTAGAAAGGGAGTATTGGTATGTCTTCCTCATTCCTTTTTGTTTGAAATTGTATAATAGCCAAACTGTTATCATAATTGAGTGGATATCTTTTTCCCTAATGTCTTATGATTCAATCGAGGTTCTCCTCATTACTACTACATGGGGCATTATATATTTATTTGAACACTCTTATTGGGAAACTTGCTAGCTAGGTGGCAATCAATCACCTTTTTGAGTGAGCATCAGCAACCTCCTTGTTTGTGCATACCCCATGTTTATGCATATAAATTGGTGTTATTAAGCATTAGTGGCTTTATTTGTACGTGTTACTCTTTCTCTTATAAATAACCCTTGACAATGATTTTTCCCGTAGACCCTATTGGTCCGGCTTGTTTAAGAAGATGGGATTATTGGCTCGTCATTTACAACCCCCCCCCCCCCCCAAGTGTTTTCTTTTTTAAAAAAATCCACTCCCTAGATCCTGGTGACTTAGCAGAGTAATTTCATTGAATGGTCTTACGTGACTTGCTTATATCCTGTTTCTTGTGCCCTTTATTGATACATCACTGGAATGAGCTTTTGAATACCCATTTAAGAACCTCATCTAAGGGGTATGGAGAAATTTTAAAACACTGCTGGCAGAGTCCTAATTTATATGCTGGAACATGTTTAATTGTCTGAGTATTCCATAAGTCTTTTTTTCCCTAGGAATCATGTGTTGGTAATAGAGACCTAATTTTTGTATGTTTTGCTCTTGTCATTGAAGTAAGAAGTTGTGTTTTTTTTTTACTACTATTTTTCTGTTCTGGACCTGATTTAATTTTGGTTGCTTGATTGAACAGGTATCGATGGGTTATGGTGCTATTACAGCCTATGCATTAACGAGTCTAGAACCTCGTGGAATACTCTTTGTTAGTCCTGGGATGGAGGTTGTTTTCTTACAAAAATGAAAACGCTTACCTGTTTGTTTATCTTTCTGACTGTTGAATCTGTGTTTTTCTGAAACCAGTGAAGAAATGTTCTTACATTTTTCCCATGCTTCCTTGTGTTAGACATGCATAAAGAAATTTAATTTCTGTTTAGATTGCTCTTTTTTGAAGTCCTAATTCATAATAACTATGCAGTACTCCTTTGAAAATAGGTGCTCTCAAAAGATTCCATTAATAATATAGATAGGATATCTCTCTCATGAACCATTTTTCATGTTATCAAGGCTTTACCATCTTGTCATTGCTCCGGGCACAAATGGGACTGACATGGAATGCACACGAGTCATGAAAACGTTGATTATATCATAATTCATTCACTGTGCAGTTTTGGGCTGGTTGGTTATCCTAGGACAATGGCCATTTACTGGCTAAAAGTTGTTTTCAAAGGCATAAGCGTATCTGCTTACTTTCATATCCTTTATTCTGCAGACATATGATGGCATGATTGTGGGCGAACATTCAAGGGATACAGATCTTGATGTAAGAAGGATTTATGGCTCCCATGTTATCCATTTTCATTTACTGTTCAATGATACTAATTTTTTTTCCCTTAAACAGGTCAACCCAGTTAGGGCAAAGGAACTTAGTAACATGCGTGCTGCTGGCAAGGATGAGAATGTGAAACTTTCTCCACCTCGCTTGGTATGCAATTGGAAACTAATTCTTCTTCTTCTTCTTCTTCTTCTTCATGGTTAGGAAGTGAACAATTAGAAATCACTGAAGGAATAATCCAGGTTGTGCACAAGTGTCACACCCAAGTAAACAAACAAAATGAGAAAAGACGAAGAATTGTTGGAAAATTTAAAAAATAAGAAACAAAACCTGGAAAAAAAACATGAAGAGTTACTGTTCAAGTGATTCTTAACTCTTTTTCCTCAAACATTCACTAACTGTAAATGCATCTGGATAGGAGCAAAAGGGTTTTACAAGAACTTTACACAGATAGTATATCAGTCCTATAGAACTTGTCTTGGGATTTTAGGACCATATGTATGAAGACCTACTTAAATTTTTAAATTTTTACAGGTTTTAGAGATAACAGTAAAGTTTTTCAAGCACAAATTGAAAGTGCATCTGGATGGGAGTGAAGGATCTTACTAGGACATCATTTTTATGAAACCTGTTCTAGAATACAAGTACCATACGTGTGAAAACCTACTTCGATGCTTTTCTGTTGAGTTTAACAGTTTCAATTTTAACTCTGACAACACTTTGAAAGCAGTCTTGACACTTTCTATTAAGCTCTTGAACAAGAAATGTCCATTAAAAGAAAGTGAAGGGCTGTAGACAGCTTAGGCAGCTTTTTGCATGCTCTGAATTAAAACTTCCCAGATCTACACGTGATTATTAACTCACAAAACAAATTTGTGCAGATGACGCTTGAAGAAGCCATTGGTTATGTAGCTTCCGATGAGCTTATTGAGGTACATTTCTCTTAATATTCTCTTTTCCATTCTTGGTTGACATGGTCACAGGGGTAACTTTTTGTTCTGATTGTTTCTGGTCTCGAATATCAGACCCCACACTTACACTTAGTTTGCATGCAACTCATGGCTCTTAAGAACTGGTTCAGAACTTTGTATCCATTTTCCTTTTGAATTCTGCTACCGCGAGCTCCTTCACGAGCTGCTTAGCTGCATATTTTTGGCCCTGTATATTTTCATATGGCAGTGAACCTTTTTCCATAACCTGTCTGATACAATCTTTGCCCATGCAGGTCACACCTAAGACCATCCGGTTGAGAAAAAGATACCTGGAAGTTAACAAGCGTAAAGCCATGAGTAGAAGGCTGAAGGAGTGAAATCTATCGAGTGCACCAGAAGCTGTTACCTGTTGTGCTCCTTTTTTTGTCTGCCTCTATATATGTAATGCTAGAAAATACAAAACTGACAAATAATACAGGGGATCTTGTGTTTTTGGTTTTGAAACAATAATGTCTCTGATAAATTCATCATATTGATATGTACTGAAGAATCCTGCTGCTACTGCTGTTTCCAAGCTAAAGGTTAATCCAAAGGGAGAGCATTTTTCGAAGTTTCCAAGAATTTTCAACTGTACAAAGACCAATCTTTGAAATCATCTTCTAGATATATGCCTTTTAGAGATGGAAAAACATGAACGTTACATGCTGAAAGAAAAGGAAAACGACAACGACAAACAATGTTGTCAGCATCCCACTTTGGTGTTCACATCAGATTTTCATCTGGAAGTGTGATCCCCAAAGAAAAGTTGAAAATTGAACCGTTGAACATGATTAAGAGATTTAAAAATTAATGATGGAGAACACGATTGGAAATCAATTTAGTAATGGGATTTTCAATTAATGGAAAACTAACGACCTTTCTGTGTACACCTTTTTTATTTTTTTTATTTTTTTGGTGTGATTAAATAAATCCATGTTCATACTATATGTTGATTGATTCTGCCATTTTGTGCTATACCTTTTCAAATATCTAGAAGGCTCGAAGCCAAATGGTTAATTTAAGGTGAATTGTATATTTTCTCAAGAGCTTTCAAAAATTGACCAAAAAAGAAAAATAATTATAAATAAATAAATAAAATTAATGAATGCATAGAAATCAGAAACAATGTTTTAAAAAAACTATTTTTTTATATTTTACTGTTCATCTTACGACGCTGTCTCTTTTGAATTGTGGTGAAACAACTTTTAGGAGAAAATATTATATACCCTCAGATTTTTTTTCCTATTTTTTTATTATTAATTTGATATTTTTTATATATATTTTTTAATTTTAAAAATATTTTAACAGGAAGGCATGACTCTGATGGACACGGGTTGCTTGTGAGATATTAAATATAATGTGAACAAATTTACTCTTTATTTTTATTTTTATTTTTTGAAAATCATTATAATTTCAAGACTATTTCATGGTGGAGTTATTTTATTTGAAAACTCTAGTATAATTGATAAGTGACTTTACCCTTCATGTTTATCATTCCAAATTTAAGTTTCAAAAGAAATGGAAAGAAAATAATTTTGTTTTCGTTTTTGTATACTCCATTTCATGGTAAAAACCAAAAGAAAATTTATGAAAATAATTTTAATATATAGTAACAGTAACTAGTTATTAGTTATTAGTTAATGAAATTTTTTTTTCATTTTAATGTTAACTATAGTGTTATATCGTTATGTAAATTTATAATTAGAGTTCATTTATTTTTGTATTTCAAATTAATTTTTTTATATTTTAAAATTATTTTGATATATTGATATTAAAAATTAATTTTTTTTAAAAAAATTATTTTTATATATTTTCATGTGAAAAATTGCTACCATGATTTCAAATATATTTTTAAACTATTTTATAATAAAAAATAAATTATTATAATTATAATAAGAAAAAAAAAAAAAGAAGAAGAAAGGAAAATTCAACCTTAATATTTTGTTGTTAAAGCTTTGAGTCTCTCCCTCTCTCTCTTAAATCTAACATCATTTTTCTATACAAAACACACAAGAAGCCCCTCCCTCCCTCGCTCCCTCCCTCCCTCAAAGAAAAAGCAAAGAATGTTCAACATTTTAAAATTCAAAAACTCTACAACACAGATCCGCATATAACCCCACAACACAATAAGGCCAAACCTTTATTACTCTCCATTTCATTTCCTTTCCCGTATAACAAAAACAAGAAATTTAGCGAAGCAGATGGGTGCTTACAGGGCTGATGATGACTATGATTATCTATTCAAGGTAGTGTTAATAGGTGATTCTGGTGTTGGAAAATCCAATCTTTTGTCAAGATTTACGAAAAATGAATTCAGTCTGGAATCCAAATCCACTATTGGTGTTGAATTTGCCACTCGTAGTATCCATGTTGATGATAAAGTTGTCAAGGCTCAGATTTGGGACACTGCTGGCCAAGAAAGGTCTAATCTTTTTTTCTTAATCTCAAATCATGGATCTTTCTAGTTTTCTAACACGGGTTTTGTCTTGTTTTGTGAAATCTGCATCTGAGT
Source organism: Populus tomentosa (assembly GCA_018804465.1). NCBI lineage: Eukaryota > Viridiplantae > Streptophyta > Magnoliopsida > Malpighiales > Salicaceae > Populus > Populus tomentosa. The sequence goes on along the minus strand of CM031993.1, from coordinate 10,760,270 downwards.
TTATCAGATCTGCATGCCTTTAAGCGGTTTATGGCTTTATGCTATAAAGTTTTTTTCTTTCTTTCTTTTCTGATTTGGGTTGATGCTTTAGTGTTTTTGCATATTGAAGATGATAAAGGGTGTTAGTAGATTGCCATAATGTGCATTTTATTGGTTACTTGAGATCAAGTTCGTTACTTGAGATCAAGTTCGTTATGATATGCCCATTTTAATGGCCTTCTTAATCTGTAATTTTTTGTTTTTGTTTTTGCATGAATGTAAAATGTACGTTATGGAAAATAAGATCAAAATGGGATTCCCATGCCAAAAATGGGAGGAGCTGAAATGACCTGAATTGGTCTATTTTGGAGATTTAGAATTTGCTGAAGAAGGGATCAAAGGTTTGCACCTTTGATAACAAATAGCTATTTTTGAGTTGCTGCTAGTTTTCATTTTTCGATTTGTAAAAGACTAAAGTGAGAACAAGAAATATGATAGTCCAGTGTTTTCATCTGATCTCTGTGTTTATTTTCTATCTTCATTTTGCATCCACCCTAGGAGATAAAAACATCATTTTGAGAGATGGAGTTGATCCAATCTGCTCTTGTACGAGTTGTGTGGACACAAGTAGAAAGAAAGGGAGAGAATGGAAGTGTGTGTGTGTGTGTGTGTGTTATTTCCACTCATTATATAATACGGGAGGCAGTTTTCATTGTATTTTGTATTCATTGATACAGATACCGTGCAATTACTAGTGCATATTATCGAGGAGCTGTTGGTGCCTTGCTAGTCTACGATGTCACTCGACATGTCACTTTTGAGAACGTGGAGAGATGGCTAAAGGAGCTTCGTGATCACACCGAATCCAACATCGTGATTATGCTTGTGGGAAACAAGGCAGATTTGCGTCACTTGCGTGCAGTTACTACTGAAGATGCCACTGCATTTGCTGAGAGAGAGAACACTTTTTTCATGGAGACCTCTGCCCTGGAGTCCTTGAATGTTGAAAATGCATTCACAGAAGTGCTCACTCAGATTTATCATGTAGTCAGCCGGAAGGCTCTTGATGTTGGGGATGACCCTGCAGCCTTGCCCAAGGGACAGACTATTAATGTTGGCAAAGATGATGTATCAGCTGTGAAAAAGGTTGGATGCTGCTCCACATAGTCAGAATAGATGAAGAAAGGAGGTATTGGTGGTAATATTTTATCCTATTTTATAATTTGCTGTTTTATTATTTGAAGTTGCCTTTCAGACAACAAGAATGTTCAGATGGATAGTTGTAGTCCAATTGCTTGCCTCTAGAGACAAGCAAACTTGTTGAAGTCGAGAGAAATCTTAAGAAGGGGGTATGGATCCAAGAGGCTTTTGCATTTGATTGCCATTCCTTTTTCTGATTATTCTTTTGTAAGTTTGTTCCTTGGAGTGTCGTTGTAATTTGTAGACAGTTTCAACCCTCTAGTTTAGATTCAAATTTATTGCTTGAATTTGGAAGCTGTTAAGGTAATTGCTCAACTTGATTGATTAATCGATTCTTGATTTATTATTTTACACCATTGACTTCCACCACACCAAAGCTGTCACCAGGCTTGTCCTTTAACATTTAGGAAATTGAAAGGTCAGAGAAGTTATTCTTTTAGCCTTGCTATGCATTGGTTATTGTCCAAATGAAAGATCAGCATTCTTTCATGATTTTTCTGGGTTGCTGCTATTACTTTCCGGAATATTAATGTTTCAAGGATTGCTTGCATTCTGTCTACATATTACAATCCATGATGACCTCTTTATGCCATAAGTGTTAGGAAATTCCAAAATTCAAACACACACAAATTTACATGGTTCAACAACTTGTCTACTCCACGGAGTTACTAATTTGTATTAACTAATCTTTGATACAATACAAACAAGGAAGAGGAGAAAAACTCTTCTCTACTTAATTCAACTCGCTCTAGCTCTCTCTATCTTCTTCACTCTCTTACATTCTCAGCTCTTTATTGAGTCTATTTATAGACCAAGCTAAGAGCAAGGGCCATAAATCACGACAAGATTTATGCCACCATTTATGCCTTAAATTGAGCCTCCATCTTGTGCTAAATGGAGATGAGTTGTTCCTACTAGCATATAGTGGAGGTGGGGCATTGTTTGTCTCCATTTTACTAACAATCTCCCACTTGGAGACATATAATGAAATTATTTTTTATCCTTGAAGACCAACGAAAGTTTTACACAACTTCAGTTTATCAAGTGTAACTTCTTTGGTTAATATGTCAGCTGAATACTTACTTTCACAGACCTTTTGTAGCATTAGTTGTTCATCGTTCAGCAATTGTCGAATGAAGTGATATTTGATCTGAATGTGTTTAGTCCTCGAGTGAAATGCTGGATTCTTGGCAAGGAAGATTGTACTCTGATTGTCGTTATATAGGGTACCCTTTCCATTCATCTTGCCTAGTTCTTTCAGAAAACTCTGCAACCATACTCTCTTTTACAGATTATGAGACTGCAACATATTCAGCTTCTATTGTTGAAAGAGCAACGATCTTTTACAAGGTAGAACTCCAAGAAACAGCAGTACCTTATGATCCATTCTACTGCTCTTCAAAGGAGTATATACATATCTTGTAGTGCTCTTTCCGCTATCAACATCTCCTACTAGATTAGTGTCTACAAACCCTTCAAGTTTCAAACCACTAGTTGTGAAACTAAGGCAAGTTTCCAATGAACCTTTTAAGTACCTTATGATCCATTCTACTGCCTCTCAATGCTGCTTTCCAGGATTGCTCATATATTGACTTTCAACTACCACTGCATGGGCAATATCTGGTCAAGTACAAACCATAGCTTACATCAAAAAGCCAATAGTTGAGGCGTATGGAATCTTATTCATGTATATGTTAGTAAAATAGAGATAAACAATGTCCATCTCCACTATATGCTAGTGGGAATAACTCATCTCCACCTAGCACAAGGTGGAGGTTCAATTTAAAGAATAAATGGTGGCATAAATCATGTTGTGATTTATGGCCCTTAAATAGACTCGACTCAATAAAGAGCTGAGAATGTAACAGAGTGAAGAAGATAGAAAGAGCTAGAGTGAGTTGAGTTAAGTAGAGAAGAGTTTTTCTCCTCCTTGTTTGTATTGCATCAAAGATTAGTTAATACAAATTAGTAGCTTCGTGGAGTAGGCAAGTTGCCGAACCACGTTAATTTGTGTGTGTTTGATTTTTGGAATTTCCTAACAATTGGTATCAGAGTTTGTTCTTGAAAAGGAGGGTGTTTGATCCAAACCCAGAAATCAAAATTCTGAAATCGTGTTTTTGAACATACCATCGTGTAGGGGAAGACGAGATAAATCCACTGGTGAAACTTCGATGAAGAACCGATGTGATGCATGCCCGAACGCGCCGATGTCAGGACTACCAACACGCCATGCGTGTTCCACGCTCCTTCACCCAACTACCCGTAACTGAACCAGGTTGACCCGCCATGTCATCAACTAGCATAGCCATTCCACATAGTAATTTGGCACGCCATCTAACATGTCAGCAATAATTATGTTTGATTGTGCCACATCATCAAAGGTGGGCCTGGTTTGCTTACGTGGATGATTCATCATCAACGCCATGTCATCCGTTGGGTTTTGATATAGTGTGGTACAGGTACAGTTTCATCTGACACGCGGCCTTATCTACACTGTTGATTGGTTCAAAAGTTGATTGATTAGATCAGAGCCATCTAAAGTTTGATTTGGATGATTTCAGAGTCGTTTCCAATGTTTTTTGCCATTCAGACACAATCGTGAAGTCATATTCAAATTCTAAAATTATTAAAAATGGCAGATGAAATAAAAGCTGTTGGAATTGAAAATTTTGATGGGATAGATTTTTTATATTGGAAAATGCAAATTGAAGACTATCTATATAGGAAGAAACTTCATCTTTCTCTGTTGGGAGCAAAGCAAAGAATATGCAAGATGAAGAATGGTGAATTCTTGATAGACAAGTTTTGGGTATTATCCGGCTATCCTTATCTAGAAGAGTTGCTCACAACGTTACAAAAGAAAAATCCACTGCAAAATTAATGGAAGGCTTGTCTAGGATGTATAAGAAGTTGTCAACAAATAATAAAGTGCACTTGATGAAAAAGTTGTTCAACTTGAAGATGACAGAAGGCACCTCTGTTACACAACACCTCAACAATTTTAATACCATCACAAATCAATTGTCATCTATTGAGATTGAGTTTGATGATGAGATTCGTGCGCTCATTTTGCTAGCTTCACTTCCAAGCAGTTGAGAAGGTATGAGAATAGCCGTAACTCAGCTGGAAAATCCAAACTAAAATATGATGACATCCGAGATTTGATTTTAGCTGAAGAAGTGCGCAGAAAAGACTCAAGTGAAAATTCAGGTTCAGCTCTCAACATCAACACTCGAGGGAGGAGACATGATAAAGGCTTATTCAGAGGCATATCAAAATCAAGATATAGAAGTAAAAGCAAGTTTAGACCTAGAAAGCAGGTTGAATGTTGGAATTGTGGCAAACCTGGTCATTACACGAGGAGTTGCACAAAACCAAAAAAAACATGAGACTGACTCTGCGAACGCTACCATTGATGAGGCACAAGATGCTTTGATTCTTGTTGTACAAAGTCCAATTGATGATTGGATTCTTGATTTTGGTGATTCATTTCATTATATACCACACCATGAAATGATGCAAAACTATGATGATGGAGATCACAGTGTAGTCTATCTAACTGATGGACAATCAATGGATATTGTGGGTATAAGAGATGTGCAAATCAAGACGATGAATGGATCTATATGGAACTTACAAAATGTAAGACATTTTCCTGGATTAAAAAAGAAACTGATCTCCGTTGGACAACTTGACGATAATGGTCATTCATCGTCTTGATTTGCACAACTCTTATACCCATAATATCCATTGGTTATCCATCAACTAGATAAACTACACCGTGATCTCCAACAACATAGTTTTGCACCATTTTATGGTGTGGTATATAGTGAAATGAATCACCAGAATCAAGAATTCAATCATCAATTGAACTTTGTACAGCAAGAATCAAAGCATCTTGTGCCTCATCAGTGGTAGCGTTCGCAGAGTCAACCTCAGGTTTTTTTGGTTTTGTGCAACTCCTCATGTAATGACCAGGTTTGCCACAATTCCAACATTCAACCTGCTTTCTAGGTCTAAACTTGCTTTCACTTCTATATCATGATTTTGATCTGCCTCTGAATAAGCCTTTATCATGTCTCCTCCTCGAGTGTTGATGTTGAGAGCTAAACCTGAATTTTCACTTGAGTCTTTTCTGCGCACTTCTTCAGCTAAAATCAAATCTCGGATGTCATCATATTTTAGTTTGGATTTTCCGGCTGAGTTACGGCTATTCTCATACCTTCCCAACTGCTTGGAAGTGAAGCTAGCAAAATGAGCGCACGAATCTCATCATCAAACTCAATCTCAATAGATGACAATTGATTTGTGATGGTATTAAAATTGTTGAGGTGTTGTGTAACAGAGGTGCCTTCTGTCATCTTCAAGTTGAACAACTTTTTCATCAAGTGCACTTTATTATTTACTGATGGCCTCTCATACATCCCAGACAAGGCTTCCATTAATCTTGCAGTGGATTTTTTTTTCGTAACATTGTGAGCAACTCTTCTAGATAAGGATAGCTGGATAATGCCCAAAACTTGTCTATCAACAATTTGCCATTCTTCGTCTTGCATATTCTCTACTTTACTCCCCAACAGAGGAAGATGAAGTTTCTTCCCATATATATAGTCTTCAATTTGTATTTTTCAATATCAAAAATCTGTCCCATTAAAATTTTCAATTCCAACAGCCTTTATTTCATCTGCCATTTTTAATAATTTGAATATGACTTTCACGATTGTGTTTGAATTGTAAAAAACATTGGAAACAACTCTGAAATCATCCAAATCAAACTTTGGATGGCTCCAATCTAATCAATCAACTTTTGGACCAATCGACGGTGTAGATAAGGCAACGTGTTAGATGAAACTGGATCAAAACCCAACGGATGACATGGCGTTGATGATGAATTGTCCAAGTAAGCAAACTGGGCCCACCTTTGATGACTTGGCACAATCGCTCGTAATTATTGGTGGCGTGCCGAATTACTATGCGGAATGGCTGTGCTGGTTGATGACCTAGCGGGTCAACCCGGTTCAGTTACGAGTAGTCGGGTGAAGAAGGAGCGTGGAACGCGCTCCAATGCATTTGTATTTGCTAGCTTAGGAAAACGATACGTGTTCTTGGGTTGTGGCGGTATCTGCAATTTGTAGTACTTTATGCATCTGACTTGGCTTCTATAAACAAGATTTAAGAATGCTACATCATTCATAACTTTATCAAATCATTAACAAGAAGGATAACAATTGACAGGGATGACGACGACCATTTTGAGGTGTATTTTGTAATGTAAAGGCTTCAAATCCCTCAACAAAGGTTGTACATCTTTCTCGATCTCATATTTCGTTATGAGAATCAAAAACATTTGTTTGTTACATCTACCAAAGACCGAGTTTGGTTACCCCAAGTAGTTAGGGAGTGTTAAGAGGTGTCTCCTAGGTTGTTTAAGTTTCTGTGTAATTAGCATTATATGATCTGGTCTTTCCTGATAGAACCATAAAAGACTGAAGATCATGTTTCCATAACTTGGTGTGTGCCAAGGATCCCAAAACACCATGCGATGGAAGGACAGATACTTTTGACATGAACACTTATTTATCCATTGATGTAAGAATTACAAGACACAGAGTGCCTATCTTTTTTTAGACATGGTCCTCCAATAAGTAGTATTGTTATATTCTATAGACACTCTCTCGGTAAATATTAACAAAAGCTATGGGAAGGAAAACCAATATAATGACTATTTTATTCTTTCTGAAAAAATCAATGAATTGACTATTAGAAGTAATATAGTGTTCTTTCAAGATCTATCGGTTATTATTAGGTTAATGGAGATAACTCAGTTTTTTTATATTTTTAAAATAAGGTGAAATAATTAAATTATTTTAAAAATAAAATTTATTTAACTAGTCTTAGGGGTTTTTTTTTAATTTCTATGTTTTAAAGAATAGTAAAATGAATAAATTACCTTTCAAAACAAATTTTTTTTTAATTGGTACCAAGGGCTTTTTGGTATTTTCATCCTAGTTTTATAGTTATTACCAAATTGGTTGAGGTTTATAAATATAGATACTATTTAAAAACAAAAACTAACTAACGCGTGCATTGCATGTGTCAACGCATCTATTGTGTTCTAGCGACATGTATTATAGATTTTGGAGGCTGAAGATGGCTTCCCTTGATATTGTTGGAATCATCTTGATGAACCCTCCATCCCAAGACAGCACATTTAGCTTACTAACCTCTAATTTGACGCCAACGACAACCTTTTTTTGTTTTTATCTCTATTCTTCTCGATTTTCACATTTGACCCTTTAAATTCTCAAACAACCCTAATTTATTTTTCTTTCATATTTGGTCATTGTTCTTTAGATTACTATTTGTTTTATTTGAAATAATTCATAAAATTGAAATTGTTTTTTCAATCTCATCCTCCTTTAGTTTTTTCATTTGTCAAATTTAATTTTCATTCCTTTTATTGTTATTTTTTAATTTGAGATAATTTTTAAAATTGAATTTTCATACGATTTTATTCTCCTTTAGTTTTTGTTCACCCTATAAGACTTGATCATCATTTTTTTTATTGCTATTTTTTACTTTCATAAAAATTTTAAATTGATTTTTATTTCTAATTTTATCTTTCAACATTACATTGGTTGCAAATTAAGCTTATTGATTAAGCTCAAGTCTAGGATTTCAAGAGTTGCAAGTTTGAGAGATTAATCTAGGTATAGGTGATTCGCCTGTTTTTTTCTTTTAAGAATATTTTTTTTAGTTTTATCCTTTATCATTTATTTAATTAGAGGTCAACCTCTGTTATATTTTTTTATTTTTTTTATAGGATTTTCCCCTAATTTTGAAAACAATTTGGGTCATCTTAGGTTTTTTTATTTATCATTTTTTGTTAAATTTAGTTTTTTAAAAACATGCTTTTGAATTAAATTAAATTAAATTAATTGATTAAATATAAGCTTGAATCTCATTTCATAATATTTTGTTTGGTTTGCTTTATGAGTCATTACTTTAGCAACACATGTGGTCTCTTTTGATGTCGTTATGCAGCCTTTTGATATGGCTTTAAAACATTTCAGTGAGTTTTTTCTAGTAGTGAAGAGTTGTCCACGACAAAGTGAATGCGAGTTTCCAATGAACTTTTCTTCTCTCTTTTTTTTCCAAGTATAATATTAGCCGCTTATTTTTTATAGTTAATTATTGCCCTTTTTTTGTGGTTTCATTTATCTATTTTCATTTTCTATTTTTTATCATATTATTGAATTAACTAAACTTACTAGATCCAATCAAGTCGATGATTCACGTTTTGGATTTTTCTTATTTCCTTAAAAATACTACCATTATCTAAACATGTTTTTATGTTAAAAAAAAAAAAAGATATGTCCGCAACATAGCATGGGACACCATTTTAGTTACTAAAAATAAAAATACCTTAAAAAAATCCGAAGTACCTCATGAAACTCGTTTTTAATCCAAAATACCCTATAATATGTCAAAAGACCTAAAATTAAACCAAATAAAAAAATGTTCTTTAGCAACATGGATACCATTGATTTAAAAAAATATAAAGTTATCTAATTATCAAGAGTATTCATGGATATAGTTGGGTCGGATTTGAATCCATAATTGTATTCAACTCAACTTCTAATATTTTACAAATTGTAAACTCAATCCATTTAGTTATTTTTTGGACCTGAGTGTGTATGTCTATATATATATATATATATATATATATATATATATATAGACACATACAATACTCTAAATGGTGTGGGGGAACCACTGTACCTCCACATACAATGTACTATGGATTACAACAACAATAATCCACAGTACATTCCTTTTTTTTTTTCAACTTTTTTTTTTATTCTTTTTTTTCTAAAATTACTTTTTTTTCAACATTCCTATTTTTTCTTTTTTGCATTTGTTCTTTTTTTTTTCAAAATTATTTTTGTTGATTTTACTTTTTAAATATTGACTTGATTAAAAATTTTGCTTTGTAATTTTTTTTTAAATATCGTAGATTGCTGCGATGTTTTTCCACATAGTTTTTCTATTTTATTTTTAAAAATTATATATATATATATATATATATATATATATATATATATAACATTGAGCTAATTAAGAATTTAGTTTTGTAATTTTTAAAAAAAAAACATTGTTGATTGCTACAGTGTTTCTCTACATGGTTTTTTATGATTTTCTTCAAAATTATCTTTTATTTTATTTTATTTTTTAATATTGAACTAATTAAAAATTACAGTTGCAATATGTGAGGAAGGCATTGTAACTTTCCTTGAAAATTACTATGGATTGCTATAGTGTTTTTTCCACATGATTTTTTTTTAAATTATCTTTGTCAATTTATTTTTTAAATATTAAGTTGGTTAAGAATTGCAATTACAAGTAAATATAAGTTTTTCCTCACAAAACATTATGGATTAATACAGTTTTTCCTCACATGGTTTTTTTCCAGTTTCTTTTTTTGTAACATTTTTTTTTCAAAATTATCTTCGTTGATTTTTTTTTTAATATTAAGTTGGTTAGAATTAAACTTTGTAATAAAGCTTAATCATGTGAGGAAATCACTATAGTTTTCCTCACAAAACATTATGGATTGCTACAGTATCTCTCTGCATGGTTGTTTTTTTCTTATAATTTTTTTCAAATTCTTTGTTAATTTTATTTTTTTAATATTGAGTTGTTTGAGAATTACAATTATAAGTCATTACAAATAAGGCTAAATCATGTAGCTTTCATCACAATACACTATGAATTGTTATAGTGTTTCCAACATGATTGTTTTCCTCTTTTTTGGTGTTTGTTTTGTTTTTTTTTTCTAAAATTATCTCTATCGATTTTTTTTAATATTGAGTTGATTAAGAATTTAGCTTTATAATTTTTCCCTTTAAAATACTCTGAATTGTTGCAGTGTTTTTTCATATGATTTTTTTCAAAATTATCTTTGTCGATTTTTTTTTAATATTGAGTTGGTTAAAAATTATAATTACAATAAAGCTAAATCATATGAAGAAAGCATAGTTTTGAAACTCGGCTCGACCCGGCGGGTCAACCTTGGACCGACCGACCCGGAGCTGGAACCGCGCAGGGTTGAAGAAAAAATGAAGGAAGAAAAACTTGGTGTGACCCGGCAAGACCCGGCTGCAAACCCATTGACTTTTTTTTTTGTTTTTTTACTAAAACGACATCGTTTTGATTTTTTTAAAAAAAAAAATTTGAACCGGCCGACCCTGCGACCCGGTCAAAACTCGGAACCTAGACCTTGGACCGGACCAGTCACCGGACTAGGTCTTAAAACTATGGAAGAAAGTGTTGTAGTTTTTCTCACAAAACACTGTGGATTGCTATAATATTTCTCTAAATGGTTTTTTATTTTATTTTATTGGGGAAAGCACTATAGTTTTATTCACAAAACATTGTCAATTGCTATAATATTTTTTTCTCATGGGTTTTTTTCCTTCCAAAATTATCTTTGTTGTTTTTTTTTAATATTAAGCTGATAGAGAATTTAGCTTTGTAATTGTTTTTGGTTTTTATTAACAAAAAAGTTAAATCATGTGGCGAAAGCACTGTATCTTTCCTCACAAAATATTGTAGATTGCTACAAATCATTTTGTTTAGTCTCTAAGTTTTTGATCACCAACATAAATTTTTTTTCTGTCATAAAATATTTGTTCAATCATACCTTTAGTTTCTATTACTTATCTAGCGCTGATTCACAATTATAATACTATTAAGTGCATTTGTTTTATCTCGTGTGTGTGTGTGTGTGTGTGTGTGTCGAGTGGGCTAGATTTTTTATGGATATTACATATGTTCACAAATTAGGTTTATATTGCTAATTTTCATGGATTTATATTTAGAGGTAAACCTACAACATGGATTATAAATGACACCTCCAATTTTAGGTTTGATTTTCATACCTTGTACCACCATTAATTTCTAGTTAACTATCGTTTTTCATTTAGTAAAGAGGCAAGTTATTTTTTTATTTTATTTTAGAAATCTAATAAGAAGTCCACTAGCATGAACTTTGAAGCTGGAATATCTCTAAATAAAATAAAATAAATCTATAATCCATAAACTATCAAATATAAAGAGAAAAGAAATATAAGGTATACAGATTAAGTCAAGTTAACTGAGTTTTAAAAATCTCAACCCGCCACCCGACCGTCATATTTATTTCTAAGATTTTTTAATTCATTATCATCTATAATATCCACATCATCAAACTTTGATGGATTGTATCTGATGATATGATGTAAATATTACAGTTTCGTGGTCCAGCCATATTGCGAGCATAGTTGTTTCGACCCAGCTCCCTACAGTGAAATTACACCTCTGTATAGGGGTGGAAAAAAAAAATTCGGCAAACTAATTAAATCAAGAAAATTAAAAAAGTCAAACCATGAAAAAAATTTAATTAAATGAATTAGAATATTTTAAAAAGTATTCGGTTCGGTTTGGTTTTAGTTTCATAAGTCTAAAATCAAAAACCCTCAATCGAATCGGTTTAATTAAAACTAAACTGAACCCAACCAAACCGAAACTAAGCCCATCTGAAAGTAAAAGAAAAGGCTCAAACACAATATAGTATTTTATTTTTAATATAAAATAATCAAACCAAAACCAAACCGAACATAACTGAAACCGATTGGTTGAGTTTTGGTTTTTAATATAAAATAACTAAACTGAACCGAATCAAATGGAACCGGTTTTAGTTTGGCTTTGGTTTGATATTTTGTATTTTACAAAATTTTAGTTTGGTTATTTTTATAGATAAAAACCAGACCAAACTTAAAATGATCACCCCTATCTCTATGTAGTGTTTACAGCTTGTTACATACTGTGATGAAGAGAAATATATTAAAATAATAATTTTGTTTTCAAAAATATTTTTACACTGAAAAACAAATTGTACCTAGATAATAATAAAAAATAAAAAAGGAATCATTGACTTTTTGTTAATAAAGAGAAAAGTTGTTGAATTTGAAACATCATAATTTGGATCCAGTTTACACATTTCTTTTAGTGATTATCATTAAAAATAATAATAAAAAAAAGCTTTATTGATGGAAAATCTTTTTAGATCAACTAGAAGAAAGGCAAAAGAAATTAAGACCTATGTTGAGCTCCTCATTTATCACTCTATTATTAATTAATTTTTAAATCCTTTGATTTAGTTAGTTTTGCCTAAAAAGCTATCAAAATGAGATAATATCATCATTTCATTAGTTATAAGTAAATTTTCTTGTTCAATTAACACAGGATTTGCTCGAATTCATTCATAATATATACCATAAAATGCAGTTTTGTGATAAATTTCACCTTCCTTCACTAGTTTATGTAAAGGGGACGTGGATGAAATTTATTAAATTGGATTTATTTCTGCATTGGATTGAAGAACTTTAAAATTATATATAAATTGGATGAAATCTCTTACCTGTCACTGATAGGAAATGGATGGAAGAGCGAAAATGTCGATTTTTTAGGCAAAATTAATAAAATCAGAAGATTTTGAAACTTGATTGCTAATTGGATAATACACCAGGGGCTAAATTGAGAATTTTTTAAAATAATAAAATATCTTCTAAATTTCTGCTAACTCATCATTAAGGTGTCTCAATTACAATCATTGAAAAATTACTTCTATTTTGTTTTCCATTATCATTATCATCTCTCTATATTTAATAATCAAGACCATTGTCACGAATTCACCATCATCATTTGTTGTAGGAACATATGAGAATTAAATAAATAAATAATTATATGGCAAAAAGGAAAAAGATAAAGGATGCTAAAAAAAAATTACGACAACTAAAGTTGGATATAAGAGTTGAGAAAAATAAAAAATATTAAGTAATATTAGGATAAATTACAATAATCTTATCCAATATTATAAAATTACAAGAATTATCTAAATGCTTGAAGATTTGATAAAAAATACCCGTTTTAAAATTAAGAAAAAATATAAAAAAAACTCTCATACATAAAATATCAATTTATTAAAAATCATCCCCTTCAATATATAGTAAGAAAAATCTCAAAATGTGAAGGACATTTCGAATACAACAGGAGGTTTTGATAATATTTTAGAACTTTTAATTATATGGTCTCTTAATCCCTCCATACCTCAAATTAATAAATTATTACAATTTACCCTAAACACCATACTATCCTTGGCCATTTTCCAAATAATTAATTTAGCACAACCTATAATATCTTTCAACTAGCCTATGATATTGAAAAGCTAACCTATGATATCTCCTAACATTTCCATTTTCCTTGTTTTTTCAATATTTATTTTTTTATAAAGTTTTCTATGCTAGCATTAATATATTTGTTGATTTCAAGTGGTTCACGTTCTCCTAGACACCCAAAGTCTTTTCCTTTATTCCAATGGTCATGTGTCTAAATATAACGTACTATAGTTAGGACTAGATGTAGTGCTATTACGATACGTGTTTATATTTTTGTTATAGATTTGTAAAAAAAAATATATGAAGAAAAAATTATTATAATCCACAATGTTTTCAAGAAAAAAATAATAAAATTAAATTTTCAACTAATTTAATATTTAAAAAATAAAATAAACAAAGAAAATTTTGAAAAAAATCATAAAAAAATAAAAGAAAAAAAAACTTGCAGGAAAACACTGTAGCAATCTATAGTGTTTCATAAAAAAATCTATAGTTGTAATTCTTAACCAGCTTAATATTAAAAATAATAAAATTGATAAAAATAATTTTTAAAAAATTCATAACAAAAAAAAATCATGTAAGGGAACACTATAACAATCCATAATGTTTTTTTTTAAAAAAACTACAAAGCTAAATTCTCAATCAGCTAAATATGAAAAAAAAATTAACAAAGACAATTCTGGAAAAAAAAAAATCATAAAAAAAACCATGTGGGGAAACACTGTAGTAATTTACAAAAAAAATAAAAAGCTAAATTCTCAACCAGCTTAAAATAAAAAAAAATCGACAAAGATGACTTAAAAAAAAAAGAACAATAACAAAAAAGAATCAAGGGAAAAAATGAAAAAAAAATATGGGGAAAGACAAACATAAATAGAAAAAAGAAAGAAAGACAAAACAAAAAAAACAAAAAAAAAATATATAGGAAAAGCTATAATACTTTTCCAACGCGTTTTAAAATATTTGTTAATCAAAAGCATTATCGAGAAAATTGGTGAAATTAAGAAAAATATAATTGCTAAATAGTAATAATAATAGATGATGATGATTTATTATTTAATAATAAATTTATTAAAAATTGAGTTTCATTATTTTTTTTATGTATAGTGTTTCCAATCTAATTATCTGAGTTATTTTTTTTATTTTATCATTTAATATTATTTTTTAAATAAAAAAATTTTATAATTTCTTTTCTATCAGGTTTACCTGATTTAATAATCTGGACCATAGTTTTTACTAGTCAACATGAGGTAATTCACCTCTTATTACTCAATTTACATATTTATCATGCTGCTTTAGATTTACTTGATCTTTATTGTTTCTTTATTTTTAATCCCATTTACTTCGTAAGGTTTTTTTTTAAAATTTTTTTATTGTTTACTATTGTTGCTGTTGTTTATATTCTTTAATTAAAATAAAACTAAATCAAGAATATAATCAGACTATTTTATTTATTTATTTAAATGTCTAAACATTGTTTTTTCAGTAAAATAAAATAAAATAAAATATATAGTATAATTTAAAACTTTACCGGATGGGGTTAATTACTTGCATCGAAAATTAATACATGTGAGTTAGATGAGAATTAAAACACGACAAGATGAGCGTTCTTTCCTCTTTCCACTTTTTGGAAGTTGATAGCTCTACATGCTGCAGAATTAGCTGCCAGCCATCGCAATTTTGGGAAACGAGTTTTAAATGCCCTATGCGCTAAACGGAGTCGTATTTTGGGTAAACTACGATCCTTATATATTTAACAGCATCGAAAATTAATTTGTGTCAATTAAACAGTATAATTTAATTTAAACAGGTAGAGTATTGGAATTATTTATGGTTGTGTAGGGCAACGTGGACACCATCGATTTAACTAAGGGGAAACAAAAGTACGTCAAATTGGAATGGAAACATACCCTACACATACATCATTGCAGAATTTCGAGTCCCAATAAAATTAAAGAAATCTCAGAAGATGGGTACGGTTGAACATATTAAATTCTTAGCTGCCATGTTTTTTTCCTTTCCTAGACAGCTGTTACAGCCGTCATGTATTTTCCCTCTCCCTATTTCAAGAAGCGACAGGGCCAGAGGAGACCCAGCGAGAAACACTCGTCAGAATCTCTTATGACGTTGCCTACCAGTTTCGTGGTCTAGCCATATCGCGAGCGTCGTCGTTTCGGCCCAACGAACTGCAGTGAAATTACACCACCGTGCAGGGGTGAAAATAAAAATCCGAAAAACCAAATAAATCAAGAAAATAAAAAAATAATTAAAAAAATTAAAATATAAAAAAATTTAATTAAATCAATTACAATATATTAAAAAATATTTGGTTCGGTTTAGTTTCAGTTTTATAAGTTTAAAACAAAAAAATCTAAATCTTATTCGTTTAATTAAAACTAAACTGAACCAAACCAAATTATAATTAAGCCCATCAATAAATAAAAAAAACTTAAAAAATAATATAATTTTTTATTTTTAATATAAAATAACATAACCGAAACCAAACCGAATATAACCAAAATCAATTAATTGAGTTTTGATTTTTAATATAAAGTAACTGAACCAAACCGAACCGAAACAGGAAGAGAGAGAATGTTAGGATAAATTAGAGTAACCTTATCTAATATTATAAAATTACAAGAATTATCTATATGCTTGAAGATTTGATAAAAAAAATACCCGTTTTAAAATTAAGAAAAAATATATAAAAAAACCCTCATACATAAAATATCAATTTATTAAAAATCATCCCCTTCAATATATATAGTAAGAAAAATCTCAAAATGTTAAGGACATTTCGAATACAATAGGAGGTTTTGATAAAATTTTATAACTTTTAATTATATGGTCTCTTAATCCCTCCATACCTCAAATTAATAAATTATTACAATTTACCCTAAACACCATACTATCCTTGGCCATTTTCCAAATAATTAATTGAGCACAACCTATAATATCTTTCAACTAGCCTATGATATTGAAAAGCTAACCTATGATATCTCCTAACATTTTCATTTCCCTTGTTTTCTCATAGAAATATTTGTTTTACTATAAAGTTTTTTATGTTCATATTAATATACTTGTTGACTTCAAGGTTCATGTTCTCCTAAACACTTAAAGTCTTTTTTTATTTATTTTAAAGTTCATGTGTTTATTATCTAATTTATATATTTATCATGTTATCTCAAACTGATTAATACGGATTGATTTATATAAAAATTTTATCAATTAACATGAATTAACTTGTTTTTTATTAACTAGTTTATATATTTTTCACGCTATCTCATACTGACTTAATAGCTTTAGCCATAATTTTTTATTGTTTACTATTATTGCTGGTTTTTTATTCTTTAATTAAAATAGAACTAATCTATTAAGCTTGATCAAGAATATAATTCAACTATTTTATTTTATTTATTTATTTAAGTCTAGACCTCGTTTATTTAGCAAAATAAAATAAAATATATAGTATAATTTAAAACTTGACCGAATCGGGTTAATTACTGGCATCGAAATTTAATACATGTGAGTTGGATGAGAATTGAGAAAAACACGGCAAGATCAGCGTTCTTTCCTCTTTCTATTTTTTGGAAGTTGATATAAACTCTACACGCTGCAGAATCAGCTGCCAGCCATCACAATTTTGTAAACGAGTTTTAAATGCTAAATATTTTGGGTAAACTACATTTTGATCCTTATATATTTAACAGAATCTCACTTTTCTCTCAATTGCTTAAACTCTTCCCATATCATTCATATATTTTCCAAACGTGTAATTCCTTAAAGAAATAAAACACTTTTTTGAGATATTTGAAACAAATAACAGCTAAAATAAAATTGAAATTAGTGAATTTTCATAGACTCGTACCTATTTTGTTTAGATTTCTACCATATCAATTGCTTTTATTTTCTTACTTGACCTAATAAATTTATAAAGTTTTATAAAGAAAAAAAACTTATTTTTTTTAATTTATATTAATCACTTATGAATAAACACTTAAGTTTGTTTGTAATGGTGAAGGGTATGAAATGAAAATAAAATTAAAAAAATATATATTAAGTTATAACATATTTCATTTTAATTAAAAATTTAAGTTTGAGCCTTATACAAAAAATAGGAATTGATGCATATAGAAAAAAAGAATCTCAGCATGAATAGACAAAAAAGGACAAATAATTAGATTTAACTACAATAATGCCATTCTCAATTTGTACCGTTATCCAATTTTCGTTAAAAAAGGCATTCCTTTTTTGCAAAAGTTTTGGAAAAGGATGAGGATGATTTTGAAGAATATTTAGCATTAGAACCCAAAGTGAAATATTCGAAAATCTATAGAAAAACTATATTTTTAACATTTTTGTTCCATTTTTCTTTTCTTGAAAAGACCAAACAACTTTATCTGCCGGTAAGAAAAGACACCGAACAACTTATTTATAAAGACTAGTCTGTTTCACATCTTCATCATTCAATCTCCAGAAGTCTTCTGATCTCTGCGAAAAAAGTGGAACTGGACACAGAAACCCCCCAAAACCAGAAAAAGATGGCGCAAGAATCATCAATCAACACAGCTTCACGTAGAACCAGAATCCTAAACAACCATCTTGTTCAATTTCCTTCAAAACCCACTTCTTGTCTTCAATCAAATTCTTGTTTAAGCTACTCCCCACCAGAACTAACAGAAAGTTTCGATTTTGACATCAATGAAATGAGAAAAATTCTTGATTTCCACAACTTAGAGGACAGGGACTGGTTGTTTGGTGTTATCAAACAAGGGAGAGTGTTTAATGGGAAAGAGAGGGGTGGGAGGTTGTTTGTAAGCCCTGATTATAATCAGACAATGGAGCAGCAAAGAGAGATGACCATGAAAAGGATTGAGTATTTGTTAGAAAGAGGTGCTTTTGATGGATGGTTGACAAAAAAAGGGGTTGAAGCTGAATTGAAAAAGTTGGCTTTGCTTGAAGTTATTCAGATTTTTGATCACTCTCTTGCTGTTAAGATTGGTGTTCATTTCTTCTTATGGTACTGTATTGATTTCTGTTTTGGATTAATGGGTTGCTATTAGATTATTAGTTTTCATTTCTATTTTTTTGTGGTTATATTGTTTCTTTCTGCAATATCTTTTTTCCATTTTGCTATTATTTTTGGGTATTGGGTTAATGGGTTAGTGTTAGTTTTTCTTAGTTTCTTATTGATTTACGGGGCTTTAATGGAGTGGTAATATGGAGCTGTTATGTTGTCTATTTGGTTGCTGAGAAAATCTGAGGGAAAGAGTGAAATTTCTACTTTTAAATCTAAAGAATTTTGTTCTTGACATTCTTTTGGTTGTTTGGAATTAAGAAGTAGAAAATTAAAATTTTTTTTGTTTCTAATTAATTTTTAGGATGTTTTTAGATTGTATTGATATGTTGTTATAAATTTTTTTTTAAAAAATATTATTTTAATATATTTTCAATCAAAAAATACTTTGAAACAAATTTCAAAATATAAAAATGCTGATTGCAAAGATATCATGAGTCATGAAAACAGAAACTGATGTTTACTTTATTGCTTTCTAGGACATGTCTTTTATGGACTGAATGCAGGTAGTTCAAAATGGAGGAAATGTATTGGTATTCTGTGGAAATCCTTTGAAACAAGACTTTTTTTGAAATATGCCAGGAATATTGAGGAAAAAAATGGTAAAACTGGCTGTTAGTTCTGAAGTCTTGTAATGGATTCAATTCAGCAGGAATATGGAAGAAAAAAAACGTGTTGAATTTTTGTATTTGTTCAATTTAGCAAGGCTTGTTTTAGGGTTCAGGACGAAAATTTTGTCAGCTGAATTTGATTTTTTTTTTTGTTAATTAATTTCAGGGGTGGTGCTATCCAATTTATGGGCACAAAACGCCACCATGACAAGTGGCTAAGAGACACTGAGACTTTAGCAATCAAAGGTTGCTTTTCTATGACTGAGTTGGGGCATGGAAGTAATGTATGTGAAGGCTGCCAATTTTTGTGTGTGTCATACTAAGTTTTCTATGTGGTTACTTGTGCTCTATTGTGTACATTTGACCTCTTTCCTTTCCTTGTTTGATGTTTTTAGGTTCGAGGAATTGAAACAGTCACAACTTATGATTCGAAGACGGGAGAGTTTGTAATCAATACCCCATGTGAATCAGCTCAGAAGTATTGGATAGGGGGGGCTGCTAATGTAAGGGTTTTTCCTGAACACATTTTTTTGTTAAGGCCATTCTTTGTTTCATTCTCCCATATGCAATTTTGTCTATGTTGACACAATTTTACTGGTATTCAGCATGCAACACACACTATAGTCTTTTCTCAGCTCATTATAAATGGGGTGAATGAAGGGGTCCACGCTCTTATAGCCCAGATCAGGGATGTAAATGGAAACATATGCCCAAACATCTGTATAGCTGATTGTGGCCACAAAATTGGTTTGAATGGTGTTGATAATGGTCGAATCTGGTATTAATCACACTTTTCTTTTCTTGCCAGTTACTGTTTTATTAGCACATGATGAATGCAGTGAGGATTTTGGGGACTTGTTTTCAGGTTTGATAATGTGCGAGTCCCCAGAGAGAACTTGTTGAATTCGGTTGCTGATGTTTCACCAGATGGTCAATATCTGAGTGCTATAAAAGACCAAGACCAAGTAATTCTTTCATGCTTCTTTCATGTTCTTTAATTGTCAAGCAAACAAGTAAGTCAATTGTCACTTGTTTTTTTTCCAGAGGTTTGCAGCATTCTTGGCCCCTTTGACATCTGGTCGTGTAACTATTGCTACTAGTGCAATTTACTCTGCAAAGGTATTGAAGCATGGCAGTTTTCATTATATTTAGAGAATCATTTACTGTAGACTACAAAATTTTCTGTAAGGGTGATTGTTTACTGCTAATGCATATTCCTCTTTAAGGTATAGGATTATGCACCAGCTCTACTAGCCATATTGGATTGGGCTACTTCAAAACAGTTCTGCGGTTCAATATTGGGAACTACATGACTGTTTTGTTTAGATAATTACTTTGAGAAAAGCGGATGATGCACTTTAAGGGTTGTGAATTAAATCATAAAGATGACATGGAAGATGAGTTCTAAGTAATGCATTAAAAGGATTTAATTATCTGATCAGAAAGAGTAATTTTCATCCTACTCATTAATGCTTTGCGTTCATGGTGTATTGTATTTAATGGTGTATTGTATTTAAACCATTCCTTCATAACTGGCTGCTTGATTTTCCATTAATATGGATGTCATTCTTCTCTTGTCAGATTGGTTTGGCAATTGCCATTAGGTATGCCTTGAGTAGGCGGGCATTTTCTATTACTCCTAATGGACCTGAAGTCCTTCTGCTTGATTACCCAAGTCATCAACGCCGGCTCTTGCCTCTTCTTGCGAAGTCGTAAGTATCTAAGTAGTCGCTACGCATTCATACTGAAATTTGTAATGAATTAACTCTTCTGGGATGTCAAATTGTGCTTCATACATGCAATTTCAAAGAAGTTAAGATCCATGTTAATAGTGAAGTTTCAATTGTTCTCAAGTTTATTGCTTGCATCTGAGGAATTTTACAATTTGCCCAAGCCCTAGTTTGACATCAGTCATCTGCCTGTGTAATGTGCAGTAAGTGTGTTTATTCGTTAGTTCACTCTCATAGAGCCATTGTCATTTATTGCTGACTCTGGCTTTTTCCTTTTTCTTGAATTCCATAAAAAAAATTATTGTTCTGTTTTTATGTGAAATGTTGATATGATGATTGGGATCTTGTAGACTATGGTCTGGAAAAATCAGAAAATGTCATCCAATTGTTGTCTTTTATCAGAACACCATTTTTATTGTGCAAAAAAATCGTATCTTAAAGTCCAGCACTACTTCTGTGAATAGTAGATGCTCCAGTTGTAACGAATCCTCCAGTACCCCTGGCAATGCTAGTTCTGTAAACTGCCCATACAACTTGGTTTTGGAACTTCTTCTGCTTCGCAGCTGCTTATTGCTTGTAATTTAAATAAATAAAACTCTCATTCTGACTTATTTCTTTTCTCTTCCCCCTGGAATGAACCCTTGTCATGCAGGTATGCTATGAGTTTTGGCGGAAATTACTTGAAAATGATGTACGTGAACAGAACCCCTGAATCAGCCAAAACTCTTCATGTTGTTTCAAGTGCATTCAAGGCAATCTTCACGTGGCATAACATGAGAACCCTCCAGGTGAGGAGCTAGAACCACATGAAATTTAGGTTTATGGTAAAAAGCCTTGCTGAATTTCATTGTATTCATGTTCATTAGGAATGCCGCGAAGCATGTGGAGGACAAGGCTTGAAGACTGAAAATCGAGTTGGTCATCTGAAAGGTGAATTTGATGTCCAGTCAACTTTCGAGGGGGACAACAATGTTCTCATGCAGCAGGTATAGTATATTGTCTTTATTTGGGTGAAAGTCATTCAATGATGAAGTTTTTCTGAAAAAAAGAACTATTGGATGAAAATCGAGATTTTTTTGTTTTTGGTTTTGGGCGGTTCGGGCTGCAGGGCGGGGATGGGGGAATTGGCACAACTAGGCATGCTTTATGAGCATTGCATGTGTCTGTTTATCAGCCATGAAAAAAAGGTGACTAGGACTTAAGATCTATGTGGTGATGCAGGTGTAATCCAAGTAGATTGAACAAGGCTTTGAGTTAAACAATGGTTTTGAGCTTGTCTTCTGTTACAACTTGATTCTTTTGTTGCTCATTTTAGAACATCCAAAAACTGATGTGTTACAATTTAAATGGAATTAAGTTTACTAGCACATACTTCTTTAAGATTTTGGTTTGAGGGAGTGGATTTTTGTTTCAGGTCAGCAAGGCACTCCTTTCAGAATATGTAGCTGCAAAGAAGAAAAACAAACCTTTCAAAGGTTTGGGATTAGAACATTTGAATGGACCCGTCCCTGTAATTCAATCTAATCTTACAAGCACTACCCTCAGGAACAGCCAATTCCAGGTAATATATATTGTCTAAGTTTGTAAGCATATTAACCTTTCTCAACATATGTCAAATGCCTAACCAGTTGTGTGCATCAGATGAACGCTCACTGCTTGAGGGAACGAGATCTTCTGAACCGTTTCGCTGCAGAAGTGTCACTTTATCAATCAAAGGGAGAAAGCAAAGAGCAAGCATTTATTCTGGTAGGGATGCTTTTCTGTTAATAAAGTTGGTGCTTTCCTGCTCCACACCTGTCATCCTGATTGTTGTTGTTGATGAGATTTTGCTTTAACTATTTGCACCAGAGTTATCAACTTGCAGAAGACTTGGGCAGAGCTTTCTCAGACAGAGCTATTCTGCAGACCTTCATTGATGCTGAGGCAAATGCATCTGCTGGTTCCTTGAAGGTAAGAACTTACTCTTGTATTTTTCTACACATTAACCTAATGATATAGTTTGTAAAGCTTGAAACCATTTTGTGATGTCCTTGCATAGTAAGAATGCATAATGACTGAAGGAGTCAGGTATAAATGAATTGCTATTGAAACAAGTTTTTTCTTACGCAAGGAAAATAAGAATTTGCATCAGAATTAAAAAAAAAAAACATATATCTGAAGCTTTGAAGGGAATTATACATGAGTTGAAGTTCTTCTAGCCATGCCTTGGTAAAATCTCTCTCTGATTCACCAAAAAATAAAATAAAATTATGGCAATCTGACGAGTGGTTAGAACTTAGAAGAGTTTAGGGAAGTGGGTTATGGAAGAATTATTTGAGCTAATGAGATATAGTATGAATCAAAAGTCAGAAGGGATGTTTAAAATTTCTTAATCACATCAGAAATTCTACTGCAGTCTTCATTGCTTTTTCCAAAATCTTGACCTATAAGGAACATCAGCAAATAGCCTAAAATGTCTGGTATGGATGGAACATGTAAGATGTTAGAGAAGGGAGAACCTTATCTTGTTGCTGAATTTGTGGGTTTGCTTCCTCTGCAGAATGTCCTCGGTTTGTTGAGATCCATGTATGCCTTGATCTGTTTGGAAGAAGACGCCGCATTCCTTCGGTATGGGTACTTATCGACCGGCAATGCAGCTGCTGTGAGGAACGAAGTGACAAAGCTCTGCGGAGAATTGCGACCACATGCCCTTGCTCTGGTCAGTTCTCTCGGCATTCCTGACGCCTTTTTGAGCCCCATAGCGTTTAACTGGATCGATGCCAATTCATGGTCTTCAGTTCAGAAATAGTGCCATGAATCGCACTCTTTTCTTAAGCAAGAGTTTGATTGTTTCGCTTGCTTCAAGTCTTAATAAGAAATCGAGGTGACAACCCAAATTGCTGTGATGGTGCTCATCTGTACGTAAAACTATCTATTAATAAATAATCATCACTGTTCATGTTTATTAGAACCAAGTCACATCACATCTGCTCTTAAATTTGCATGAACTGTGTTGCTTGTGCATCTTGCTTCTGCAGAAAGTGGAAGAACAAGGCTTATGCAAGGAAAAAAAGACGAAGAAAAGAACGCGCAAGTGTAAATTTCATTACGACTAAAGACAACGATTTAAATTTTGAAAAACAAATATATTTTATTGGGTGGGTTTTTATTTTCTTATTAATGTGTTTTTTTTTTATTGTTTTACTAAATCATATATATATTTTTTATTAGTAGCATGTATCTCTTCATAAAAATCTAATTCATTTGAATTAAGGTGAAAAAAATGTATCTCTTCAGGCAAAATTTCATTTCCTTGTTCATTTATTGTTTTGATAAAAATATGATTTTTATATTAGAATTATTGTTTTCTTAATAGAAAGAAAAGAAAACTTTAATTAAAAAAAATCATGACTTAATAATTTATACGTAATAAAAAAAACATGAAGCCAAAGATTAATTTTAAAAAAATGTGTAAAAAATTTATAAAATAAAAAAATAAATATTTTATTCTTATTTAATACATACACATGAACATATATTTTTATAAATCTTGCAAATTAAGTTCTTATATAATAATTCATACATTAATCATGAAAATTATTATAAAAAATATAATTTCATCTGAAAATTATGCAAGATTTGATAATATTTAAATTATCATTTAATTATTTAATTCATAATTAATTTTATAAAATAAAAAAAAAACTTTAAAATTTGGAGGGTAATATAAAAGGAGGCACAGGTGTCCTTGTGCCTATAATACAAGTCACTATCAAGATAAAACAGTAGTTTTTAATGTCTATTGAACAATAAAAATAAAAGGTCTATTTCCCCTTTTAATTTCGGTCATTTTCTTTCGACTTTTTTCAACGACAAACGAAAATTCTTTTTTAAAATTTTTATTTTTAATTCATAGACGTTTCTCATAAACTTTGTGCATGCAATAGTGCACATGCAAATAATAATAATAATAATAAAACATCAAGTGCAATGATTAAATAGTAAAGAAGTAAACTTTGAGAAAATTACTTTCTCATATCCAGTTTCTAATCCTTCCATTCTTCTTCTGTATGATTCCTTATGGCATTCAGAAAATTACTCTGATAGCCACTGAATCATTCAGAAAAGATACTAGTAGGGACCAGTGTGGCTCCTTCCACTTTTAAAAAATTAAAAATATTATATTATTTATTAATTATAATAAATTTACTATATATTTTGTTTTGAATTTTTTTTATTTTTACCTTTTAGAATTTAATTTAATTTGATTTTTATATTAATTTTAGTTCTTATTTTTATTATTGTTATTTTTTTTTCTTATTAATTTTTAATTAATTTTTTTTATCAATCAAATTTGGTTCTTATTCTTTTGATTGTTATTTATTTTATTTGAAATAATTTATAAAATTATTATTATTATTATTTTAATTTCATCATCTTTTAATTTTTTTTATCTGTTAAATTTGATCTATTATTTTGATTGCTATTTATTTTATTTGAGATAATTTATGAAATTAAAATTTTTTTTCATTTAATTTTTTAATTTGTAAAATTTGTTCCTCATTATTTTAATAAACTTAAAAAAAAAATTAATAAGCTATTTTCTAATTCATTTTACATGACATAACCAAACACTAAAAAATATTTTTCAATTTATTTTTTATAAAATTATCAAATATAAAAAAATAATTTATTTTTAAAAAAAATTACTTTTCTAAAAAACACTACTATCAAGCAAACAAATAAGACTTTAATCTTAGTAGTCTATCAGTGGCGCATGCTTCGGTCCTCTTCCCCAATGCTCAGAAAAAGTGAGCTGCTGGGTTCAGGTACAAGATACTGCTTGGAAAATTAGACATCCAACCAATAATCACAATGACATGAATTCCTTCTGTGTTTCGTTTTAAGTTTTTTAAATTGAGCATTGCTTAAATTTGACTGTGGACTAAAAATAAAACATTTGAAACAAGTTTGTGAAACAACTAATCATTCTTCCCTCCTCTGTGTTTCTCGAGTCTATGAGCTACTACTCTAAATCTTCGTCTACTCGCTTGTATTCTTAAATATAGATGCGGTATGTGTTCGAAGTCTAAATTTGTGGCGTGCATCTTCTCTCGAAATAAATAGCCAGATATACATGGGCAATGAAAAAGGGAATGCAGAAGGGAAGTCTAATGAGATACTTGGAGCTTGGTATTCCTAATTGGAGATCCCAAAGTATGTCATTATCACTCTTGAGAACGTGTACTTTAATTTCCTGCGTGAAAAATTCTTGTTTGTCATAGTTCTTGGAACTTAATTCTGCAGGTTGTTTATATGGATGAACCCAGTACTGGATTAGATCCTACTCTCTCTGATCTCTCTAACAATGAGTTTCAAATTACTTAAATTTCCTTGAGGCCTCGTAGTTTTGATACCCATCACAATGCTTGACTCGGTGTTTTCAGCACATTTAATGGAAGAGGCAGAGTACCTTTGTGATCGAGTAGGATTTTATGAAGTTAGCATTGCAGATGAATTTTTGAAGTTAAGGTTGCAAGAGCCAGGCTCCCTGTTTATGCTTGGGGGCTGTCTCTGATACCACCATGGAAGATGTCTTCATCAAGGTCACAAGCTCAGCCGAGCAATCCCACGCGCCTTGAATTGGCAAAAGCTACCATGCGCCCTTCGGCAACCTCCCTGTAGCTCAATTAATATTAGTATTCTTCCATTTCTAGAGATCTCAAACTTTAATCTGTAATTTGTTATAAAAAAAAGTAAATTTATCGGTCTTCTTTGTAATCTCTCCTTTGAATGCAACAAATGCTTACAATTTTAATAAGAGACGTATAAAAAAAGTTTTTATTGCACTAAGATTACATAACATAATCTCCTGCATTGCCATGCAAAATGCCAGCACTGGAAAAGCATACACAAGCATGCATGCAAAGCCCAAGGCTCAGGTGAGGAAGGAATAAAATGTTGACAAAGATTTGTTGCGAAATTGTGAGTCAATGGTAGGCAATGGCGGACTTATCATAGTTTTCGGTTCGGTTCAATTCAAAACATTAAAAAAATTAATTTTAATTTGATTATTTATTTTAATCTAAAACCAAATTAAACTGAAAATATTCACTTCTAATACAGTAAAAGTAAAGTGAGTACTGATTGAGGTTGTGAAAAAACTTAGTATAGGTAAGGAGTTGAGTATTTTGCATTGTGAGCTCGAGTGAATTGGGTATATTTGAGACTTGGATGAGAAATAAATTTGAGTGATCTTCTGTAATCTCTAGACATTTTTTGTTATGAAATTCTTTGATCCTTCATGTCTGTGTATAAGATTTTAGATAGCGTTTGATTATTATCTTGAACCAACCACATCGCAGTGTTGAACCACATGAAGTATTGCATGCAGTTGTATGGTGATTGTTTATCCATAATTTACCTTCATAACCATCTGATATAATTTTGTTAATATGTGTATTTTCTGCAACAAACTGAAATCAGAGCCGCCACGGTAAAGCTTTATCAGTTGGGTTTATGATCTGTAGTGAAAGCCATTCCTCCAGCCCAGCTCACCATGGTGCAAGGTGGTCCGAAGCTGTTTGTAATTGAAGAAGTAGAGGAGACCCAGGAGGTAGGAGGGGGATTTAATTAACCTCCAAGAGCTTTAAGTTGATTTAAAGCTTAAATTAAATTTAAAAGTCTGCCTGCATTCAGGCTTCACCACATATTCTAAAGAAGTAAAATGATGCACATCCATCTTGATTTCAAATATGTTTTGTCAGCATCATAATATATAGACTTAATAGTAGCAGGATACACAAATGCTAAAACTGGTATCATCTACTGTACACTTAGAGAAGTCCTCTTCAGTATTGACCTATGTCTCCAACTTAACTGTTGAAGGTGTAGTTGTTGATTACTCTGTACGCTAATTATCTGTGCCAGCAGTATATAAAGCAAACTAGGATGTCTCTCCAAATCAACAGAGCAGATGAGCGTCTGCCATTGCTAACTGGAAAGAGAAGTAATGCCAAGATGTTACTCAAGCAGTAAACTTCATCTATACAAAATCATCAGCCATCACTTGCTAAAGAATCATCAGCAATACCTTGTTATAGAATTCTGTTAGTTTCCACAATCAGGTAGTATTCTGGAACTATGTTCCACGTATTACGCCAAAGCTATTTAGAAAATGATTGTACGGAATCATGGCCCGGGGTCCATGCGGTGCCAGAAGTTTTGTGATCGTGAGCACAATTAACATCTCCAGAATCAGTTTTCTCTATCAACCTTTGTCTTTCCCTTAAGAGGGTGGCCATTATCTGCAGTTAAAACAGCAGTGAGCCTTCCCATTTTCTTCTGCAAATCAGCGAGTGGATGCTTTGAAACTTTTCCTTTCGGAGACTTCTTTCCATTAGCAAGCTTGAGTTCTAACCTATATAATGCACATGAATCGCAGTTGTTGATCTCATATTCAAATAAATGCCACTCATGACAGCCTGGAGGTTGTGGGTCCATGTAATAGGATTTCTTCTGGCCCCCAAGCTCCTTCATCACCTGCTTTCTTGATTCATGCCAACCACGGCCATTGTAGTCTGGCAATGACCTCTGCTTCCTATTTCCGCTGTCAAATGCCCTTCTAGGCTTGTCAAAAAAGAGCCACTCCCTAATTGTTTCACCGTCGAGTAATGAGAGATCAAATAGTTCTACGACATGGAAACAAAATGAATTAGCCAAAATAAGATATGACAACTTTTTCAACCACATTAAGTCACATGAAGAAACATAATTAGCAGACCACATGGAGTTCTGAATCATAGATGAATCTTATACCGCATCAAATAATTAGCTTATAGCATAGAGACCTTGATCATAGATGAATCTTACACGGTATCAAAATGAATTATTCACCATTACTGAATAAAAGCAAGAATGCTGTAGAACAAATATGCAATGTAACAAGAAATTGTACTTGAAAATTAAGCAAAGGGAGAAAGGGGGAGGCACGCATGCAGGCTTACCAGCAGCATTCCATGGGGATTTCATGACAGCAGCCCCTTCACATTGAGGAATACCAACATTCTTACCCTGCATCTTTGCAATAAGGGCGTCAAATAGTAAATTATCCTTCAAATTAATGCCTCTAGGCCGCAAAACTGGGGCCATGCCAGGGGGACCTTCATTTAAGGCCAGGGTAGCGTGAAAGCTGCTACAGTAGTCCTCTAACCATTCGGCTACTTGAGCAGGCCTGGTGCAGTCCCATAATGCACATTTGGGCCCCATAAAAGCAGAAGGTGGAGGGCTGATATACTGCAGATTGTTACTCTCAGCATTTTTTCCACACTCTTCAATGTCATTGGTTCCACCAAAAAGTCCAGGGTCAAATTCTTCATCCAAAGTGAACTGTTGACAATCCAATAAAGTAGTTATATCGGGGGCGCTGACCACTACATTTTGCAAACCAGAGGCAGAGCTGTTGGGTTGATGAAACCCTTGAAAACCAAGCCCCTGACCATGACTATTCACCAAATATTCCTGAAATGTAAGTGTTTGCTCATCAGTCATCACCGATAATATCTTTATGCCTTGAAAGATCAAAACGTAGGGCACTAGGAACTGAATACCATGTGAATGACAGTAAATGAATACTTCAGTTGATCACTGAAATTACACATGGACATGCAAATGAAACAAAAAGTAAAATGAATCTTGCTAAGAGCTCAAATCATTAACAAAAAACAGCTCAAGTGCTATGGATTAGCATTTAAGAAATGGTTCCCATCCGAATGTTTATTGTTGTCATAGTCTTGGACATGTATCTTCCCAAAATCAAATCAGGCCAGGGCCTTGCAGTTTTCTCAACACTTGGATAGTTGCATCTATTGGTCTTAAAGTTTTATATTAGAGATGTGTTGGGACTTGAACAAACCACAAGGCTAGTAACATCGAGACCCCCCTATGAAGCTTGCAAAACATAAAATCACCTTCTCAGGCTTATAGTATGTCTCACATTGGCTTCACTAAATTACCTTCAAGCAATAGGCTTGCTTCTTTTTTCTTTTTCTTTTTTCAAAAAAAAAAAAAAAAGTAATAGTTATAATGTGCAATAACAGATAACCAGCAAGAAGACAATCTACACCCTCCATGGGAACTATGGCATCAAAATTCAAAGTAAAATGATAAGAGAATGTATATTCAGTAAGGAAAAAAATAATAATAATTAAAAGGACCATGATCTTTCTGTATATGACTTTGCCTCAGCCAGGAGCTAACATGGTTTTTTCTTTTTCCAATTTCCATGTCGGTAAACCAGAAAAATACAGTGCAAGACTTAAAATTCCATTTCTTCATACTTGTAGGTAATCATGATGTAGCCTTTTTAAATAAATGAAAGTGTACTACAAAGAACCAAAATGATATGAACTGTGAAGTATGATGCATTTCTACAACTTACTAGTCAGAAGAACATTATAATAATCCCCAAATAGGATCTTACATGTTGAAATGTTGTTAAATTGCCAGGATTAAGGTTTTGAAAATTAGGCTCGGGCTGCATTTCTGGCTTCAAAACTGACTGCATTGTTAGTGGACTTGTTGCATCATCTTCTTCCTCGTACAATTGTAACAAGCGGCCTATATCATCTGAAAAGGATCCCAGACTGGTATCCTACAAAATACCCATCCCAAATTAACTCATCTAAATTCTTTAAAGACAACACCACACTGACAGGCAATACAAATATTTCATTATCCACAATAGCAAATAGGAGATGCTAACAAGCAAAGAATTGGCGGGTGATGGAACATCAAGCTCAGCTTTCCACTCACGAAGACCTTGATACACCTGCTCCTCCAACACAGCAACATCACTATTGCACCCCTCTTTCCTTGCAGCTTGAAGGTTAGAGAACCTTTCATGAAGATCATTTAGCCGGGTTTTTGCATTGTCCATCAACAGATGGTGCGACATAGATGTGCATTTACTCTTCTTACCTTTCTGCATTGAACCTCTCCCTCCTCAAAATCCTAAAACAAGCCAGAATCAAACAATTAACTTTCACTAAGCATCCAAAAAAAGGGGAATAAAAGACTGAAACAGCACAGCATACAGACTTTCCAGGAGACAAAAACCAGGGCACAAAATAAACTAAGAGCCCTTTTTGCCACCTGTTTCAATCCTCAAAACCAAATATAACAAAACATCAAAATCAAAACCCACACATCTCACTTATGCATAAAAACAAATATCACCACACAGCTGAATCTTTCGCCTCTAACAATAATCATAGAAATCGCAAAAAAATATTGATGATTTTTTATCTAAAACATAAAAAAAAAACTCAAAAGCCAGTATGTGCCAATCACCACAGAAACACAGTGAATCAAAAACAA
Organism: Populus tomentosa; assembly: GCA_018804465.1. NCBI lineage: Eukaryota > Viridiplantae > Streptophyta > Magnoliopsida > Malpighiales > Salicaceae > Populus > Populus tomentosa. The sequence goes on along the minus strand of CM031993.1, from coordinate 10,729,099 downwards.
TAAACATAAATTAAACTGAAAAAAAAATAAAAAAGAAAGAAAGACAAGAAATTTATTACCTCAAAAAAAAAAAGTTGGACGGCAGCAAAGGTCTTATTAATGGGGCTGGAGATTCGAGAAAGAAAGAGGTTTTAGTACTGGCTGTAGTATGTTATGGTTTTGGACTTGGAAGGGAAGAAGGTTTGGTGTCCGTCAAACTGCAGAAGCTAAAAGGCTTGTGTTGTACCGACCTTTTCTTTCCGTGTCCTGAAAAAAACAAAAATATTGATTGTATTTTAAACTAATTTGCTGAAATCAAACATCATTCATATTTAAAAATATAAATACAAATATCTTTTAAAAAGAGTAGAATATGTATTAAAATCCGAGTTATATATATATATATATATATATATATATATATATATAAAAACAAAAACAAAACAAAATACTATGGAGCTCATTAAAAAATAAAGAAAAAATCTCAAATTATTTTAGAAATTAATAAAAATCAAATCATTATTTATGAAAGAAAACTAAGACTAAAAAAACAAAAATTATATATGGCGCTCATTAAAAAATAAAGAAAAAATCTCAAATTATTTTAGAAATTAATAAAAATCAAATCATTATTTATGAAAAGAAAACTAAGACTAAAAAAACAAAACTATATATGGCGCTCATTAAAAAATAAAGAAAAAATCTCAAATTATTCTAGAAATTAATAAAAATCAAATCATTATTTATGAAAGAAAACTAAGACTATTATTTTATTAAAAAATTGCTCATTCTATGGTAAATTAACATTATTCAATTAATGTTCTTTTATCTCCTAATTTTTTTTTATTGGTGTAAAAAAGGCATTAAAAATGGTAGATATTGAAAAAATAATTTGTCTAGAAATTAGGTGTTTTAAAAAAGACACTATTACAATGGAATGTTCAAATTAAACAATATTAATAATATAATAATGTTTCTGTTGATTCATTTATTTTATGATTTAATAAATTAGCACATGTTATTACATAACCTTAAAGTTTATATTTTAACATAAGAGTGATTTCTTATGATTATGGAAAACAAGAAAAATGAAAAAAATCTTGTTGATGGTTAAGAAATTTTTTCCAAAAGTTAAGATGACAATATATCCATCAACAAAACAATTTGATGAGAAAAGGAAGAAAGAACATGAGATTGATTGGAATGGATAATTCCATGGGTTTAAATACCAAGTTAATAATGGATTTTTGAAAAAAAAAAACCTACATTAACAAGTTGTTAAGAGTATAATTCTTTATATAGAAACAAAATAGTTTGCTACTATAACTAATTTTATTATCAATATTTATTACCTCTATAAAATTGTTTTTTTGTTATTCCATGTCATTCATTATATAAAAATCAAAAGTAATCATTCAAAAAATATATAAAAAATATCTTGGACAATTGAATATAAAGATAAAAAAACATGTATTTATCTAATTAATATTTTTCTATCTCATTAAATTGCGCGTACCAACTTGGAGACTCCTATATGGCTTCATGCTTATCTTATGTTTTAAATTAGATCATGTGAAATTGAATCAAAATGACCCAATTAATATGACAAGTACAACCATCACCCGATTGATATAGTCAAAACCAGGTTTGATTAAAAAAAGTTGTAGATGTTTTTTATAATATCAACACCACAATATTCTATATGGACCCAGGTTTTAAGGTATGGCTTAATTGATTTAATTGACTAGACCAAAACCTGATTTGTTTATTAAAAAAATTAAAACGATGTTGGTTTAACGTTTTCTTAATAAAAACAAATACTAAAAAAATGATATTTTGAATAAACTTGGGCTAACTTGTCCAAATTGTGACCTAAATTATAATCTTTTCCAATTTAATAACTTGTTTTTAAAATATATATTTTTTAGTTAAATCATTAACAATCTAAAAAAATATAAGGGACGATTTTAATCAAAATACAAATAAAAATGCTAATGCAAACTAAAAAAAATCATAAAACAGAGGATTTGAATTAAAACTATAAAGAATAAAAGAAAACAAATAAAACAAAGTCAAGTGCTTCTAGGCCTAACAAGAAACCCAAAAGCCTTAGTGAGCCAAGGCTTGAAAACTTAGGGTAGTGTGTCTAGGTTGATTTCTTTTGTGTTTTTTTTTTTTTTTGCATGTTGTTTGCCTTTTTTTAAAAAAAGAAAGATAAATGATGTGTTGTAGATGATGTATTATTTAGAGAACCAGTTTCTAACCACCACAATGATAATCGAGAAATCAAGGTTCAACTTTTTAGACCTTAAAATTTATTTTCCAATCAATTTTTCACGTGAGAACACCTAAAAAACATTTTAGAGACTTTAAAAAACTCATTTGTGGTCTTAAACTTGAAAAACATTATTCCCAAAACACAAAATCAACCCAATTTTGAAAACCTTCCCCAACTTCGATCTATTTTTTCAGGCAAGGTTAGGGCTAAATAACACATCAATAGAACTTCTCTAGTCGAAAATGAATTCATTAACACCAAGAATGAATATTTTACGGCTAAAACTTGGTCAACTGATAACTTTATCTCTCCTTCATCCTTTTCCAGTGACTCTTTCTCTCATCTCTCAAACCGGGGACCAAGATGAGATGTAGCTCGCCTTGTAGAAATAAAAGGTTTTAAGCATTCAGGTAAAGATCTAACATTACTACATGAGGATTTAACCAAAACAAGCCAAGATGTATTTTTACGGACCAGTGGGATATTTCTAGATCCAAAAAAAAGTTTGAGACTACTAGGCCTGGTTAGTACATTAAAATTGCGAGAACAGAAAATTCTATTGTTTGATTGAAATAAAATATTCTCATATGATTCTATATGTTATTTTCCTTAGGGTAGCAACCATTTTGCTGAATGAACAATCAAATCTTTTATAGTAGCATTTTAGAACATAGTGCTCTTATTTGGGACAAGTTTGCTAATTTTCCTAGTTATCTTTGGGATTATTATTTATTTTCAGATTTTATGTTAATTTCCTTTATGACTTAGGATTTTTGTTTTGTTTTTTAGTCTAGGTTAGTTTTTCTAACCTATAAAAAGCACTATAAATCTCTTTAGAAGACAACTTTGATCATATTATTATTTGAGAAATAAAATAAGGTTTTTAGGTTGTATTTGAACCCAAATTCAGCTTGTCTTCTATTTTATTTTTTTGTTGGTTGCCATTGTTTTATTTGTGCTTCTTCTCGACATTATTTTCTTTCTTATCTCCCAAATCAGAAACTAAAATAAAAAATAAATAAATAAATTCTTGAACTAAAACATTTGATCCTTAAGTTAAAAGGGATCAAATAGGAACTTTTGCAAAACCCCAAGGTAAAATTTAGTAAAAAGGCAATGGAACAATTTTTTTTTTAAAAAAAATTATAATAAGATTGCCTTTTTTTCTTCTTCTTTAATTTTGTTTCCCAAACTTTCAATTTTTCACAAACAACAAAATCAAATAAATTTATGTAAAATCAAAAATCAAAATCAATCCAATAACGAGACATTTTGTTAGGATTACAACAGTCCCATAAAAAAAAAAGAAACAAATTAAAATGATCAATTTCCAATAAACAACTACATAAAAAAGAGCCAAATGAAAAATAAAATTAAAAATTAAAAATAAAATATTGTTTGAAAAGAGTTAAAGTGAATTCATCAATTCTTCTATTTTTTTTAATAATATAATAGTTTTCCATTAAAAAAAGAGAGTTGAAATCAACAAGTTTGACAATGTGATAATAATTATTTTTTAAAGTTTATTTAAATTAGAAATACATTAAAATAATATATTTTTTTATGTTAAAAATATTATTTTTAGCATCAATATATTAAAACAATCTAAAAACTTAAAAATATTAATTTTAAGGAAAAAAACAACTTTAATAATTTAATAAAACATCATTTGGAAAGCAGTTCCAAACTACTTATAAAAGTTGCAATGAATAGTTAATAATAAAGTTTGACATAAAGAAGCATCCTTGCTTTTCCTTGGAGATTATTATTTCATGCTTTTCCTTGGAGATTATTTCGAAAATGATCAAAATACATGGTTAGTCTCACCTACTCAAGGCCCAGCATATCAATTACTAGTTTAGATTGCAGCATAAGAAGTTCAAAGAAATTTGTTCAATACTTCGTTAAAGCATGATCAAGATAGAGTTTCCATTGAAGACCAGACCCATTGGTATGTATATATCTGAAAAATTACAACAGAAACTGAATATGCAGACGGTCCAGTATAAACACAAAGCATATGTAATTGATTTTCACCCACAAATGGGACCTAGATCCACTAGTATATGATTCTGTCGATTTGAGAATTGGAAACTTCATAAGCACTTGATGTCTGGCCGCATGAGTTAATTGAAGCCTTTGTACAAAGTATTCAGTTCTCGACCATTGTCGGGGTTCTGTAAATGCAAACAGAGAATTTGAGGAACAGAGTATAGCCTATTCACAAAGAAGCTAGGTATATAATATACAAACGCAATAGATCAAGGAATTGAAGTTCAGCCAACGTAGTAGATAATATGAAGTATATGGAAGGAGAAAATTACTTTCCCTAGCGAGGAGCAAGGGTGCAAAGTAAGTTAGGTCAGTTCTTCCAGTAAACTTCTTGCTCTACTTAGTTTTTGAGTGATCAAGTTGGTTTTCCATTTCCATCTTCAGTAGCATGGCCATGCTTGAAATGGGAAAACCCACCAAGACCTCGTCCTCTAGCAAGTTGTTCCACCTTATCAAGCTTTTGTTTGAGAACCTGAATTTCTTTTGCTAATTCTTCATCTCTTTGCATCATCGCCTGTGACAGAGTAGGAGAAACTTAGTTCTAAAGTCAAATAGACGGGGGATTTAATGTCTGTATATTCCTAAAGTTAATGGCAACAATAAATTGGCACAATTATTAGAAGTCCACCCATGTTTCAGGGCTCTCATTCCCCCGCTTGTGTTCACTGTAATTCTTTGCTTTAGTTTCCTTCTTATACAAAAAAAAGAAAAAAGAAAAGAAAAAGGGAAACCAAGACTGCATGTATAAGAAAAATTAAGATGTATTTTAATCACTTCAAAACATAAAAGATCTGCAGTTCTATGCAATGAGCCAACAAGATACTCCACATCAGTCACAAAGAAAAACTGCAGATAAAAAAATATAATTGCAAAATCAGCTAGGCCTAATACTTTTGATTCGAATACCTCCACCAATATTTCGATGTTTACAAAAGCATCCATTGCTTTCTACATCCTAGTCTTCATGGTACCAGCAATCCCTTTATCTATACAAGAGATGGTACACCCTATATCCACTATATCCCATCTCTTCTCAACCATCTATCCTCCAAAATGGCAAGAAGCAAAAAAGAATAGAAAACGCAACGAGCAAAGTATAATAAGAGGAAGCATCTTACAAGATGCCTAAGAATGTGAATAGAAGTGTAATTTCAAAATAAACTAGCAAGAAGCTAAATCAAGGAATAGCATACCTCAATTTCCTGTCTTCGCTTCTCCTCCTTTCGCGCCTCAGATCTGGAACTTCTTTGCACCTCGAAAATAACAGCAGCTCCAGCAACCTGATAATGTTTATATATGTTTAGCCAGCTTATAGAAAAGAAAGTTTGTACAGTTCAGCAGGAGCATTCAAAAATCACCATGCAAATAACATAGATGAAGGTCAAATTGACTTCTGGACAGGTCAGCTACAATGTTTCTCGGGCTGATAATGTTATAGGTACGACGGTAGCAAATTTGGTGCAAACCCACAGGTCTGCTTCCAACTTGCCTTTACAAGTAGTCAGGGACGAAGCTACATTTTGGAGAAGGGGTCAATTGCCTCCCTTAATTTTATGACCCCCCCCCCCCCAAAGTCCTTATAAATTATCTTTTTACGCTAAGGAAATTAAAAATGCATCAATTGCCCCACCTTAATTTTTCTAACTTCTCCCATTAGTCCTTAGATTTCTTCTTTATCTTTTCACATAGGTCCATATAAAAAATGCATCAATTCCCCCAGAATTTCTGTTTTTCTTGTCAATGAAAAAATATTTCTAGCTTCGCCACTGCATGTAGTAAACAGGTGTCAATGATTAATTTTATTTGAAACTATATTGGTTTCATTTCTTTGATCCATTCACAGAAAGGTTAGGAAACAAAAATTCTTCACTGAAATGAGCCCAAAATGAGTATAACAAGCCTCCTGGTGCATTCACACACTATGGCATAGATATCAAATTGCAGTAGCCCTACGATAGTGGAAATTGGATACCCACATGGTCAAGTAAATCAAAATGTGCATGTGTTTTTTTAAAAGCAACAATAACATTAAAATAAAAAAACAACCGGCAACTTCTGATAACCCAGTAACCAGAAAGGCTATTTTATCATCAGAGTGTGTACAACATCATACCAGGCCCATTTGAATGATTGTAACTCATGACTAGTCCTTACAGGGTAGACACATCGCAGGTTGTGACAAGAGGTATTAGAACCAACCAACTAGTATCTCCATAGTCTCAGTACACAAGCATGCAGCTCAGACTCATTCATGTATAGGAAGCATATACAAACACAACACACACATACAATAAACTTTTCCTACCATAGATATGCTTGATTTTTCAGATCCAAATTAGACAAACAATAAAGGCAGGAAATGCCAGTACCGAAAACACAAAGAATTCCCCAATAAGAACTGCAGCAGCTTGGACAGCCTTCTCCTCATCCAATGGTCGTATTACAGCATCAACTGAATGGCCATAAATACGTCTTTGCATTTTTGTTGTGAATCTATGATTTGCCTGATTCAGTCATAAAAGGAACATATTTCTTGCATTCTTTATTTCAAACAAGAGAAGAGAAATCATGAATTACAACAAAACAAGTTTCCGGGGACAAAAGACACAATGAAGCGCAGTGCAAAAATAGATGATGATTTTCAGCTTAACATCGCATTTCATTGCAAACATAGACAATCATAATTTCTTCAGCATAACAACAAAAACATTTCCACCTAATCATGAGACACACACAAGGTAAACATATTTCATGTGGATTCCCAGCCCGTAAAGTAAGAGAAAAGAATCAACCTTGAATGGATAAAAACTTTCCATGCTATAGGAGGCAGGCAAGCAGAGTGCACAATGAAAATGGCTATAGCATGTATGTATTAGAGTGATTACCTACTGAATGTAATAAAGGCCACAATTACAAATGATCTGCCATTGATTAGAGTGAATCAAATCTTAACAGAGCAACACTTAACAACATAACCTTGCTTACGCAACAGGGTTGTAGTACCACTAATGGATCTATACACCAAGTTCAAGACCATCAACCCTGTATTAATAACAAAACCAAGAAATAAACCAGAAAACAAAAGGTACCCCATTAACAAGAACACATTTTTAGACAAAACCCTCCAATCAATTAATTTGATGAAGTTACATATTTACCAAGTTCAAGACCAACCCATTATTTAGAAACACAGTATCAGTGATCAAGCAACCAACCAACACTATTAATGCCAAAAAACAATAAAAATTAGAAAAGAAAAGGTATGCCATTAACAAGAACAATTTTTTAGACAAAACCCATAAAGCAAATAACTTAAAAATGAAAAGAAAAGAAAAAAGAAAACCTGGGCCATGTTGATGATGAGGTGGCGGAACTTAGGGTGCAACCCTGCTTCCTTCTTGAGACGATTAGCAATGGGATTGCAAAATGTTTTGAGAGCAAGGGTTCCTAGCTTTACGACTGGTAATATCATACTTAATGTACCTTTTTACATTCTGTAGCGGTTTTTCTTCTTCTTCTTGAGAGAGCAGTCCTTTCCCTCTATAGGACGTTCTGAAATTTTCATTCAGGCATGATGCTAATTAGACAAGCTCCCACTTCTCTAAAAACTTTCCCAAATGCTTAAACCCAAGCTGGTTGGTCCATTGGGCCAGCTCCAGTTCGGTTTGGTTTCATGTGAGTATAGGTTTATGTTTTATTAGATAGGTAGTCAATGCTAAAAAAGAATTATTGAGACAATGATAACAAACCCACAATCCGGCAAAAAAATTACGCGGTTTAAAATTCAATAATCTAATATCAAATAATAAAATTAAAAGAAAATTTCAAAAAAAAAACCTAAAAAAAAAATTAAATTAACCCAAGTTAACTCAACTAACCTATGACCTAAGATATAAAATCAAGATAAAAAATTACTTTTTCTTAAAAAAAGGACCTAGAAGAAAAGAATGAAGTGAAATAAAAACAAATGTAAAAAAACTCTAGTCAACCTGAGTTAACTTGACTAACTCACAACTCGGTATAATCTCATATAAAGAAAACAAAAAAAAAATCACAAAATTTAGAGCCTAATAATATAATTTTAAATGATAAAAAAAATCAAAGACCCATGATATAATTTTGAGATAAATCGCATATCCTCGTTCAAGGTGGAACAACAACTATAAAGTATTTAGACATTTTTTTAATTTAATAATTTTATAGTATTTAATATAAAATCATGTCTTTATTTTTAAATATTTTTTAATGAATATATTTGATTTTAATAAATAAAAAACAAAATATAAAATTATATTTTATATCACATGAAAATTCAATAAGAAGAGGCAATAACATGAAGGTTATTTATGTCTCCAAAAACTATTGAGTGCATGATATAACATCATTCACATGATGAGATGGGTAGAATTATGGTACACCCTTTTAATGGTGAAACTTGAAAATAGTTTAATAAAGCGCATCCTCAATTTTCAATGGAACAATAGAACGTATGTATTGACTTGTGTACAAATGAATTTAATCTATTTTGATCCTTTGTTACATCATTTTCTTATTGGTGAATTATACCAATAATTTACAACTTGCTCTAATGGATGTGTATGAAGATATAATTCATGTTCTTATCCATTATCTTACACAATCCTCACAATCTAGGTGATGAAAGTTTAAGGTTAGATAATATATATATAAGGTTAGATAAATATATATTAAACTTTCATCACCTAGATTGTGAGGATTTATCTAACCTTATATATATATATTTATCTAACCTTATATATATATTATCTAACCTTAAACTTTCATCACCTAGATTGTGAGGATATTTATCTAACCTTATATATATATTATCTAACCTTAAACTTTCATCACCTAGATTGTGAGGCATCACCTAGATTGTGAGGATTGTGTAAGATAATGGATAAGAACATGAATTATATATATATATATATATATATATATATATATTAAAAACTAATTAATGTCTGAGTTGACTTTTAAAAAAGTATTTTATTAGGATGCAATAAACAAGGGAGGTCAGGAAAGTGTGGGAAAATCACAATACAATTAGGAAAGTATCAAGAAACAAAATGTTATATTACTTGTAAATTTGTAATATTTTATTCCCTTATATAATTTATGTTTAATAAATTTTTATACTAGGTTGCATGATTTGTAACATGATGTCCATAAATATGCAACGAACAGAGCCAAATATGATGACATAGTGTTGCGGAAAAAAAAATTTAGATTGAGGCATGACAGGGAGAAAGATGTCTAAAATATGTGGCATTAGATAGTTTTAAAAAGCGCTTATGATTTGGATCTTAAAACAAAAATAAAGAAACTCGTGGTTCAATAAGCAAACATATTGGGGAAGCGCTTCCCTGTGTGAACCATACAAGACATTTGATAAGAGCTTATTGTTGCATATTTAATTATTTTTATTTAATGGTTAATTTAAAATAGCTTGGGCATAAACTAACTCTAATATAGTCATATAAGGAAGCTCATATAAAAAAGACGAATAGAGAAAAATAATGAAAATGTTTGTCAACAATAGATTAAAAACGTTTGCTGTAAGTTTTTTTGGTAATTATTTTAATTAAAATTCATATTTATTTGCATCATCAATATGAATTTTTTATTTTAAAAAATGTTTTTTTGTTTGTAAAAGACATAATGTTGACATGGTTGTCAAACATGAAAAAAACACTTCTATCTATCCTTCTCACTATTCTCAATTATGGTTGGAGGTTGGATCAACTAATGAACCTAATACGAATTAAGTTTATGGTATGTCTATAACATCAATACAAAATATAACAACCAGCCATACTATTTCAATGGTAAACACAATGCATTCCAGCCCAAGCTAGATATTGGTAAGATATAGGGTTAAGGAACAAATGATTGGATCGAGGACATAAATAAAAGAAAAAATAAGAGTAAAAGTTGAATAAAAAAATTAAAAAATGGGAGGAAATATATATATTTGGTTTTACATTTTCCTTTCCATACTTTTGGTTTAAGATCTTTTTCTTCCCTTTCATTTTTTATGGAATTTTAATATGTTTGAATTTTTTTATATAGAATTCATTTTAATATAACTGTTGTTTATGGAACTCATTTTAATATAATTTTTTAGTGGTGAGAGTAAGCCACCAACTAAAGCTCAATTGAATGATTCTATATTACGAATCAATATTTTTCTAGTAATATGAAAATATATATCAAGAAAGAAAGGAGAAAGATGAAAATGCATCGGAATTTACATATTTATATACCTTCAAAACTAATATTGACAAGAGCAAATATCAAGATAAATTGTAATTTTAGTGTTTTTTTATCATAAAAGTTTGGTTTGTTTATTTTAAAGATATATCTCTCACATTGATCTAGTATATTTAGAAAAATATAATAAAATCGTCCAAGTATTGCCTTGAACAACCAAATCTCCTTACGATCAACTTTTTATAATTATAAATTTAATATCCTTAGATTAGCTTTCACGTAAGAAAAATTAGCCAATTTGTGTTTGGATTTTAAAAATCAACGCATCTAATTAAATTCTAGATAACTTTATCAAGTATAGAATTTAAGATTATAACAAAGAGATAATGTAAGTGGATTTCTTAAAAAGGATATCTCCTCCATGTATTAAACTTGTTTTTTCGTTTTTGGCTGTGTACGTGCATATTTTCTTGATGATTGCAAACATTAACTTAGACTAATTAACGTGTTATATAATGTAATTATGGTTTAAAGTACTTTTTTGTTTGGAAATTTATTAAAATTATTTTTTAATTATTTTTAATATCAGTATATTAAAACGATATAAAAATATTAAAAAAATATAATTTTAAATAAAAATAATTTAATTTAAAAAAAAAAAACACTATTTAATTCATGTTCCAAAACACTATAAAAAAAGAACCTAATGCTTTCGCAAGGAGGAAAGAAGGGTCAATAAAATATTACTATAAAAAAAGAACCATATGCTTTCGCAAGGAGGAAAGAAGGGTCAAGAAAATATTAAAAAAAAACTAAAACCTCTTAAGAACGTGTGGTAGTTACAAATCTATAGTTCTTGTTCACTTAAATAATATAATAATGTTTTTGTCCCACAATGGTTATTTTAATTGCATAGTAAAATAATCTAAATATCATTAGAAGCAAAAACAATAAACATGGTGTTAATGAGTATTTTTTGTATTTTCATAATGGTCTTTTGGCTATTATCATTTAAGCCGAGAGGTAACTTTGGTTTTTGCACAAATATAAAAATAATAAATAATTAAAAAGCAAAGTAAAACTACAAAAATACTCTTAAAATAAAAAAATAAAGCCGAGGTCAAATAGTGTTTTTAGTTTTTCACAATGGTTATTTTGTAATTACAAAGTTGGCTTAGGGGCAATTCTATATTTGGCAAAATAAAAAAAAGTGGACATATGGAAGGCACCCATGCCTTTCAAGCGACGTGTGCAATGACTTTCAACATCTAAAAAAGCCTTTCCACCATGTTGTTGAAAGCATCATTGAGTCCTTTTCTTATAGGTGCGACATATGTCTCTATTAATGATTTAGTTTGAACTGATGGATTTTTTTTTTCATTATCTTTCTTTTCTTTAAAATTCTAGCTTAACTCTTTAGGTTGTTTTCGTCTTAATTTTAATTTTTATTTTTTTAATTTTAAATTTTTTTATTTTAGTTTTTTTATAGAAGTTTTTTATTTATTTTTAATTTTATTATTTAATTTCAATTTATAAAATTTTATATTTTCCAATGCAGTCCTTATCCTTAGTTTTTTAATAAAAAATTTAGTGGTTTTTGATTTTATTATTCATTTTAAAATGATAGAATTATGTTTTTCCATTTGATTTTTATTGTTTTGATTTTTTTATATCATTTTATGAAAATTATCATTCTTTTAATTTTATCATTTAATTATAATATTTTTTTTTATGTATCAAATTTTTTTATTAATTTTACTCTTCAATTAAATATAATCTCAACTTGATTATTAAAATTACAAAGTTTGTTATGACTTTGGCTGAACATATTTTTTATATATAAAATAAATAATTTAGCCGACCAAGCACAGTGGTGACTAGTATAAAGCCTGAGGTCACACTTTCCATATGTCAATGTCAAACGCGGGGACTGTAACACGCGGTTTTATTAATGTTGACTCGAGAGTAGTGGATTGATCGCAGGTGCAGAGTATATTTATTATTGCGATAGTTATGTTTAAAAATAAATTAAAATTATATATTTTTTATTTTTTAAAATTTAATTTTTATATCAATATATAAAAATAATCTAAAATTATTTTAAAAAATTAACTTAAAAAAATTTCAATATTTTTTAAAATTGTTTTAAAACAAAATATAGGATAAGGTGGTTGAATTTTCCAAGCAATGAACAGGTATTTTACACTCTGGGCCTGTCATTTCGCTGTCTTATCTTATGGGTGGTGTGTCAAGCAATAGCTGTACTGGAGTTGGTGGCATTCAAGTCTCCATGTTAGTAAGAAAATTATTTTTTTAAAAAAATAAATTTTAAAAAAATATGTTTTGATATTTAATAGTGTTATGGAAAATGAATTGAAAAATACTTTCCAGTATTTGGTTGTGTTATGGAAAATGAACTAGAAAATAATTTATTAATGAATTAATTTTTTTTTCAAGTTTATCTAATATATATAAAATATTTAATCATTTACAATAAAAAAATTAAAATCTAAAAAGTATAATGATGAATTTTTTTTATTATATCCTATATTCATACATAGTTTGTTTTATAAAATATAACTATATATGTCATATCATATTATAGAGAAATAAGCTTGTGAAATATTTTTTTATGTAAAACCTATTAATATATTTTTTTTCAATTTTAAAAGCTTAAAATAAGTTTTTTTTTTCCATATGAAGAAAGCCAAATTAGTTTATGGTAAGAGTTATATATTTGAGTTTTTTTTGTATAAAGAATTTTTTAAAAGATAAATACATACAAAAATATTTTTATGGGTTTTTTGGATAAATATTTTTTTTGTACAGGTAAAGGCAATTATCTCTTTAATATTAAAAAAAAAAGAAAAAAAAAAGAAGCAATCCCCACCCAAATTATTACAAAACCCCACTAAAATAAATAAATAAATAAAACCAAATTATTACAAAACCCCACCAAACATGCCTATCACTACAAGCACTCCCTTTCCATAACCGATCCCAAACATTTTTTTTTTCTCCTTTCTTAATATTTCTCTCATTCATTCATTCCCTTCCAATCTCACTCAAATTTTACAACAACACACACACACACACAGAGTAATTTCCTTCCCCTGACTTCACATTTTCATTTCACAACAAACAAACACGCAAATTGGCTCCTCCTTCACAAGCTTATAATTCCATTCCCCTCTCCCATTCCCCCTCCCTCACGGTCAATTCTCCTCTCCCATTCCCCTGTTACATGTTCCCTCTCCCTCTCCCTCTCGATTGATTCCCCTGTTCCCTCACCCTCTCCCTCTCGGTCGATCTATCGGTTTCCCCGTGTTCCCTCTCTGTTTCTTTCGCCATTTGTGCACAAAGAAGCAAAAATTCAAGACAGAAGCAGGACAAAGATGAAAGATTGAAGGGGCAATATGGCTCCTCCTTCCTAGTTCTCCTCCCTCTCTCCCCCGGCTACTGTTAAAAAAAAACAGAGATCTTCCACCCGGGATATGGTGGTGGATCCGGGGATGAGGTAACGGGGAGAGGATGCTTTTTGCTGAGGAAGATTGATTAACACAGTTTGGGGATTTTTAATGCCTTTCTCTGCACTTGATTTTGTGCCATTGATTTGGTTTATTTGTTCAGAATATAAATGCCGAATGTAAGTGATGAATGGAAAAATTGTGTTTTTTGTAGCTTGATTTGTGTTATGAAAATGTTTTTAGCTGGGGAAGATCGTGATTTGTGCTCTTTGTTGCAATAAAAAAAGGAAAGTGTTTTCCTTTCTTTATCAGAAGGAAAACACTTTCCTTTCTCAAAGCAGCTGTTTTATGTTGATCAAAATTAAGTTTCCGTTGACTTACTGTTCCATATTGTTACCAAACATGGGAAAGTAAGGAAAACGAATTTAAAACAAACATAGCATTACTATAATTTGTGCTGCCGTGGGTTAATTTTATTTTGGTATAAAAAATATTAAAAAAATCTAATAGCTCAGAATGTTAAGTTTTTATGTAATCCTATTGAGTATTGGGTTTCTCTGCTGTTAAAAATAATATTTATAATATTAATAATAATATTAAATTTATATTATCTAAATTTAAATGAGTTTAATTGCAACAGCGGACTCGAAACCTTGAATATGAATCTGATTGTAAGGTTATGTTATAAACCTTGAATATGAATCTGATTGTAAGGTTATGTTATAAAAGTGTGATAATTAAAAAGAAAAAAAAATTAACATCACAAGATTAAATTAAAAAAAAATTAATTGAAAAAAAATAAAAATAAAGCAAAGCATTATTCAAATAAATAGTGCTCTGCAAGGAGGAGTGCAGTAAAATCTGCTCATAAGATCACAATAATCTAATAAACAGTAAACAAAACAAATCATAAAGTTTAATTCTTAATCAAATCGATATTAAAAGATGAAATTGAAAGAAAAAACTACTTAAAAAAAGAAAAAAAATATAAATTAACTGGTTTAACTTACCAAACTAGGTCAACCCGTCAAACCTGAGATCCATGTCATGAGAGTGTGATAACTAAATAGAAAAAAATTAATATTAATAAACTAAATTAAATAAAAAAAGATTAATTGAAAAAAAAACCTATAACTAGTAATATGTTTTTCAAATTCATTAGTTATTATATTAGCACTATTCATTATAATAAAAATAATAATATTTCTAATATTATAATAATATCAAATTTGTATTATTCAAGTTTAAGTAGATATATATATCTACAACACAAAGTTCAAAAGTTTTAAGTTTGCATTAGATTCAAGAATCTTGAAGGTGAAGCTGGCTATAACATAATTCTATATTTTATAATGTATACAATGCATAGGAAAACATTTAGCATTTTAGTTATATTTAATATTATTATTATTATATTCCATGTATTTTGACCTGACTTAATAATGTTTTTTCTCTTGATCATCTGCTACCGCTCGTTTCATGCGGTATATGACTTTAGAATGTTTTCTTCATAATTTTTACAAGTAAAATAATTAATTAATTTACTATTAAAATAAAACAATTTAAATTGAAAAGTACAATAAAATTACTCAATTACCATTAAATTATAAAAAATCTTTCATTGACTTTTAGGATTTTTTTTACTTTCATCGTATTTTTTTTTTTTGTTATAATAAGTGTACAGAAAGACAAATTAGTATTTGAATAGACATAAATTAGTAATTAAATTGGAAAGTGGGGTGTTTTTGCATTATTCAAATATTTTGGTGAGTTTTTTCTGATAATGAAGTGATGTTCACGGCAAAACAATGATAAATCTTCAATAAACTTTTTTTTTTTTTTTCTATCATGTATGATATTACTAATTTATTTTTTATAATTAATTATTATTATTAGTATTTTTATTTATTGTTAATATTTTTTAATTATATTATTAATTACCTGAATTTATTGAATTCAATAATTTAATGATTCTACTATTCTTTAAAATTGCTAGTATCACTTAACATCTTTTTTTATGTTAAACTTTTTTTTTTGGACATAGTACACGGAATAAAACGGGCACCAGTGTAGCCCTATGCTAAAGGTTAAAATTATATTCTTCTGAACACATTTTCAAGATACACAATCATTTTCAAAATGGAATCACTGTTAAAGAAGTTGAGAATTAAAGTCATCTCTGCTATATATATGGAGAGGTAGGTAATTGGCCTTTGAGGTATCACAGCAGTAGCATACTAAAAATCAATGGAGTTGATTAACGAGGAAAGTGCTGGTGAGCTGCTTCAAGCTCAAACTCATGTGTGGAATCATATATTCAGCTTCATAAACTCCATGACTCTGAAATGTGCCGTTCAGCTAGGCATACCAGACGTGATCCAAAAACATGGCAAACCCATGACCCTCTCGGAGCTTGTTTCTGCCCTGCCGATCCACCCATCAAAAGCTCAATATGTCCACCGCCTTATGCGTATTCTCGTGCACTCCGGCTTCTTTTCCCAGCAAAATCTTAACGGCATTCACAACCAAGAAGCCTATTCCCTTACCCAATCCACTCGTCTCCTCCTCAAGGACAATCCCTGGAGTATGAGACCTGTTTTACTTTTTGTGCTCGACCCAGTTCTGACAAAACCCCATGATTGCTTGAGCACTTGGTTCCGAAATGATGATAGCAATGCATTTAGTGTTGCCCATGAAAATACAATTTGGGAGTACGCTGGCCAAGATGCAAGAATCAACAATCTCTTTAATGATGCCATGGCTAGAGATAGCATACTCGTTAGTAAGGTGGTTGTAAGCAAATGTAAAGGCATCTTTGAGGGGGCGGATTCTTTGGTGGATGTCGGGGGAGGCTCAGGAACTATGGCCAAGGGCATTGCTGAAGCATTTCCTCACATGGACTGCACTGTGTTTGATCTCCCCCATGTGGTTTCTGACTTGCAAGGCAGCAAAAACTTGAAGTATGTAGGGGGAGATATGTTTCAGGCAGTTCCTCCAGCAGATGCAATTTTACTCAAGGTAAATTAATTTCAACAGTATTCTTCTACCAACACTAGTAAATTTGCATTTATATATAAACATCTTTTTTTAGTTTTTGTTTGAGAGGTGCTTATATACACACGTCCATCCTTGAGCTTCAATTTTGACACATAAACTATTCCATTCCTGACCTCTGCGTACACATGCAGACGAAGATTTATATTCAAAGATGGACATCATCTCTAACCCAAAACTCTATACTACGGAGTTTTTATATATATGCATCTTATGTTTTCTATTTCCTTTAGGATTTTTTTCCCGTCTTCATTTATTCATGCTACATATCTTATGGCAAATGACAAACAGTGGGTACTTCATGACTGGAGTGATGAAGACTGCGTGAAAGTACTTAAGCGATGCAAACAAGCAATTGCGAGCAAGGGGCAGCAGAAAGTTGGGAAGGTGATAATTATAGATATGGTGAGAGAGAACCAGAATGGAGACGAGGGGTCAATTGAAACGCAGCTATTTTTTGATCTACAAATGATGGTGGCTGCTAGTGGCATGGAGAGAAATGAAAAGGAGTGGGCTAAGCTCTTCTTTGATGCTGGTTTCCTCAATTATAAGATACACCCTGTGCTAGGCACAAGAGCTCTCATTGAGCTTTATCCATGATAAGATCTTAGTAGTGTTTTGTTTTTGTTATGCTTAAGTGTGAAAATTCATGATATTATGGTTTTGTCCAAAATAATATTTATATGTAAAATAATAAAATTATTGTTGTTGCTGCTGCTGCTGTTTTTGTTGTTGTTACTGTTGTTATCGTCATCATTATTATAATAAATTTTTTATCCTTAATGTTTCATTGTTCCTCCCTTAGTGCAATTAAAACTGATAAAGAATTAATAATGATGATTACTAGAATTGATTTTCAGCATTATTAACTTTGATTAACCGTCATAAAATTAAAATTAAACTTGAATGTTTTGGCTTTAAATTTGATGATCCTGAGTTGAAAAAACTAATATGATTTAAAGAAACTCTTCTTTAAGAAAACTGATTAGATTTATGGACTGGATTGGACAAAACAATGGGCTAGCAAAAAATAATTATTTATGAGCCAAAGAGTTTTTTTTATAATAAACCCAAATTCAAGATCAAAATATGTTAGTAAAAAATACCCCAAAACCAAGACTAAGGACCTGAAACCTAGAATAAGGAGCTTGAACCATAGCTTAATTGATTTGATCACATGTTTGTGGATTAAACCTATACTACTTTGCTAAGACTTTTTTTTACTCCTCAACATCCCACTATATAAACTAATATATATTTGTTTTTATAAAAACATGTCAATCAATAGTTCTGTTAGATCAATTTCTCATTCACCCATAACTTATTTTAATCATGTTAATATTTCATATTAATGAAGTTTTGTTGGACTCCACTTTTTAATAAAGATTTGACCTTAAAAGTGAGTGGACTCTATTTTGAATTTGACCTTAGATATGCCTTTTAATCATGTTTTATTAGAACCAATTCAACAATCCTTCATATGAATGAAAATTACACGGGTAGTATAAAAGATTTGAAAATTTATAGAGAGGTACTAATTTGGTAAATCATTACATCAAGATAGGTTTCTTTTAACTTTGAATATTTCTTAGTGAAAAACTATTAGATTTACTCGATTAAATAGAGAACGCGATATCTTAAACTTTCAACCTTTTGTGTAAACCAAGACAATAATATTAACATAGTTTTCTATCATTATTATGTAAACCAAGACAATGATATTTACTTTGGGTCTCATTATTATGTTTATTTGGGCACTAAACAAATCCTAAATTTATGGATGTTTTATAGAAATTTTCCTTCATTAAAGTTCTCAAAGAAATGACCACATTTCTAACTTATATATGTGATTTTTCATTAAGAGTATTTTCAATATATAAAAATAAATAAGAGCACAACTCACCCTTTTATCACACTGCAACTACCACCTATTTCATCATAGGAATAAGAAGAAAATAATAATATTTTAATGCTATCGAAAATATTATATGACTTAGTTTTCTATTTGATCATGGATTTTGAGATCTCTAATCAACTAGTTGTTGTCACCATCATTACACTCCTTTTATTTTAAAAGTTTTTAAACCTATACCCTTTGATGAATTATACATAAAATCTATCAATAAATCTTTGGTCAATGGGTTTGCAATATTTTACTTTGGATTTCCATAGTCAATGAAAATAATTTCATTTGATAACAAGTATTTAATTAATGGTATTATATCAATAATATATATGTCTAGATTGAGCATTATATATTGCTTCCAACTCAAGACTGGTTGTTGCAATGGACAAATTATTGGCCTTAATTTTGGTCAACATAGAATATCCTCTGAGCAATTTTAAAGCCTCTTGATTACCTCTTCACTTTTATCAAGAACAATAAATTTTGATTTCATTAAGTGTAATGGAATTTTTTTCATATGATATAATTTTTTTTATAAGAGGAGTTTTAGGAAATAATTACTCCACTAAGTGTGAAGACATATCCACTAGTGGATTTTGAATTCTTAGTATTAGATATCTAATATGCATCATTATATCATTCTGGTACTCTAGGGTAACTAGCACAATATTGTTCATAGTCCAATGTGTACTCCAAATATTTGAGTACTTTTTCTATTGCTTTTAAATGATCCATAATCAGATTATTGATAAATTTTCTTTAAAAAGCAGAGTTATTAGTTGGTTGCTGGTTGTTGTGCTATATGTATGTGCCATTGGTGAAAATATTGATATTAAATACAAAACAAAAAACCATTAGCTAGAAAAATGATGTTAAGTGGTTCTTTGATAGTGTGGTTGCGGGTGAAGTTCACTCGTAACCACAGATATTGTCATTTGATTAAGTAAAAAACACAAGTTTATATTGGTAGGACCCATCAGAAATTATAGCCGTGCCGCAGGTTTTTTAGAAGCACAATTTTGTTGCTTCTTGCGCGGAGGAATCACTGAACAATGGAGCCATGCTCCACACTGTTCCAGCTGGACCGGATCCAGTACAAAGCTAAAAATTAATTGAACCGGGTCCGATCAAGTAAAATAAAAGAAAATTATTTTTTATTTTTAATTGTGTTTTATTTGAAAAACTAGTGTTAAACATTATTCAATGACACTACATAAATTAGACGGAGATTGCTTGATGACGTAGCATTTAATCGCAATTTTGATCAAATTCCACAAATGCTTGATCACTGATACTGTGTTTCTAAATAATAGGTTGGTCTTGAACTTGGTAAATGTAACTTCATCAAATTAATTGATTGGAGGGTTTTGTCTAAAAATGTGTTTTTGTTAATGGGATAATTAGAATTGCGATCAAATTCCACAAATGCTACGTCATTATGTGATATCCTTCTAATTTATGTAGTGTTATTAAATAATATTAAATACTAGTTTTTCGAGTAAAACTCAATTTTTTTTAAAAAATTTTCTAATTTCATTACGTACAAAATTCATTTGACAAGAACTATAGTTTTCATGATTTTTTGAGCATGCAATAAAATTAGATAAAATATTCTCAGGAATAAAATTGAAATTACAGTATGAGTAAATTTAATTCATCTTAAACTATTTTTTTAACAAACAAAAAAAAAAAATTGTTCACGTTTACATGAATAGTGCTAGTGAATATGGTCTAACATATAATATAATAAAAGGATGATAACATTTTAAAAGAGTTTCAAAAATTTGGAATGAATCGAATGAGTTCAATAATTCTAGTTAATTAATAATATGATGAAAAAAACCAACAACAATTAAAAAACAAAACAAAAATTAATGACTAATCAAGAAAAAATAAACACTTGGCAGTATCATGAAATGAAAAGATACTCTCTAAATATTTTTAAAAAATCTCAACGATCTTATTTAATAATAAAATAAAAATTAACATGATAATCTCATAGAGAGAAAAAAAAATAAAAGAAATATGAAGCTTAATCAATAACAAAGCAAATGTTAAATGACAAATTAAAAAAAAAAATTGATAAAAAAAATACCTAACTCAAGTTAGCATACTAAATTTATGGCCTGATCGTAAGATCGGGATAGTCCCACATGGAAGAAATTGAATAAAACAATAGATGTCAACTCTTAAGCAAACTAAATGATGAAAAACGAACATTTAAAAAAGTTGGAAAAAAAAACCCGACTTAATTTGACTAACTCGTGACCTGGGATATGAGATCGGGATAACCACACATAAAGAAAAGCAAAAAAAAAATCACAAAACTCAAGGACCAATAACCTAACATCAAAAGATATATAAAAAAATCAATTTATAAAAAAAAATTAAAAAAATATAGAAGTTAAATTGAGTTAATCTTTAAAACATATGACTCGGGTGATGAGATTAAAATTATCTTATAGAAGAAAAACACTAAAAAATATGAAGCAAAATTTCTAATCATCCAAAATTAAAAAAATAATAATCAAAATAATAAGGATAAAATCTGGTATAAAAACTAAATAAAAGAAAATAATGAGGGACTAAGTTGAAAATTAAAATAAAAATCAATAAAATGATAAAAAAAAAATAGCAATAAAAAGAATAAGGATCAAATTGGATACCAAAATTAAATTAAATAAAATACTCACAAATAAAATTAAAAATAAAATCAATTTTAAAAAATATTAAAAATAAAATAAATAACATTTAAAAAAATATACTGAATCATTGATAAAATAGTCCATCAAAATATTATATCAATGATGCTATAAAAAATGACCACTCACAGTCTGATGGAATAGGTGAATAAATATTTTCAATGAAAGATGTAATGGAACATTTCGTCGACAATTAAGGTCAATTTCCAACAAAATATGCAACAAAATATTTTGTCAGTAATTAATGTTGCTGATGGAGCTCCGAACAAAAAATAGGTTGTAAAATCTAATTTTTTTATGTGAATATTTCATGGGCAATCCCAAAAAAAAAATTGCAAATAAAAGCTATGATGAAACACAAATCCCATTATGAGCATTTTACCGATGATATTTTTTAGCCAGCAATTCCATTGGAATAGTAATTGTCACCATAAGTTCTTCTTTAATTTTCTGTCAATTTTTTCTAATTTTCTAGTGGTGAGAGTAAGCCACCAACTAATGCTCAATTGAATGATTCTATATTACGAATCAATATTTTTCTATTTATATGAAAATATATATCAAGAAAGAAAGGAGAAAGATGAAAATGCATCGGAATTTACATATTTATATACCTTCAAAACTAATATTGACAAGAGCAAATACCAAGATAAATTGTAATTTTGGTGTTTTTTATCATACAAGTTTGGTTTGTTTATTTTAATGATATATCTTTCACATTAATATAGTATATTTAGAAAAATTTAATAAAATCTTCTAAGTATTGCCTTGAACAACCAAATCTTCTTATGATCAACTTTTTATAATTATAAATTTAATATCCTTAGATTAGCTTTCACATAAGAAAACTTAGCCATTTTGTGTTTGGATTTTAAAAATCAACGCATCTAAATTCTAGATAAATCTATCAAGTATAGAATTTAAGATTATAACAAAGAGATAATGTAAGTGGATTTCATAAAAAGGATAGCTTCTCCGTGTATAAAACTTGTTTTTTCGTTTGTGGTTGTGTACGTGCATATTTCCTTGACGATTGCAAACATTAACTTAGACTAATTAACATATTATATATTGATTTTTTAAAAGTGTGATAATAATTATAGTTTAAAATGTATTTTATTTAGAAATATATCAAAATAAGTTTTTTAAAATATTTTTTGTATCTGCACATTAAAACGGTATAAAAACATTAAAAAAATAATTTTAAATAAAAAATTTAATTTTTTTTAAAAAAATACAGTCTAATTTATGTTCCAAAACACTATAAAAAAGAACCTAATGCTTTCACAAGGAGGAAACAAGGGTCAAGAAAATATTAAAAAAAACTAAAAGAAGGTATAGCAGTTCCAAATCTATAGTTCTTGTTCACTTAAATAATATAATAATGTTTTTTTCCCTTCATCCAAAAACTCAAAATTGACTTTGAAGGGCATTGAAGTTTTTTAATATGGCTTATTTGTTATTATTAAATAAAACAAGGATAAATAAATATTTTTTTATTTTAATTGTATAGTAAAATAATTTAGATATCATTGGAAGCAACAATATTAAACTTGGTATCAATGGGTGTTTTTGTATTTTTATAATGGTTTTTTGGCTATTATCATTTAAGTTGAGAGGCAACTTTGGTGTTTGCACAAATATAAAAATAATAAACAATTAAAAAGCAAAGCAAAACTATAAAAATACTCTTAAAATTAAAAAAACAAAGGTTGAGGTCAAATGGTGTTTTTGGTTTTTCACAATGGTTATTTTGTAATTACAAAGTTGGCTTAGGAGCAATTCTATATTTGGCAAAAAAAAAAAAGGTAGACATGTAAAAGGCACCCATGCCTTTCGAACGACATGTGCAATGCCGTTCGGCATCCAAAAAAGCCCTTCCACCATGTTGTTTAAAGCGCCACCAAGTTTTTTTTTATTGGTGTGACACATGTCTTTATTGGTAGTCTAGTTTGGCACTGATGAATATATTTTTTTTTTCATCATCTCTCTTTCCTTAAAAATTACAGCTTAACCGTTTTGGTTGCTAACATCTTAATTTCAATCCTTATTCTTTGGATTTTAAATATTTGAACTTAGTCCTTTTATATAATTTTTATTTATTTTTAATTTTATCATTCAATCTCAATTTACTAAATATTATATTCTCCAATATGGTCTCTATCCCTTGAATTTCTAATTTTTATCTTTAATTTTTTTGTAAAAATTTTAGTGGCTTTCAATTTTATTATTTATTTCAAAATGATAGAATTATATTTTTCAATTTGATTTTTATTGTTTTGATTTTTTTTATCTTTTTATAAAAGTTATCATTCTTTTAATTTTATCATTTAATTACAATGTTGTTTTTATTTTTTATGTATTAATTTTTTTATTAATTTTACTCTTCAATTAAATATAATCTCAACTTGATTATTAAAATTATAAAGTTTGTTATGACTTTGGCTGAACATTAATTTTTTATATAAAATAAATAATTTAGCAGACCAAGTGCAGTGGTGACTAGTTTGACTTTATTAGTGTCACAGTTTCCATATCCATGACTCGAGAGTAGTGGATTGATTGCGGGTGCAGAGTATATTTATTATTGTGATAGCTATTATTTAAAAAAAATTAAAATTATATATTTTTTTAAATTTAATTTTTATATCAATATATAAAATTAATCTAAAATTATTTAAAAAAATTAACTTAAATTTTTTTTAATATTTTTTAAAATTATTTTTAAACAAAATATAGGATAAGGTGGTTGAATTTTCCAAGCCATGAACAGGTATTTTACACTATGGGCCTGTCATTTCGCTGTCTTATCTTATGGGTGGTGTGTCAAGCCTAGCTGCCGTGGAGTTAGCTGGATTTCTAAATACGTGGTTCGCGTTACGTGGATTTTTTTTTTAATAAGAGATATAAAAAAAAAAAAAATAACTAAGAGTGTTAACTTCGTTCTTCGAGGTTTTGGATGCACCCTGGTTATTTAGTGTTTAATTAAAAAACAAATTGATAAAATTGATGGGACCCATTACTAAATGAGTTCTAACATGTGATTCACGACAAGCATTGGGTATCAACTTTTTTCTGTGAGGTTTCACGTGATAGTTCTTAAGTAAGACTTCTCGTACAAGTCTATTCGGGTGCTGTTTGTCGGCAAGCTTATGGCCACAAAAAAAAAATTTATTTTTTTAATCAAAACAATTTTATTTTAAAACTAGTTGGTGCCTACCTCAGATAGAACAAGTAGTGATTTTTGTCCTCTCCGTAGGACAAGTGTTGTGTCGTATTCTCTGAGAAATTAATAAGATTCTTTTCCAAAGTTTTTGAAATCCGAACCACGTAATTCTCAAATTTCTAACCAGCAAACCATGACCACGAATGAATAAACACGATAAATATATGGTTTTTGTGTGATGGGAACCTTCCCGTACCCGACATAGAGTTGATTAAATTTTAATATTTATATAAAAAAATTAAAAAATAATTTTTATAAATACAAAATATATATATATATATATTTTGTAAATAATAAAATTTAAAATATTATTTCAAAAGATTTTTCATTCCATGTTGATAAGATATTATATCATCTTTTTAAGTTTAAATATTTAAATTAAAAAGATTTTTTTATCCTATATTAAAAAAAATAATTTTTTTTTGTGAATATAAAATATATATTAAAATATTTCAAATCCTATATTAAAAAAATAATTTTTTTATAAAAATATAGTATTATAATAATAGCTAAAACAGTTGAGTGTTTCACTGCGCAAGGCTACAGTGAAACGCTGTGCTGTTTTTTTTTTTTTTTACTTTGTTTTTTTGGCTATTTTTTTCTTTTTTCTTTGTTTTCTTAAGCTATTTTTTTAATGAATGTTTTTTTTTTTATTTTTTTGGTTAACGTTAAATTTTTTTCTATTTAGTTACTAAATTTTCATGATATAGATTTTGGGTTTGATGAGTTAACTCATATTTTTTTCTAGTTTTTTTTTTTAATTAATTTTTTCGAGTGCAGTCCATAGTGAAACGCTTAGCTGTCTTTTATTTTTTGCTTTGTTTTCTTAAGCTGTTTTTTTTTCTTTTTTCTTTGTTTTTTTTAAGCTGTTTTGTTTTCTTTGTTTTTTTTTTATGAATATTTTTTTTGTTTAATTTTTTTTATTAATTTTTAATTTTTTTTATATTTAGTTATCAAATTTTCATTACATGGGTTTCAGGTTTGACGCGTTAACTCAGATTTTTTCTGTTTTTCTTTTAAATTAATTTTTTTGTTTAATTTACTTTGTTAATGTTAAATTTTTTATATTTAGTTATTAAACTTTCATGACACGGATTCCAGGTTTAACGGGTTAACCCGGCTAATTTTGGGTTACCCGTAATTTTTTTCCTATTCAGTTATCAAACTTTCATGACAGGAATCTCAGATTTGATGGGTTAATCTGGTTTGAAGGGCTAACCCAGTTAATTCAGATTTTGTTTTTCTTTTTCTTCATTGGTTTTTTTCTTCATACAAGCTTTTCTTTCTTTGTTTTTTTCTTAAATTAATATTTTTTTTGTTTAGTATTTTTTTTTGCTTTTTGTTTTTTTTTTGCTTTTTAATTATTTTTTTAAATTTAGTTTGTTAATATTAAGTTTTTTTTTCTATTTAGTTATCAAACTTTTATGACACGAATCCCAGATTTGACAAATTAACCTGGTTTGACGGATTAACCCAGTTAATTCAGATTTTTTTTTCTTTTTCTTCATTAGTTTTTTTTCCTTTGTTTTTTTTTCTTTTTAATTAATCTTTTTTTGTTCATTTTAGTTTATTAATGTTAATTTTGTTCTATTTAGTTATCACACTCTCATGACACGAATATCAGGTTTGACGGGTTAACCTGATTTGGTGGGCTAATCTAGTTGATTCATATTTTTTTTTCTTTATTAGTTTTTTCCTCCAATTTCATCTTTAAATATTGTAATTAACTATAACTAAAAGATATTAATATTTTTTTCTTTCAATTTTATGACACGAATCCCAGATTTGATGGCTTAAACTAGTTGATTAAGATTTTGTTTTCTTTTTCTTAAGTAGTTTTTTTCTTTCAATTTCATCTTTTAATATCGATTTAATTAAGAATTAAACTTTATGATTTGTTTTGTTTACTGATCATTAAATTATTGTGATCTCATGAGAGGATTTTACTGTACTGCTCCTTGCAAAGCACTATTCATCGGAATAATGCTTTGCTCTATTGTTTTTTTTTTCCCAATTAATCTTTTTTTTTTAATTTCATTATGTAACAATTTTTTTTTTTAATTATCACACTTTTATAACAAAATCTTGTAACCAGACTCATATTAAAGGCTCCAGGTTTGATGTTGCAACCAAACTCACTTAAACTTAGGTCATATAAGTTTAATATTATTATTAATATTATAAATATAACTTTTGAATCAGGAGTAACAAATAAACCCAATGCTCTTAGATATAACTTTGTAGAAAAACCTAACACTCTTAAATTTTAACTTTTTTGAATATTTTTTATATAAAAAAATTGACCCGCAGTGTAGCGCGGGCCATGTTTTTAGTTAAATAACTACAACAAAACATGAATAATTTAGGGTGTGTTTGTTTTTTAGAAAGTGATTTTTGAAAAATTATTTTCTAAACTTTTCCGTGTTTGTTCACCATAAAAAAAGTTGGTCAATAGAAAATATTTTTCTGTCAAAGAAAAATTTGGCTTGATTTATAAGAAAGTGTTTTCCTTTTATTTTGGACGGAAAAAACTTTCCAAAAGTTATGAAAAAATTAAAAATATTATATTATTTGATGATTATGCCAAATGTGGTCCTCAAACTTTTGATTGCTATATATTTTGTTTGAATATTTTTTTTTTAAAAAATTCATCCCTTAAAATTTAATTTTTATATTAATTTTGATTTTGATTTTTATGATTGTTATTTACTTTTTTCTTATTATTTTTTAAATTGAAATTTTTTATCTATCAAATTTGGTGCTCATTCTTTTGATTGTTACTTGTTTTATTTAAAATAATTTATGAAATTGTAATTATTATTATTTTAATTGCATCATCTTTTAATTTTTTTTTTATCTATTAGATTTGATCCATATTATTTTGATTATTATTTATTTTATTTTAGATAATTTTTGAAATTAAATTTTTTTCAATTCCATTTTCATTCAACTTTTTAATTTGTAATAGTTGTTCCTTGTTATTTTAATAAACTTGAAAAAAAATATTAATAAGCTATTTTTCAGTTTATTTTCCATAACATAACAAAACACTGGAAAGTGTTTTTCAATTTACTTTCCATGATATTACCAAATATCAAAAAATAATTTACTTTTTTATAATTCATTTTCCAAAAAAATTATTTTCTTAAAGAAAACTACTTCCTACAAACAAACGGTGCCTTAGTATTTATACTTTTTTTTTATTCCCATATTACTACATCATCATCGTCGTCGTCGTCGTCATCATCATAAAAAATATAACCATCTTGAAGTTGACTTATCAATCTGAGCATATACCAATCTAATTTTTCTTCAAAATTTTGTAGGTATCATGTATTTGATTTAGTCAAACTTTGATTATATGGTCCTGATGTAAATGAAACTCGATCAATTTTTTTAAAAAATAGCATTATTTTTTTAAAAAAATTAAAACAATACCGTTTTAAAAAAATTAAAATAAAAAATATTTGATTGAGGTTAGGGGTGATTATTTTCGATTCGGTTCGGTTTTTACCTACAAAAATAACCAAACTGAAATTTTATAAAATACAATAAAAATTAAAACCAGTTCAAACCAACTGTTTTGATTCGGTTCGGTTATTTTATATTAAAAACTCAAACCCAACCGATCATATTTGGTTCTGTTCGGTTCGGTTTTGGTGTGGTTCAGCTTAATTTCAGTTTGGTTATTTTATATTAAAAACTAAAAACTATATTGTTTTTTAGAGTTTTTATTTTTTATTTTTTTAATAGGCTTGATTGTGATTTGATTTGTTTTTTTTTATTTTTTTCATTTGATTTAATTTAATTTTTTGATTTTAAGATTATAAAACCAAGGCGTTCAGGTGTCTGAGAACACGAATAAAGAGGCGCACATACCTCCGGAATTCTTTTGGATTGGGGAAAGCGATGGGTGTAGTGCCAGGCCCCAGGCCTCCACCAAGTTGGAGGCAATGCATGTTTCTTACAAATGGCAAGCAACGTCGCTTTAAAAACTTTGTAAAAGCGAGTTGCACGCTACGTGGTCCCTGTCCTCTAGGCAAGGGACATCTGGATCCAAGCTAGGCACCTCCCATTTCGATGTTACGGTTAAATACTTTGACAGTCATACCATGTTTAAGCATATAAATTTATTTGACTTTTTTCGAATCCCTCAACAAAACTTGAGATCTTTCTAAATTATTTTCTATATTTTTCAATATCTTAATATTTAATGTTTAAGAAATTTTTTTAAAATGCTTCTGGACATAATTGTTTTTGAAAGCAAATTCAATTTTTATCAACGTATTTCAAAAATTGCACATCAGATTATCCAAAATTATATTTTTAAAAGGTTCCTATTAATGATAATTATGAAATTAAAAAAAAATAAAATATTCTCTTAAAATATTATAATTAGAAACAAATAACGGCCACAAACCTAATATAATTTTTTAAAAGTAGGAGCGCGCGCAACGTGTTTGAGCAGTATAAATGGGGCCTCTTGGCAGCCAAAAACTTTATTTTACCATGTTGTTAGAAGTGTAGTACCGTCATTTTTCTATTGTGGCGACACGTGGTGGCTTTGGTGTAGCAATACAATGCTGATGACATTTTATTTTCCCCCTCTTTTTTATCTCTTCTCTGCTCAAAACTCTGCTAGCCATGCAAAATTTTAGTGTTGCCTCCTAATTTATTGAGATTTTGAATTCGGTCTTCTTTTTTTAAATTTTTGTTTTTGGATTTTTTGTAAAATTTTGATTTTTTTTTATTGTATCATTCAATCCTAATTTGTGATATGTTATTTTTCTCAATTTGCTTGTCATTTTTATTGCTTTTTTTGGATTATTTTGTTAAATCATTTTTTCTTTTCAATTTAACAATTCAATTAAAAAAAATTAGTTTTCCTCTATTTTTTTTTTCAATTTTAATCCTTGATTTTAAAATTGTTATTTTGTTAAATTAATTTTTCTTTTCAATTTTACCATTGATTTAAAAAATTTTAATTGTGTCTTCTAATTTATTTTTTATTTCCATGTTGACTCTTATTTTTTTAATTTCTATTTTTTTTTGTTTTATATCTTTTTGTATAGTTTAATGTGTTTTTTTTTTCAATTCTATCATTCAATATTTATTTTAACGGCGATCCTTATTTTTTTTTTATTTTAGATCTTTATTTATAGTTTAATTTTTCTTTTTAATTTTATCATTTAAAATTTGATTAGTTAGAAATTATACTTTGTGGTTTTGTCAAGTTGGGTGTTTCTATTCTAATGATCTGAGTTACGTGTTTGAAAAGTTAATGCAGGTTAATATTATTTTTTTACTTATTTTTCTATTTTTTATTATAAATCTACATCTTGTATTTAGATTTATATAGTTTTTTTATCTACTATTTATTATTATTTCTTATCGTTATTTTTTTTCTTTTTAATAAAAGTCTTGTGATTGTTTTGGGCTATAAGAAGAGATTAATTAACAATTATTAATATTTTTTAATAATAAGATTCTTTTCCAAAGTTTTTGGAATCCGAACCACTTGTAATCATATCCCTTAAATTCAAAAATATATATTTTTGAATTTTGTGTTTTGAAATCTTTTAATATGAATTATTTTAGAAACAAACTTACAAAGAGACAAGTAAATAAAATACTTATTTTTGAAAAGAAAATTACAAAAAATGATTTTATTTTAAATAATGAATAAAATGAATTTATTATTTATTTTTATGATAATATCATGATAAATAAATAAAATATAAATTCGTTGCTTTTGCACGAATGAAGGGAGCTACGTAAAGAAAACACTTGTTTTTTAGATGTTTGTGGTTGCACTTTTCTTTTCATATCCATGGTTTATTTATTTTTATGATAAATCATGACAAGTTTACTCTTTTTTTTTTTGGGATCCTGCTATTTTTAACCAAAAAAGAAAAATACAGCACCAGAACAAACTTCTGTATCTTTTTTAGCCATAGGTTGGGGAGCCCACCATAGTAGCTTCACTATAAATAGCATGAAAGATTTTTTTTTAGATGAAAAAATATTATTTTATTTAAAAAATATTATATTAAAAAATATATTTAGAAAAAAATTATTAGTTATGGTTTTTTAAAAAATGAATTTTAAAAAATATTTATTTAATTAAAAAAATTATGTTATAGATTTTTGTATATAAAATAAATGAAAAATATATTTTCACAGATAAAAAGTAGATTATTTTATATTTTATAAAATCAAAGTTTAAAATATATTTTCACAGATAAAAAGTAGATTATTTTATATGTAAAAATCAAAATTTATTTGACTAATCAAATAATTTTTTTTATTGGACAAAAAATATAAACTACCATAATATTAAATACACAATCTGTAACTTAAAACCACTTGATTTATTCATTTATGAACAAATAGTGATAACATGAGACATAACTATGTATATATTAGCTAACTATCAATAATAAGAATAATTATTATTTATAATAATTAATCATAATTATAAAAAGTATTTACACAAATTATTTAAAAGTGAGATTTGAATCCAAGACATTTATGTGTTTTAAGTCAAATTCTTATCATTAACAAAACTCTAATAACCTACTTGATATATATCAAATCAAATATAAAATTGAATTAAATTTCATTTGTGATTTGAATTAAATTAACAACTTATTAAATTTTCATATTTGAAATAAAATATTAATTAATCTATAAAATATTTGAATTGGATTATATTGTTTGGAATATACAAGGAAATGAAAAGAATTAAACTCTTAATTCAAAAGAAAACTTGTTACAAAGACTCTTATAATTAATTATGATGCCCTTAATTCTTAAATTTATTTTTATTTTTATTTATAAATATACATCTTGTATTTAGATTTATACAGTTGTTTATCTACTATTTATTATTATTTTTCATCATGTTTTTTTTTTCTTTTTAATAAAAGTCTAGTGATTATTTTGGACTATAAAAAGAGATTAATTAACAATTATTAATATTTTTTAAGTTTTAGATCAAAGAGCCTAATAGTATGATTAAAATTTTCAGAGAGTTTTCTTTGTTATTCATATCATCCAATTGTTATTTAAGAATTTATCCTTTTAATATTTTCATGGGATACAGTTGAGAAATTAAGCCTTCTCCGTGGTTACAGCAAGTTTCACTCCTATAAATATGACAACATGCACTAGCATATCTGCACTACTTAAAATCAATGGAGTTGATTAACGAGGAAAGTGCTAGTGAGCTCCTTCAAGCTCAAGCTCATGTGTGGAATCATATATTCAACTTCATAAACTCCATGACTCTGAAATGTGTCGTTCAACTAGGCATACCAGACGTGATCCAAGAACATGGCAAGCCCATGACCCTCTCGGAGCTTGTTTCTGCCCTACCAATCCACCCATCAAAAGCTCAATATGTCCACCGCCTTATGCGTATCCTCGTGCGCTCTGGTTTCTTTTCCCAGCAAAATCTTAACAACGTTGACAACCAAGAAGCCTATTCCCTTACCCAATCCGCTCGTCTCCTACTCAAGGACAATCCCTGGAGTATGAGACCTCTTTTACTTTTTGTGCTCGACCCAGTTCTGACAAAACCATGGGATTGCTTGAGCACTTGGTTCCAAAATGATGATCGCATTGCATTTAGTGTTGCCCATGAAAAGACACCTTGGGAGTACCTTGGCCAAGATCCAAGACTCAACAATCTCCTTAATGATGTTATGGCTAGTGATAGCATACTGGCTAGTAAGTTGGTTTTAAACAAATGTAAAGGCATCTTTGAGGGGGTGAGTTCTTTGGTGGATGTCGGGGGAGGCGTAGGAACTATGGCCAAGGGCATCACTGAAGCATTTCCCCACATGGACTGCACTGTGTTTGAACTCCCCCATGTGGTTTCTGACTTGCAAGGATGCAAAAATTTGAAGTATGTAGCGGGGGATATGTTTCAGGGAGTTCCTCCAGCAGAAGCAATTTTACTCAAGGTAAATTAATGTAACAGTATTCTTCTACCAACACTATATATTAAATTTGCATATATATATATAAACATCTTTTATTAGTTTTTGTTTGAGAGGTGCTTATATACCCACGTCCGCGCGTCCTTGAGCTTGTATTTTGACACATATATAAACTATTCCATTCCTGACCTCTGCGTACACATGCATATGAAGATTTATATTCAAAGATGGACATCATCTCTAACCCAAAACTCTATACTACGGAGTTTTTATATACATGCATCTTATGTTTTGTATTTCCTTTAGGATTTTTTTCCCGTCTTCATTTATTCACGCTACATATCTTATGGCAAATGACAAACAGTGGATGCTGCATAACTGGAGTGATGAAGACTGCGTGAAAATACTTAAACGATGCAAACAAGCAATTATGAGTAAGGGACAGCAGAAAGCTGGGAAGGTGATAATTATAGATATGGTGAGAGAGAACCTGAATGGAGACGAGGGGTCAATTGAGACGCAGCTGTTTTTTGATCTACAAATGATGGTTGAGGCTGGTGGCATGGAGAGAAATGAAAAGGAGTGGGCTAAGCTCTTCTTTGATGCTGGTTTCCTCAATTATAAGATACACCCTGTGCTGGGCACAAGATCTCTCATTGAGCTTTATCCTTGATAAGATCTTAGTAATGTTTTGCTTTTGTTATGCTTAAGTGTGAAAATTCATGATATTATGGTTTTGTGAAAATTCATGATATTATGATTTTGTCCAAAATAATGTTTATGTGTAAAATAATAAAGTTGGTGTTGCTGCTTGCTACTGTTGTCGTCGCCATTATAATAAATTTTTTATCCTTAATGTTTCATTGCTCCTCACTTAATACAATTAAAATGTTTATAATATATTTTTTAAGATTCCAACAATAATATTTTATTTAGACTCAATTATTTTTTAATAAAATTGAGTCTAAACTCTAGATTAGGAGGAAAAACAAAGTTCAAAAAGTGCAGAGATAACTTTAAAACTAAGGTGAGGAAGAATATATAAAATCAGGATAAACAATGCAAGAAACTCTTCATTCACCCTTTTTAATAATGGATTTTGGAATTAAAATTGATAAAGAATTAATAATGATGATTACTAGAATTCATTTCCACCATTATTAACTTTGATTAACCATCATAAAATCAAAATTAAACATGAACGTTTTGGCTTTAAATTTGATGATTCTGAGTTGAAAAAACTAATACAATTTAAAGAAACTCTTCTTGAAGAAAACTAATTACATTCATGG
Organism: Populus tomentosa; assembly: GCA_018804465.1. NCBI lineage: Eukaryota > Viridiplantae > Streptophyta > Magnoliopsida > Malpighiales > Salicaceae > Populus > Populus tomentosa. Next base: position 10,694,969 of record CM031993.1, on the reverse strand, counting down.
GCTGGATTGGACAAAACAATAAGCTAGTAAAAAATAATTATTTATGAGCCAAAGAGTTATTTTATAGTAAAGCCAAATTCAAGATCAAAATATGTTAGCAAAAAATAACCCAAAACCAAGATTGAAAAGCAAAAACAAGATATTAATGAAAGTAAAACTTAAGAATTACAAAAAATATAAAGAGAGAGAGCAAGAGAAAATTCTTGATCTGAACAATCAAGCCGCTAAATGCAGGCAAATGCCTCCTTTTATAGGCTAAAATTTGGAACTATTGATTTGATGATTAATTGTTGAGTGGGTGGCCAACTCTTGACTTGGTGAAAATCCTTATCTTCTTGAATATCATTGCTAATATCAGAATTAAAACCAACTATATCATGAAAGTTGTAGGAAATTGTCTTATCTTTCTAGAAAAAAAAATTGAGGTCATTTGGATTTCTAGAATTTGAGATATGGGCTGAACACTGAACAATGTCTGAACTGCAGGACAGATTCAGACTTCTTCGTTGTTGTTATAATTTGGACTTGAAAATATCCTTTTTAAATCTTGGACTCCACATGAAAGTTGTAGGCCTATGTCTTACCAAATCTGTCCAAAAATTTGAGGTCATTTGGACATTTAGAACTTGAGATATGACCCATCCGAACAGTGTTCCAGTTTGGACTGCACCAACATTTCTTTTCTAAGTTTGGCCCTCTCTTTGTCCTTTCAATTTTGAATACTTAAACTCATCAATTAATTCTTTTATTTGTGTGATAGGCCTGCATTTAAGATAAACATTTACCATAAATTACAAATATCTTATACTATTACGTATGTTATTATAAAATATGTTTTAGTTAAGGAGTTATTGATACTTCAAATGCAAAATGATGATATAAAACTTTGATAAAAATACACTTTTAAATACTAATCATTCTTTCTTTTGGTTTATATGACCAAGTGTGGTCTTGCTTCTCGAGCCCTAAAGAAGACAACTTGGTGACTCCTTTTATTTAGGGCATGACCTCGAACCTTCAAACTTAAGCTGGGAAGACCAATTATAATTTTCTTTTTAAATGGATGTGTGTGTGTGTGTGTGTATTTTAAAAATAATATCAAAATAATGTTGTTTTAATAATTTATTTTTAAAAATATTAATAGAATTTTAATCGAGTTTTACCTAGAACGACCGAGTCTCAAATCATTTTAGGTTTTTAACAAGTCAAATTAGGGTGAGCAAAAAATTAAAATATCGATTAAATTGAGAAAATAAAAAACAAAATAACTGAAAAAACTGAACCATGAAAAAAACTGATTAAATCTTTTAGAATATTTTAAAAAATATTCGGTTTGGTTTGGTTTCATAAGCTTGAAACTAAAAAAAACGAACCGAATTGAAAAAACCGAACTGAATCAAAACCAAACCCATTAGAAAAGTCCAAAAAAACCCAAAATAATAATATAGTTTTTGGTTTTTAACATAAAATAATCAAATTGGACCGAAATTTAACTAAACTAAATCAAACCAAAACCAATTGGTTGGGTTTTGGTTTTTAATATAAAATAACTGAACCAAACCGAAATTAGTTGATTTGAACTGGTTATTGATTCAGGAAGTTAGATCGACAGAATTGAATTAAATTAAACAATGTTCTAAACGTGTATAACCGGTTGGCCTGTTTAAAAATGTGGTTACAGTTGCTTTTTAAAATGTTTATCATTTTGAAATGTATCAAAATGATTTTTTTTTATTTTTTAAAAATTATTTTTCAAATTAACCTATCAAAACGATCCAAAATAAATTTTTTTTTTTAACAAAATATAAATTTGAATTTTTTAAAATCACGGGTTAGCCTATTTTTTCAAACGCTCTCTTAGCATGAATAAAGGAATTGATGAAAACTACAAATGAAATTTTTAATATATATATATATATATATATATATATATATATATATATATATATATATATATATATATATAACGAGTAAGATCTTTAACAATTTTTATTTTATACTTAAAATGTTTTGTGAAGTATAGACAATTTTAATTTCATAAAGCTGACAAATATTTCTTATTTAATTTTGAAGCTTTTGTTAAATAAAAATATTGAATCATTGTACAAGTAAACCTTAATTTAAGTCTGCTTTTGAAATACATTCTATTTATGTCACTTTACACTTTAATATGATTATGAGAGGGAGACACCTCACATTTAATCCCTAACATATTATATAGTTATCAATTCACTCTCAAACTTTAGGATTCAAGTGATAAATTACACAATACATTAGTGTTAAATTGAGAATTAATTTTCCTTACTTTTAACTCCTTTTCCACCAAGTTTGAAATCCAAAATCCAAAGTGCAATTGCCAGGTTTCACCCACCGTCCATCACTCCATCTTTTTTTCATTGTTGTGCTTGTTTTATAGTTTGATAAAATCTAAGAACAAAATTAAATACTATATTTTTTTCAAAGACGAACGCTTCTTTTCTCTATTGAACGACAAGAGGTTACAAAGATGAGAGAATGTTGTGGATATGATAAAACATAAAAAAAGTAGAGAAAAGAAAAGGGAATTTGCTCTAACAAAGTTATAGATATTGAAGATCTTCACAGCTCAATAATGACCATACCCTTTTGCATGTTTTTGTGGAGTTAAATGTATTATAAGATTATGGATATCGTTTTCAAAGGAGATTATGCATATCTTCTTCTTGTTTGACATTAAATTCATGTGCGTTGAGAGAGCATGTATGCTACTTTTACCAAAAAAAAAAAAAAAACAGCACCTGAGGAAATCTTTTAAGCCATAAGTTGCTGTTAACCGGTGAATTTATGACCACAAAAAATTGTTATAAAAATCAAGCAATTGGGATCCTTTAAGTACTTTAAATTGAAAGATTTCACATTTTTTTTATGGATATTTTATTGGTTTTGATGAAAGAAAGTATCTCTGAAGAAAAAAAATCAAAACTAATTATCAATATAATTAAAAAACTTGGGGTGTAAACATTATTTAATCAACACTGAATCATCTAAAGGTTTTTTTTTTGTTCATTTGTCTTTTTTTTTTAACCTGATTATTTTTTTAACCTGATTCTTTTATATTAGTTTTATCCTTTAATGGATAGTGAATCATCTAAAGGTTTTTTTTTTTCATTTGTTTTTTTTGTTCCTAATTGTTTTTTCAATTTAATTATTTTATATTTAGTTGATTTAGAGTTGGATATTGTAATTTGTTTTTATTGACTTGGTATGAAGTTCTCACAATGTCGAGAAACAAATCTGATGATTGATTGATGCTTGATTAACAAAATGAAAGTTAATTTTACTGATTTTTGTCTCACTAACTAAATCCTTCCAAGTTGTTAAAAACTCTAATGATATAAAAATTGAGGAAACAAGTATTAATTCTCTTGTGAAAAATCTCTTTTATTTATTTATTTTTATATATATTTTTTTATTTAAAAAAAATGATTTTTTTTTTGTAATAGTACGATTATTAGAGCAAAAACATAAAGCAACCGAAATAATGAAATTTAAGTGCTATATGTCCCGGGACAGGAAAATCGATGCTACTTTCACCGTCTTCTGGCCTGGATTTCTACGCAGAGAGAATCGGGACATTGACCTAGAGAAGGATACCGTAGGCAGTAACGTCATCTGGGTAGCAAGAGATGATGGGATTTATTTGAAGAGACGAGAAGCTTGTTTTTTCAGTTGTATATATACTCTCCAAACCTCCCGTGAAGGACTTTTTGTACAAAAAATGGGAAAAAAAATGATAACCATAGGGCTCATAATTATGGAGTTAATTTTCAAATTAAATGCGTAATAACTTTTAATCTTATTCCCTTCATAAACTCTTCCCCACATCAGAAATTAATTCCATGCATTCTAAATAACTTCATCTTTTTTTCTTCATAAACTCCATGACTTTGAAATGTGCCGTTCAGCTAGGCATACCAGATGTGATCCAAAAACATGGCAAACCCATGACCCTCTCTGACTTTGAAAGTGCACTCTGGTTTCTTTTCCCAGCAAAATCTTAACGGCATTCACAGCCAAGAAGCCTCCTCCCTTACCCCATCCACTCGTCTCCTCCTCAAGGATAACCCCTGGAGTATGAGACCTCTTTTACTTTTGGGGCTCGACCCAGTTCTCACAAAACCATGATTGCTTGAGCACCTGGTTCCAAAATGATGAAGCCACCGCATTTAGTGGTGCCCATGAAAAGACGCTTTGGGAGGACGCTGGCCAAGATCCAAGACTCAACAATCTCTTTAATGATGGTTGATAGCACACTGGCTAGCAAGTTGGTTGTAAGCAAATGTAAAGGCATCTTTGACGGGGTGGATTCCTTGGTGGATGTCGGGGGAGGCTTAGGGACTATGCCTGTTTGGTATTGAGGTTCAATTTGTTTTTTTGAAAAATTTTAATTTTTTTTTATTTATTAAAATTGAGTGCGGTTTATACCTTTTGGATCGTTTTGATGTGCTGATATCAAAAATGATTTTTAAAAAATAAAAAAATATTATTGGCATGCTTTTCAGCATGAAAAACTATTTGAAAAACAACCACTACCACACTCTAAGGCCATGTGTTTGATCTCCCCCTTGTGGTTTCTGACTTGCAAGGCTGCAAAAATTTGAAGTATGTAGCGGGGGATATGTTTCAGGCAGTTCCTACAGCAGAAGTAATTTTACTCCAGGTAAATTAATGTCAACAGTATTCTTCTACCAACACTATATATTAAATTTGCAAATTATTAAATTTAAAAATATCATATTATTTTTTAATTATATCAAATTTGATCCTCAAACTTTTGATTATTATATATATTTTGTTTTGAATATTTATTTTTTAATTTCATCCCTTAGAATTTAATTTTTATATTTACTTTGATCCTCATTTTTATAATTGTTATTTGCTTTTTCTTTATTATTTTTAATTAAAATTTTATATCTATTAAATTTGGTCCTCATTTTTTTTGATTGTTACTTATTTTATTTGAAATAATTTATGAAATGGTAATTATTATTATTATTTTAATTTCTTTATCTTTTATTTTTTTTATTTTTTAGATTTGATCTCTATTATTTTAATTATTATTTATTTTATTTGAGATAATTTATTAAATTATATTTTTTTCAATTTCATTCTCATTCAATTTTTTAATTTGTAAGATTTGTTCCTCATTATTTTAATAAACTTGAAAAAATTAAACATTAATAAGTTATTTTTTAGTTCATTTTTCTTGACATAACTAAATACTAGAAAGTGTTTTCCAACTTATTTTTCATTACACTACCAAATATCGAAAAATAATTTACTTTCTCGGAATTCACTTTAAAAAAAAAAAAACTATTTTTCAACAAACAAATGGAGCCTTTCTCTCTTATGTAAACAAATTTGTTTTATTTAGGAGGATTTATAGCCATCATGTCTTACCAACTGCTCGTGACTTGTATGGAGTACTAAAATATGTTCTTAGAAGTAAAAATTGTTGTCCAAAAATTTAGTGAGTAATAAAACTAGTAAGCATTAATTGTTTAAATCATAAGAATATACTAAGCAAAAAATTGTTCTAGAAATAACTAGAATTTATACAAATTTTAAACCATAAACATGCAATTTTATATATCATTGCAAACTTGCAATCAAAACTAAAAACTATCATCCATTCTAAGTGTATATTCAAAGTTGCATAAGAGATAGAAATATAATTCTAACTTGTATACTAATCATATAATATATCCATGATTAGATTAAAATAAAGAAGGATACTTACTTGTGAAAGCATTTTAAAATAATAAAGTTTTTTTTGTTGTTGTTGCCAATAATTAACTCTTTGTCCTTAATGCTTCGTTGTTCCTCACTTGGAGCAATTATGATGTATGCAATATGTCCTTTAAGATCCGAACAACACTATATTGTTTAGATGCATTTCTAAACAAAGCATCTAAACAAGGTATAAGAATCAAAGTTAATAAACTCAATTATATCTTAGTAAAACTGAGTTTAAGCTTTAGATTAGGGGGGGAAAAGTTTGAAAGTGTGTAGAAAACTTTAAAAACTGAGGTGGGGAAGAATATATAAAATCAGGATAATAAATGAAAAAACTCTTCTATCACTCTTTTTTTTGTAACAGACTCGGATATATGACTTGATCAATGTTAAAAGATCCCAACATATGCTTTTAATTTGAGGGTAATTTTTTTTTTTGAAATCTACCAAAAATTTGACAAAGTTTCGTTTGTATTTAGAACATCTTAAGTTATCGACTACTATCAATTTACTCAATCAACCCATCATCACAAGGTCCCATAATTCCGGACCTTATTTCAATCATCATAATTCAACACACACACACACACACATATATCCTACGAATAAGTTCAATATGAACATAGCCCACATATCATATCATAAAATTTAAAAGAAAAATGAATGCTAACATACAAAGAGAGCATTTACAACATAATAAGTGTTCTTAAACATTTCAAAAGGGTTGATTACAAGATAATTAAAGTACTACATGTTAAGCTGAACTTTTATAAATACATCAAGGTTTACATCAAAGCATACTACATAAACGCGTTAATTCCATTTTGTTTAAGTTAAATATTTACATAAGCTTGATAAAGTAGAGTCCTAAACTAATGATCTCGCTAGATATTTGATGAACCTGTTACATAAATAAACATACCATTATGTTGATAAAAGAAATATATATATGCTCATGTAATGTATACAAATGAAGTATAAATTTTTTACTGGATCCATAAGAATTCTAACAGACAACTTATATTTTGCTTGTAAATCATTTAAACCCAGTTAACACTCATTTGCATATTCTTAATTTAAATACTCTTATTTACTTGCATAAACCAGGCGACCTTGTGAAGTCCAACCTGAATATTTTTAGGCAATTATATTTATCATTTTCCCCATGTCATTCAAACATGAATACTCTTTACAAACCAAGTCTTATCAATCGTTCCCAGGCATCCCAACGCGGACATCATTAGCCCAAGCTATCCTTCTAAAATTCATTTCTGGGCAATCCTATCACGGATGCCATTAGCCGTAGGCAATCTTGTAATTCATTTCCCTGTAATCCTATCACGGATGCCATTAGCCGTAGATAAGCTAATCTTGTATATACACGCTAGACTTTATTTACATTGAACACGATATTTATTGTAATTGCATTCACGAGAAGAATTTTAAATTGTATAAGTGCAAATAGAAGGGAAAATCATGCACATGCTCCTCCTGTCTCGTGACCTCCCCTAACAGAAGATCCAATCCTGGTTACTCCTCTTGAATCACAAGGAAGTTTTTGGTTATGATTCCTTCAAGCCGATATTATAGAGAATCCATATTCATTCATTACTCATATGTTACTTTCTATGCATGTTCATTTCCTCATAATAACATACATATATATATATATATATATATATATATATCATGTATATTTTCAGAGTTAGTATCTCAATATGTAAGTGTTTGTTTGACTGAATTCTTTTATATTCTTACATATAGAATTCACGTGAAAGTCTAACTGTTACTATCTAACTTTAAACTATTACTATCCAACGGTTACTGTCTAGACATTAAACTGTTACTGTCCAACAATTACTGTCTAGATATTGAATTGTTACTGTCTGAACACTCCTTAGATTGTTAACTATATCTACAGTTCTAGAACTCCATTTCAAGTGAGATTGATCTCGTTGGAAAGCTGAGACACGAGGCTACAAGTTCTCTGAAGGAAGGATAACCCAGTTCTACCTCCAAGATAGTCAAAATTGCTCATCAACTAATTAATCTTACTGCCCTACAAAATTAGTTATGACTCAATATTGGTTGGTGACCCATAACTAGAGTTCTACCACTCTAAATTGAGCAAGACCAGTTTTTTTAGTTAGCTAACATCCAAAACTACAATTTATATAAAGGAACTCAACCCTAAGTCCCTCATCCTCCTACCTGAAATCTCACCGAAAGTCAGGAGACAAATCTATCCAGATTCGTCACCCCTTCCCTTCACACAATACTTTCATAAATTATATTTTCTTGGCAAATTATTTAGGTTTCACGTCCCCCATCACATACCACACATGAATTAACTTAATTTTAACAACAAATACTTTTTCCCCATTTAATGTCTAAGAACCCTAACCTATAATTCAATATCAAGGCATCAATTCATTATTGAATTTGAAATGAATTTTAAGATTATGTTTAGAACACCTTACCCGGTACGAATTAAGGTTTTGATCTTCAACCAGTTGAAGATTTTCAACCCCCTCCTTTCTTTTCTAATGACTGCCAGCCCTCCTTCTTCTCTTTTTGTTTAATTTTTTTTCTAGTTAATCCCTTGCTTACAAGTGTTTATTCCATCTATAAACTCTTAATCTTAGATGGGTTCTTGAAATTTTAGTGTTCTCTCTTGATTTCGCAAGAATTGATACAAAACTCCCTATTTTCTTTCCTTATGGTTCCTACAGATTTTTGGTGAGGAGAAAAATATTTATACTCTATAATTTTGCTTATTTGCATTTAGGTCCCATTTTCTTTAAGTGTATTATTCTCTTCAATTAAATCTAACCCTCAACATTACTGGGTTTATTATAATGTCTTGAATTATTTCGCCCGAAAATTTATATTTAAAAATTTCTGAATTCCTATTTTTATTTAACCATATGCATGAATTTCTTCACTTTTATTTCTCATGTAGTTAGTTTGCAATTTAAGCAACCTTTATTTATTTATTTATTTTTCCCCAGGGTTTACATTTTTATAATGGATTATGAAATCAAAATTGATAAAGAATTAATAATGATGATTACTAGAACTAATTTCCACCTTTACTAGCTTTGATTACCAGTCATATAACCAAAAGTAAACCTAAATGTTTTGGATTCTTTTGAGTTGAAAAAACTAATACGATTTAAAGAAACTCTTCTGGAAGAAAACTTATCAGATTCATGGGTTGAATTAGACAAAACAATGGGCTAGCAAAAAATAATTATTTATTAGCTAAAGAGTTATTTTATAATAAACCTAAATTCATGATCAAAATATGTTATAAAAAACAAACCTAAAACCAAGACTAAAGACCTGAAACTTGGATCAAGGAGCTCGAGCCAAAGCTTAGCCGATCTAATCACGCATACGTGGGTTAAACTCATACTACTTTGCTAAGATTCATTTATGAGTCCTTAACTTCCCACTATATAAACCAAATTGTTTTTTTCCTTTTCTATGTAGGATAAAGGGTTTTTGGTTTTACAAAAACATATCAACTAATAGTTTTTTGAGATCAATTTTCATTCACCCATAACTTATTTTAATCATATTAATGTTTTATATTAATAAAGTTTTGTTGGAGAATAATTTTTAACAAAGTTTCGACCTTAAAAATGAGTGGACACCACTTTAAATTTGATCTTAGATATGCCTTTTAAACATGTTTTATTGAAACAAATTTCAACAATCCTCTAAATAAATGAAAATTGCCCGGCTAGTATAAAAGACTTGAAAATTTATAGAGAGATACTAATTTGGTGGATCACTACATCAAGATAGATTTCTTTTAACTTTAAGCATTTCTTAGTGAAAAACTATCATATTTACTTGATTAAATAGGGAACGCGATGTCTTAAACTATTCAACATTTAGTGTAAACCAAGATAATAATATTCACATAGTTTTTTACCTAGATATTTACTTTGATTCTCATTATTATGTTTATTTTAGCCCTAAACAAATCCTGGATTTATGGATGTTTTTATAAAAATCTGCCTTTATCAAAGTTCTCAAAGAAATGACCACATTTCTCACTTATATAAATGATTTTTCATTTAGAGTATTCATTTATACTCGGTATACCAAGTTATAAAAATAAATAAGAGCACAACTCACTATTTTATCACATTACAACTAACACTTATTTCATCATAGAAATAAACAGGAAATAATAATTTTTTAATACTACCAAAAATATTATATGACTTAGTTTTCTATTTGAATCTGGATTTTGGGATCTTTAATCAATTAGTTGTGGTCACCATCATTATACTCTTTTATCTTTAAAGTTTTTAAACCTTTTCCCTTCGATGAATTATACATAAGATCTATTAATAAATCTTTGGTCAATGGATTTGCAATATTTTACTTTGGATTTTCATAGTCAATGAAAATAATTTCATTTAAGAATAAATATTTAATGATATTTATCTATGATGTATATGTCTAGATTGAACATTATATATTCCTTTCAACTTAAGACTAATTGTCGAAATGGATATAAATTATTGGCACTGATTCTAGCCAACATAAAATATCCTCTAAGAAATTTCAAAGCCTCTCGACTATCTCTCCACCTTTATCAATAGTAATAAATCTGATTCCATCATGTATCCTATGATACAATTTTACTTAGAGGATTTTTATGACACAATTACTCCACTATGTGTGAAGACATATCCACTAATGGATTTTGAGTTCTTAGTGTTAGATATCTAATATGCATCACTATACCCTTTTAATACTGTTGTGTAACCAGCATAATATCTTTCATAATCCAATGTGTACCTAAAATATTTGAGTACCTTTTCTATTGCTTTCAAATGATCCATAATTAGATTATTGGTAAATTTTCTTAAAAAAGAGTCATCAGTTGGTTGCTCGTTGATGTGTTATATGTGCCATTGGTGAAAATATCGATAATTAAATACCAGAAATAACCATTAGCTAGAAAAGTGGTGTTCAAACTAGATAAATGTTGTTATCTATTTTTGGGTTCCCACACAAAAAAAAAAGAAAGAAGAAAAAATGAATAAAAATTATCAAAAAAAAAACTAAAAAATATATAGTAGTGAGAGGAAGACACTAAGGCATCTAGAAAATAGCCAACGATTGGTTGACAGAGTTCAAAAATACAAAGATTGAAATTTGACAGTATATTTTTTTTTTACTGATAAAGGCCCTATTGAAAAATAAAATTTAATTTGAGAAAGAAAAGTCTAAAATCAGATGTTTAAGGACTCAATTAGATTTGAATGAAAGATTAATTGAGTTTATGAATGGTTTGATTGCAAGAAAAATTGATTTTAAAGTCTATTTAGGCTTTAATTGGAAGAAATTAAAGTTTAGGGGTTGAATTAAAATTTTTAAAAGTTAATTTGATCAAATCACGGGTTTAATTGCATAAATATTAAAGTTTGATGGGCAGTTAAGGACTTGACTAATGAAATGTAAAATCAAGGACCAAACTGGAAAAAGAGACGGGAATTTAAGGGCTGAATTTTGACTGAATTAAGAGCTAAATTGAAGAAATTGGAAGTTTGTTGATCAATTGAGGGTTAAAATGCACAAATTCAAAACTAATGATCAAAGTGAAAAAGGCAACCAACTTCAAGGCTGACATTTGAATTAGACAGGGAAACATTTGAATTGATTCTTAAAATCAAAATCTCAATTGAGGGTGTTGCGATGTCGTAGTCACGCAAATTAATTACCTTAACTTAAATAAATAATATAGTATAGAGTAAGTAAGGGGTTGATCCCATAAGGAATGTTTAGTTCAGATTTTTATGCTAGACGATATGCAATTAAGGGGGAGTTTGGAGATTATCTAGGCTATAATAGAATAAAATATTCAAGCTAAATTAAATAAATTAGAAAACAATCAAGATAACAAACCTTGGTTTTAAGTAGACGTCCACCTACGAAAATCAAAACCAATCATTGAAATGACACATCATTTAATATTCTGAATATTTATCTTTTCTTTAATGTTAGTTTGTTATCCGATCCGCAGTGTAACTAACCCTAGCCATCAAATAACCACAATGTCCACACTAGTAATTTAATTGAATGACAGGCTTAAAAACTAGATAAGTTGATTAATCTAGACATATAACTGCCTGCAGTACATGTTTGATTTAATCGAATATTTTTCATAAGATTAATAACATATATCCAATCTGATTATTAAACTTAGTTGTTTCATAAGTTTATATACCACAACTACGATTTTGATAGCAAACTTGACAATATATTGTTTATAATAATAAATTAGAGTATGCTCCAGCAATTAAAATAAACAATCACAGGAAATAAACATAGAAAAACAAACATATTCATCATATAAACTGAAAAGAAAAGGTAAAATAAATCTCATAGTTTTTGAAATCCAAAGGTTTCTATGTCTTTGCAACCAAGAAAAAAAGCTTAACCTTGTATCTCTATTGAATAACTAATCAAAAGAAAAGAAGAACGCATGATTTTAGGTTTTTGGAATAAAGGGTGCATTTTCTCTTCTCTTTATGGCCGACCCTCTCTTTCCTTTCTCTCTTTCTTTTTATTTGATAGGAAACCCTAATTTTCTTTTTCTACAAAATAGTCTTTCTTAAGTAGACAATTTACGTTTAAGTAGTGCAATAACTATTTTTCTAAAAAAGGAGAAATAACCTTGCATAAAATCTCCAAGCTTTGACTTTGGACTTAGAGGAGCTAAATTGCTGAAATAAAGACTTAAATGTCGGTTTGGATGCTTTTGGAAGTATTTTGGAGTTGTTTCTTCACAAAACTTGTCTGCTTGTATAATTAATATATCATCTTAGAAAACTTATATCTCTCTCATTTGAGATCTTTTTCTAGTGAACTTTAGTAGGCGAATAGGTCTTCGAGTTAGGAATCCATCAAAATTGAGTTTGCATCAAATGAACTTCTCTATCTCGAGATATTCAAATCGGAATGCCCAAAGGTCAACATTGGCAGAATGCAAGATTTATCTTTGAAGTCTACGATTTCCATTCTCTTTCTCTTTTTATTTTTCTTTCCATATACTTATAGAAAGGTATGGATGTTATCTTTCTAATGCCACTAGAATCACTTTATTTTGACCACTAGAGCTCAAGTTCTGCACAAAACATTAATTGAAGGTCAAATTTGCCAATTATCTCCAATTTACTTCTCTTTTAATGTTACATCCAAAAATACCTTCAAAACATAAAACAAAGAATATCAAGGCATTATATATATAAAACATAAAAAAAATAACAGGTAAATGTGGGTAAAACTATCAAATGATATGGTTACATTAGAGGGCGTGATTGAACAAATAAAAAATTAAAGACTGATTTGGGAACAAAAACTTTTTGACATCATTTTTTTTTAAAAAGAAACAACATGTTTTGTTCAAAACGATGCTTTGACAGACCCACGTTACTTGGGTCTATTGGTGCCAAACCCAAATTTCTTGGTATGACATCCCTTGCCTAACTCAATTAACATGACTGTGGTGTCCCTGTCATGTTAGGATATGACAGTCATGCCTGACCCGAGTATCTATGGTGTGGTTGCTTTGCCAGGCCCGAGTGCCTAGGGTATGGCAGACATGCATAACCCCAATGCCAGGTGTCTGGCAACCATGCCATATGTCTGAGGTTTGACAGCCATGTTTATTTTTCTTGAGAAGGCAAAAGAAGCCACCAACCCAAATGTTAAAATTTTATGTCCTGAATGGCAAATCAATATTTATATTGCACTAAAAAAAACCCGAACCAACTATTCTTTCAATGCCAAATGTATTCTATAAAAAAGACAATCCCACAATTACATGCTTAGTAAGTTTTTTTGGTAAGGACAATACTATCATTATATTGCTCCAATTCATAATGATTTATATCTTTATGAACAGTAAAATAATAAACAACGAAGTAGTTCTATTAAATAATGATGTGATTCATAGTAAAAACATAATTTCTTTTGTGTTTTTAGTTAATAAATATACTCTCTCTAATTCCTCGCTCAGAAATTCTATCTTTGCAGTCTCTTTTATCTACAAAGAATTTTGATGAAAAGAATGAGGTACTGTGGAAAATCACACAATAATCTGGATCAAGACATCCCCTTTTGTGTTTATTTGTCAAGCTATGGTTAAAAATACCATTTTAGTATAAAATATATAAAAAGAAATCTTCTGGCTAAATACCGTAGGTGGGTGAACAAAAGTAGTCGATCCTGTGATTTATTGCTTTTCATGGCCAAGTTGGGATATAATAGCATTTTTACCCTGTTAGGAATGTGATATATTCAGAACACGGCAATACCCTATTTGTTATTATGGAAATAATTATATTTTTAAATATTTTTTTTATTTTAAAATATAATAAAATAATTTTTTTATATTTATTCTTATCGCATATTCAAACTATACAAAAATACTATAAATAATTTTAAGTAAAAAAAAAAATTAAATTAAAAACTTTACAAACAACATTTTCACTACAATATACCAAACACATTCTAAAACATCAACTATCAATTTGATAAATGATCAATCTTATTCTTGAACTATCATGTTTTTAACAAATACTAAGTGTTTGTTTGATTTGATTATTAGTATTAACCAAAAATCTCTTTTAAAGATTTGAAATATAGTATTTTTAACTGAAATTCTTCATAGATGCCAGTGAGAATTTAATTCACTTTTGCAAAGAGTTTTAAAATTTTTTGAAGTAAAAATGTAGGTTTTTTTTTCTTAAGAATACAAATTCAATAAATTATATATATAAAAAATAAGTTGAAATTATCTCAATTTTTTTTTTAAGCTCTAAGATTATAATCCTAAATGCATTTTTGGGGATTATACCAACAAAAAAACGCAAAACAAATTTGACATTCTTATAGAAATATCAATAGAATTGGCTATTATGTTGGCATTTCCATCAGCAATGTTAGGTCATATTTTGCTGTAAAGTTATAGGAGGTTTTGGAATTTAATTTTAACGGAAACACCGATGGTATCGTCCATTGAAATATTATGTCAGTGATGCCATAAAAAATGAGCATTCACAGTCCGCTGGAATAGGTGAATAAATATTTGTAATGAAATATGCAATGGAATATTTCGTCGACAATTAAGGTGAATTTCTAACAAAAAATTTTGTTAGTAATTAATGTTGTTGATGGAACTCCCAACAAAAAATAGACTGTAAAATCTAATTTTTTGGTCTGAATATTTCATCAGCAATCCCATCAAAAACATTTACCAATAGAATCTATGATGAAACACAAATCCATGACAAGCATATTGCTGGTGACATTTTTCCATCAGCTATTCCATTGGAATAGTGATTGTAGACATAAGTTTTTCCATAATGGCGAAGAAATATTCTGTCAATTCTTTCTAATTTTCTAGTGATGAGAGTAAGCCACCAACTAATGCTCAGTTGAATGATTCTATATTATGAATCTATATTTTTTCTAGTTATATGAAAATATATATCAAGAAAGAAAGGAGACGGATGAAAATGCGTCGCAATTTACATATTTATATACCTTCAAAACGAATATTGACAAGAATAAATATCAAGATAAATAGTAATTTTAGTGTTTTTTTATCATTCGAGTTTGATTTGTTTATTTTAAAGATATCTCTCTCACATTGATCTAGTATATTTAGAAAACTTTAATAAAATCTTCTAAGTATTGCCTTGAACAACCAAATGTTCATAACCATCTGATCAACTTCTTATAATTATAAATTTAATATCCTTATATTAGCTTTCACATAAGAAAACGTAGCCATTTTGTGTTTAAATTTTAAAAATCAACGCATCTAAATTCTAGATAAATCTATAAGTATAAAACTTGATAGAATTTAAGATGATAACAAAAGTCAATGTAAGCGGATTTCATGAAAAGGATAGCTCCTCCATGTATAAAACTTGCTTTTTTGTTTTTGGTTGTGTACATTTCCTTGACGATTGCAAACATTAACTTAGACCAATTAACATATTATATAATGGTTGTTTGAGAGTGTAGTAATAATTATGGTTTAAAGTATATTTTACTTCAAAATATATTAAAATAAGTTTTTTAAATTATTTTTGATATCAGTATATTAAAACGATCCGAAAATATTAAAAAAATTAAATTAAAAAAAAAATTAAATTTATTTTTAGAAAACACTGTTTAATTCATGTTTCAAAACACTATATATAAAAAAAGGAACCTAATGCTTTCGCAAGGAGGAAAGAAGGGAAAGAAGGGTCACGAAAATATTACTATAAAAAAAGAACCTAATGCTTTCGCAAGGAGGAAAGAAGGGTCAAGAAAATATTAAAAAAAAAAAAAACTAAAACCTCTTAAGAAAGTATAGTAGTTACAAATCTATAGTTCTTTTTCACTTAAATAATATAATAATGTTTTTGTCCCACCATCCAAAAACTCAAAATTAACTTTGAAGGGTGTTAAATAATATAATAATGTTTTTAATGGCTTATTTGTCATTAAAAACATTAAACCTAGTGTCAATGGGTATTTTTGTATTTTAATAATGGTTTTTTGGCTATTATCATTTAAGCCGAGGGGCAACTTTGGTTTTTGCACAAATATAAAAATAATAAACAATTAAAAAGCAAAGTGAAACTACAAAAATACCCTTAAAATAAAAAAAATAAAGCTTGAGGTCATATGGCGTTTTCTGTTTTTCACGATGATTATTTTGTAATTATAAAGTTGGCTTAGGGGCAATTCTATATTTGAAAAAATAAAAAAAAGGTGGACGTGTGGAAGGCACCCATACGTTTCAAGTAACGCGTGCGATACCTTTCGGCATCCAAAAAAGCCCTTCCACCATGTTGTTCAAAGCGCCACTAAGTCTTTTTCTTATTGGTGCGACACATGTTTCTATTGATGGTCTAGTTTGGTACTGATATACATTATTTTTTTTCCATTATCTCTCTTTTCTTAAAAATTACAGCTTAGGGTTTTTGCACAAATATAAAAATAATAAACTATTAAAAAGCAAAGTGAAACTACAAAAATACCTTTAAAATAAAAAAACAAAGCCTGAGGTCAAATGGCGTTTTTGGTTTTTCACAATGATTATTTTGTAATTACAAAGTTGGCTTAGGGGCAATTCTATATTTGGAAAAATAAAAAAAGGTGGATGTGTGGAAGGCACCCATGCCTTTCAAGCAACGCGTGCGATACCTTTCGACATCTACTAAGTCCTTTTCTTATTGGTGTGACACATGTCTCTATTGGTGGTCTAGTTTGACAATGATGAATTTTTTTTTGCCATAATATCTCTTTTCTTAAAAATTACAGCTTAGCTTTTTTGGTTGTTGACGTCTTAATTTCAATCCTTATTCTTTTGATTTCAAAATTTTGGTCTTAGTCCTTTTATAAAAGTTTTGATTATTTTTAATTTTATCATTCAATTTTAATTTACTAAATATTATATTTTTCAATCACAACAAGAATTCACAGTTTTACCGACGGTAATATTTCGTCTATGTCTGATTGATAGTACGTCGGTAAATTATTTACCGACTAAATTACTGATGGAATATATCCGTCGGCTTACCTTTCATCGGTAATTCCACATTCCGTTGCTATATCGGTCAGAAAAACAAAAAAACCATTTACCGACGGTTTTACAGATGAAATTTACGCGCAAAAAAAAAGAGTTTCCCGCTTCAAAAATACCGACGGATTGTTATTCCGTCAGTGATATCACAATTCACCGACGATTTATTTCCGTCGGTAAATGAGTCGGTGAATTGTTGAAATACCGACAGAATATACCATCTGTTAATTCGTCAGTAAGTTATAATACCGACGAAATTATTCCGTCGGTAAATCTGTTGGTGAGTCATGAAAAAACCGACCGAATTTATCCGTCTGGAAATTTGTCGGTAATGGTCATGGCTACTATCTAATGCCGACGGATTTATTCCGTCGGTAAATCCCTTTGTAATTGTTTTTTTTTATATATATAATTATTTAGAATACATAATATAAAATGATATAAATTATTGGTAATAAAAACCAATTATGCAAATAAAATTTATATTAAGCATCAAAAACAAAAAAAAATGAAAGATAAATAATATTCATTACAAAATGAAATGTTTCAAAAAACCATTAAATGAAATTTTAAATGTAAATAATGTTTATTAAAAAATAATATAAAGGAGGAGGAGGAGGAGAAGGAGGAGGAGGAGGCTGGCTGTTATGCGGCCAAAAAGGATTGGGTGCACATGTTCCACCTTGTGCCATGTTCATGACTATTTGACGAAGCTCGTCATAGGCCACTCTTTGTTGTTCAGAATCTACTTTGTATTGTTCTTTGAGTTGTGTGTACGCCTCTGATAGGTTGTCGCACTTTTGCTGAAAGGCCACAAACTCCTTACATTGGGAGCTCCTGACGGTTGAAGCAGTACGGGTCGTCCGCAAGTTGTCAGCCCTAGTATTGGAGAGCTCGTAAACCCGATTCTTATCGGGTCCACCTGACGATCCAGCCTCCATCCACAAATCCAGATCGAATTCTGGATAGGTTGAAGGATTGTCCCCGTATGTCTTCCTCAACCGATTATTATAGGTCTCCTGAAAATAAAAAAAGTAATCATCATATTCAATTCAATAAACATAATAATAACTTATAAAATAAAATGGTTGAACAAACATACCACAAAATGTTGAGCGCGGCTGTCAACGAACTGTTGCACCCTCTTTTGGCGGTCTTGACTACGCACGTGCGTCTCCACAAACAGTTCCATAGGGCTCGGCTCACGTCCAAGAGACGTAGCCTATAATGAAAAAAATTTATTAACAACAAATTAATTGAACGATATATTTCATTTAAATTAATCTTACCATCCGTTTTGCATGTGCAGCAAACAGAATGGAGCCGCCGGTGTGCGTTGTCACTGAGCCATGAATTGGCCGATTCTGGTTGCCAGCACCGGACTGTGAACGTCGTTTGAACCGCTAAGACGTCAGGTGCTCAAGATAGTGCGACCATATATCCTCCGGGATGTATATCGGTTTGAAATCCCTCCAAACCGCAACATCGTTCCAGCCTTGGAACCCCCTATCCCTCGTAGTTTTTTTTGCCTTTTTTTGGGCTTTGTACCAAAAATCATGCAACCTACTTCACGCAAGTAAAAATTACATTTCGAAACATAAATTTTTTTGTAAAAAAAAGTTGTATTGTTTTCGATGTTACCTAGTTGCCGCGTGATTTTCCCACACCCTCCTCACAACAGTGTTATGTTTCTCATTCCAGCAGAATCGATTCTGTGTATAAAAAATAATTTTTAAAAATATTATTAATTTATTTACAATTATATTAAGAATTTATTAGAAATAAGCTGAAAATTATATATTAACACGAACCTGAAATCTAGAAAACCAAGCATTAATTTGAGGCATCCATTCAGGATGCCTGGATATCTGACTCCCTTGAAACAATGGAATCTCCATCGACGATTTAAACGCCGATGATATTACTCGGGCGGCCTCAATGTTTGTGAAGCTGAAAAGAAATGAAATTAATTAAATAGTGACTTCATAAATTATGTTTTAATTTTTTTTCTTAAAAAAAACTAAAACCTTAACAAACTTACATTGAAAGATCATCCTTCCATTGTGCCTCGTACTTGCGGGTCCATCGATTTCGCTGTGAAGGCACGTAACTTTTGCGATGTGAAACAGCGCTGGAAGAGGCAGCATCAGCTGACACCGCAAGTGGTGTAAGTGCCTCTTCTTAAGAGGAACCTAAGGAAATATCTTCCTCGCTGCTAAACAAACTTGATGCGATCGGACGTGAAGCTCTGGTTTTCATTTTGTGCATCTAACCAATTTTATATAAATAATTATATAATTAAATTCAACTATTAAAAAAAATTCGGCAGCACCTCCTCTATACTTGGATACTACCCAAATCCACAAACCTGCAAATATTAACAATAGCCACAACCAATTGACCCAATCTATACTAATTATTCCAATATATTCAATTACTAATCCTAAGGTAAATTCAACATTAACAATTAGAATTCAACAAATTATTCAATAATTATGCCAATACAACAAAACAATAAATTCAAAATAAATAGAAACAATTAAACACAAATCATGCAATAATAGAGTAAAATTAATAATTCTTCCAACATATTCAATTACTAATTCTATGGTAAATTCAACATTAACAATATTAATTCAACAAATTATTAAATAATTATGCCAATACAACAATAAAATATATTCAATAAATTAAAAAAGAATTATAAACTAACAATTAAAAACAATGGAAATAATTAAACACAAATCATGCAGTAATAGAGTAAAATTACTAATTATTCCAACATATGCAATTATTAATTCTAAGGTAAATTCAACATTAACAACAAATATTCAATAAATTAACTAATAACAATTATGCCAATACAACAATAAAAACTATTCAATAAATTAAAAAAAAAAACTATAGACTTTAGGGAAGAAATATGCATACCTTAATAATGTGTTGAAACAAAAAATATATCTACATTACAAAACAATTCAACAAAACAAAAAACAAAAAAAGCATAAAAATAAATATAAATAAAATAAAATAGAAAAAACACATACCCTTTAATATGATGAAGATTCACAACCAAGCTTGCTAGAGATTCAACAAAACTTGAAGATTTGAGAGGAAAAAAACCGAAACCTTGAAGATTATAAGGAGAGCAACGGAGGAGAACAAAAAATGAACTGAAGAGGCAGATGCAAGAACTTATCGCGCAGTTTTACCGACGAAAATATAAAATTATTATTATTTAAATTAAATCCGTCGGTAACGTGTTAAAAATCCATCGGTAATTTTTAAATTTCACACCGAATTTTTTAATTACCCTCCATATTTTTCGCGGTTCGTCGGTGATTCAGTCGGTAAGCTGACACGGTCAGAGGTGCATTCAATTCACACCCTTTGGAATTCGCACATTCCGTCGATGTGTTTGTCGGTAAAATTTGCCCACCGACAACTTACTGACAGACCTATTCCATCGGTATGGACGTCAATAAAGTCATCGGTATGGACGTTGGTGATTGTGGTATTTTGGTGTAATTAACTTTGAACTCTCTGTGAGATGCCGACGGATGGTTGTCCGTCGGTATCGGCGTCGGTGATTGTGGTATTTTGGTGTAATTATTTTCGAACTCTCTGTGAGATACCGATGGAAGGTTGTCCGTTGGTATTGACGTCGGTGATTGTAACATTTTTGTGTAATTATTTCGAACTCTCTGTGAGATGCCGACGGACTTTGGTCCGTCAGTATTGACGTCGATGATTGTGGCATTTTGATGTAATTATTTTCAAACTCTATGTGATATGCCGACGGACTCCTGTCCGTCGGTATGGATGTCGGTGAATGTTCAATGTACAAGAGATGTTGTGTTTGTATTTTCTATTTACCTTCCTGCAAAAAATTCAATGATAAACTGTCCATCGCACAAAATAATAGCAACAGTGATTAAACAATAAAAATATATTTCGTGTTATAAAATATATCATCCATAATGTAAATTACATGAAGAAAAGGGTTTTACACAGGGCTTCGTTGTGATAGTTACTCAGAATTATCTTCTTCTTTGTCATCAATTGAATAGTCATCACCTTCATCGCAATCTTCAATATGGATATCATCTTCTTCATCGATATTTGCTTGTCCGCTAGAGCTCAAAACAACGTTCAACTCCTCTACATCAACATCAACAAGACTATAATCGAAAACACGAAAATTTAAATTTTCTTCCAATTCAATCGAAGGAGCAACTCGATATGGTTTAACCAACTCACTAACTTGAAAGACTTCATCCCGCGCACTTGTGTCTTCGTTCTCATCCTGAACAACCTCGACACGACCCCTTGGTTTCGTTTTTAAAACGGACAACCAATCAACTCTTGATTGATTCTTTCTAAATGAAGGGGTGTATGTGTAATAAACTTGTTGACATTGCTTTGCGAAAACAAAGACATCGTTTATGTTGCGGAGTCTAGCTTTTGAGTTGTTTTCAACCAGACCATGGTGCTTATCAACTCTAATTCCTCTGTCTGTCGTGTCATACCAATAGCATTTGAATAAAAACACTTTATTCTGCTCGCTATGATATTGTAGTTCGACGACCTCTTCTAATCTACCATAGTAGTCAACTTCTAACTCACTACTTGTGGATCCTTTAACACAAACACCATAGTTGTATGTCTTTCTTCCTTGCCCGTATTCTTCAGTATAGAAAACATATCCATTGACAAAATACCCGTTGTAGCACTTAACATTTCTTTCAGGCCCGAGGCTTAGTGAAGACAATGATTTAGACACACTTCTTCCCATTTGATAAACCTTGTATACATGTAATGTACATCAATAAACAGTAAATGAACGAGAATCTTGTAATGACATGCATATGTACAGTAATTTTGCAAGTTAGAATGAGTTTGTGATAGTGCTTACATGTGTTCTGAATCATGTGGTAAATTGTTCATCTTGTAATTGAAAGATCTGGGAGTCGGTCAGCTATGAGTTATTGGAGAGCAAATATTGTTGATGTTGCCTGCAAGTGATAATGAGTGTATGATTTCACAATATATAATTAGCAATATATTACTGACAAAGTTTAATTAGTATTACACATATATAAACTTACTGAATAAATGGTCTCAACTCATCACAGTTAAATAGAACATAGTTGTGTGCTTGTTTGAATTTTATTTCCGATAAATATCTACCTCTTACGGCATTTTTAGGTGTGGGTCGTCCAGTATTGGAGAATATTGACAAGTTCCCACTGGAAGGCACTTCACCGCCATCATCATGCCGTGGAACGCGATTGATTCTTGTTGTCAGACGAGGTTCAAAACAGTACGAGATAAATGTTGAGATCTTTTCAACAATATAGGCCTCAGATATTGAAGCCTCTACATGCGCCTTGTTCTTAACCTTTTTCTTGAGATTAAACAAGTGCCTGCATTGAATTACAATTCAAGTATTTTCAATTAAGAAAAACATATAAAATACTTTTAGATATGAATTCTATTGCAACTGTAATATCTAACTGTTCGAATGGGTACATCCATCTATACTGGACCGGTCCTCAAGCTGAGATGCTCCATTGAGTCAAAAAATGAAGGAGGGAATATCATCTCAAGTTTGCATAGTGTCTCGATGATATTCGTTTGAAGCCTTTCAATGTGCTCAACATTCAACTTGCTGGAGCATATATCTCTGAAGAAATGACTGATCTCCGTCAGTGCATCCTATATTCCCTTTGGCAACAAATCACGAAAAGCTAATGGGATGAGTGTTTGCATAAACACGTGGCAGTCATGACTCTTCATTCCATACAATCTGCAGTCCTTTATGTTAACAAGCCTTGATATGTTCGATGCATGTCCATCTAAAAAACACAGACTCTTAAGCCATTTGTAGACTATTAGTTGTGCGTTTTTCTCTAACACGAAGCTTGCCCTTGGTTTTGCGACCCATGACTCCTCATAAACCAACTCCATATTTTTACGGCTACAGTATAAAGCTATATCCAATCTAGACTTGATGTTGTCCTTTGTCTTCCCCTTCACATCCATGACGGTGTTGAAAATATTCTCAAACACGTTCTTTTCGATGTGTATGATGTCAAGGTTATGGCGGAGAAGATTGGTCTTCCAATAAGGAAGCTCCCAAAAGATACTTCGCTTTACCCAATTATGGGTCAAACCAAAACCAGCAAACTTTTGCTTACCTGATTGAAGGCCAAACACAATGTCACCGTACTCTAATAGAACATGATGAAATTCTTCACCAGAAAGACGCGGGGATGCAACATCTTTTTCAACTCTGCCAACAAAGAAATTTTTTTTGTTCTTTCTAAACCTATGATTAAGGGTAAGAAGCGACTGTGACAGTAAAAAAAAGAAGCTTTACCTCCGTTTGCTAGCGTAAATGCCTTGTTGTTTTCCATGCAGTATGGACATGCGAGTTTTCCATGTGTGCTCCAACCAGAAAGCATTCCATAAGCTGGAAAATCATTGATAGTCCACATCAAAGCCGCCCTCATAAGGAAATTTTGTTTCCTCAATATATCATAAGTCAGAGCTCCGGAGGACCACAACTGCGCTAGCTCATCAATCAACGGTCGAAGACAAACATCTACATTCCGCCCCAGGCTGCTTGGATCGGGTATGACAGTAGATAAAAACATGAACTTCGACCTCATACACATTCCCGGTGGCAAGTTATAAACTGTGAGTATGACCGGCCAACAAGAATAAGGAGCAACAAATGACCCAAATTGGTTGAATCCGTCTATACACAACCCAAGACGGACATTCCTTGATTTAGCTGAAAAGTCAGGATGCAAACTATTAAAGCGTTTCCACGCTTCGCCGTCAGAAGGATGCACCATCACACCATCAACCGCATTACGTGTTTGGTGCCATGTCATGTGCTCAGCAGTCCTTCGTGACATGAATAACCTCTGCAGTCTAGGTGTGATCGGGAAATATCTAAGTTTTTTATACGCCACTAGAGTCTTTCCCCTGCCAGTTCTAGGTTTGTAACAGGAATGCCCGCATGTCATGCAATCGGTCATCTCAGCATTTTCAAGGTAGTGTAACATGCAAAAGTTAGGGCACATGTTAATTTTCTGGTATTCTAAACCGAGGGGTTTCATCATGGACTTCGCAGCATAGAAGTTCTCTTTCAGCCTGTTCCTTTCAGGTAAAATGCTTCTTGCCCAATCAATAATTTTGTCATACCCGGCCTTACTCAGCCCGTGATCTGACTTGATGGTGAACTCCTGTGCCACGACCGACAATTTACTGTGGTTTGTGCAGCCATCCCATAATGGTTCGTCAGAATCTTTCAACAAATCAAAAAACCTAGCTGCCTCTGCATTAGGTTCTTCTTCTACGATTGGACATTAACTGACATTACCTTGATTCATTCTCATTGCATCCATAACCATATTTCTGTAAGGATTAGTGTTGTGATCATTTGCTGCTTTATGCATGTTGCTAGCACTAGAAGTTGACCCAACCACCGTTTCTTCCATTCTCCTATTACTAACAAATACCTCTCCATGTGCATACCAACACTGGTAATCCTTCATAAAAACTTTGTGTAGAAGATGCATCATTACAACATTTGGATGCAGATACTTTTTATTTTGACACTTCCTACATGGACACCTAATACCGCCTCCAGTAAAATTTCTAGGAATAGATGTAGCGAAATTAATAAAATCCTGAACCCCATTACAATAATCCATCCTCTGCAATCCTTGGGGTGAATTTAGATACATCCATAAACGATCATCCATGACTTCTATCGAACCTCTATAAAATTATGATGACATCATGTATTAATTAATTAACTAAGTTAGGTAAATAAACTTGCAAAAATATTACTTTACCTCGAGATTATCCAACAAACTAATCACAACTTCTCATAAATATTAAATATTCATTATCATTTATTAACGTCCATAGAAATTAATATATATAAATTAGCAGAAATTACCACTCTACAATACCATCGATAAAACTTAAAAATGACTCATTAAGCAAGTTATTAATTATTTCAAAACAGAACATGTAATTCGGTAATTCCACAAAGTTTTAACAATTTACAAACAAATACAATCTTACAAAATCTAAAACAATTCATAACAGATATAAAATTATACATTCATATACTACAAGTTTGTTTGAGAAATAACAATAAAACACGTACATCTACTAACAAAAATACATATACTAAAAAAACAATAAAATTGACATTTAAATGTTAAAATTTAAATAGATAGAATTACTTACAAAAATTGATAAAATCCGTAAATCAGAACATGGATGCTGTGACCATAAAACTTCAAAAAATACAACTTGTTCTGCTGAGATGAGCAAGATTTTTATTTAGGGGCAAGGGGGGGTTGGTTATTTGCAGATGGGGAGAGTTAGGATTAGGAAGAAGAAGGAGATATGAGAGAGGAGAGTGTCGGCAGAGTGGCCATATATTTACGTTTTCCGATGGCCTCACCGACGGAAGAAAACCATCGGTGGCTACGTCGGCAACTCTGTCGGTCATTCTGACGGGAAATTGACACGTCACCGCACGAACCTGCTTTTCAAATCCCTCGGTGATTCCGTCGGTATTTTTGACGGTGCACCGGTCACGTTACCCCTTACGGATTTGCCATTTCAATTCCGTCGGTGATTCCGTCGGTATTTTTAACGGCGAACTGGTCCCATCACACGTACGGGTCACCCGTTTTGAATCCATCGGTGCTTCTGTCGGAAAAATCACCTGCCAAAACCTCCACGTCAGCTACCCGCCCTTTTTTCATTAATTCTGAACTTTCCGTCCGTAATTCGGTCGGTAATTACTGACGGTTGTATTCCGTTGGTAATTACCGACCGAATTATGGACAGAAATTTTCCGTCGGTAATTTTGACCAAAAAATATTGACAGAAATATTCTGTCGGTGATTCTGTTGGTATTAAGCGAATTTCTGGTAGTGAATGTGGTTTCTATCCCTTGGGTTTCTAATTTTTATCCTTAGTTATTTTGTAAAATTATTAGTGGTTTTCAATTTTATTATTCATTTCAAAATGATAGAATTATGTTTTTCAATTTGATTTTTATTGTTTTGATTTTTTTAATAAAATTTATCATTGTTTTAATTTTATCATTTAATTACAATGTTGTTTTTATTTTTTTATATATCATTTTTTTTAATTAATTTTACTCTTCAATTAAATTTAATCTCAACTTGATTATTAAAATTACAAAGTTTGTTATGACTTTGGCTGAACATTTTTTTTTTTATAAAATAAATAATTTAGCCGATCAAGCACAGTGGTGACTAGTTTGCCTTTATTAGCGTCATACTTCCATATCCATGTCAATGTCAAACGCTGGGACTGTAACACGCGGTTTTATTAATATTTGACTCGAGAGTAGTGGATTGATCGTTGGTGCAGAGTATATTTATTATTGTGATAGTTATTTTTTAAAAATAAATTAAAATTATATATTTTTTATTTTTTAAAATTTAATTTTTATATCAATATATAAAAATAATCTAAAATTATTTTAAAAAATTAACTTAAAAAAATTTCAATATTTTTTAAAATTGTTTTAAAACAAAATATAGGATAAGGTGGTTGAATTTTCCAAGCACTGACAGGTATTTTACACTCTGGGCCCGTCATTTCGCTATCTTATCTTATGGGTGGTGTGTCAAGCACTAGCTGTGGTGGAGTTGGTGGCATTCAAGTCTTAGCTATATTACTATAAATTCATTTGTGCTGCCGTGGGTTAATTTTATTTTGGTATAAAAAATATTAAAACTAATAGTAGAATGTTAGGTTTTTATGTAAACCTATATTGAGTATTGGGTTGGTCTACTGAAATGATTTAAAAATAATATTTATAATATTAATAATAATATTAAATTTATATGATAAAAATTAAAGTGAGTTTGACTACATATGGCTCCGTGATTTATTAGCTTTAAATATGAGTCTGACTATAAGATCGTGTCATAAAAACGTGATAATAATAATAAAAATTTAATATCATAAAATAAAATTAAAAAAAGAAGATTAATTAAAAAGAAAAAAACAATAAAGCAAAACATTATTAAAATAAATAGTACTTTGCAAGGAGGGGTACGGTAAAATCCCTTATAAGATCACAATAATCTAATAAATGGTAAACAAAACAAATCATAAAATTTAATTTTTAATCAAATCGATATTAAAAGATAAAATTGAAAGAAAAAAACTACTTAAAAAAAAGAAAAAAAATATGAATCAACTAGTTTAACTTGTTAAACTAGGTCAACCCGTCAAACTTGGGATCCATGTCATGAGAGTGTGATAACTAAATAGAAAAAAATTAATATTAATAAACTGAATTAAATAAAAAAAAGATTAATTAAAAAGAAAAAAACCCTATAACTAATAATATGTTTTTCAAATTCATTAGTTATTATATTAGCACTATTCATTATAATAAAAATAATAATATTTATAATATTAATAATAATATCAAACTTGTATTATCCAAGTTTAAATAGATATAACTATAACACAAAATTTAAAAGCTTTAAGTTGTACTACAACACTAGATCCAAAAATTTTAAAGGTAAAGATGACTATAAAATAACTCAATATTTTATTGTGTGTTATATTGTGCAGTGCACAGGAAATCATTTAGCGGTTTTAGTTATATTTAATATTATTATTATATTCCATGTATTTTGACCTGACTTAATAATTTTTTTTCTCTTGATCATCTGCTACCGCTCGTTTCATGCGGTATATGACTTTAGAATGTTTTCTTCATAATTTTTTACAAGTAAAATAATTAATTAATTTACTATTAAAATAAAACAATTTAAATTGAAAAGTACAATAAAATTACTCAATTACCATTAAATTTTAAAAAATCTTTCATTGACTTTTAGGATTTTTTTACTTTCATCGTATTTTTTTTTGTTATAATAAGTGGACAGAAAGACAAATTAGTATTTAAATAGACATAAATTATTAATTAAATTGGAAAGTGGGGTGTTTTTGCATTATTCAAATATTTTGGTGAGTTTTTTTCTGATAATGAATTGATGTTCACGGCAAAATAATGATAAATCTTAAATAATTTTTTTTTCTTTTTCTATCATGTATGATATTACTAATTTATGTTTTATAATTAATTATTATTATTAGTATTTTTATTTATTGTTAATATTTTTAATTATATTATTAATTACCTGAATTTATTGAATTCAATAATTTAATGATTCTACTATTCTTTAAAATTGCTAGTATCACTTAACATCTTTTTTTATGTTAAACTTTTTTTTTTTGGACATATAGCACACCGAATAAAACGGGCACCAGTGTAGCCCTATGGTAAAGGTTAAAATTATATTCTTCTGAACACATTTTCAAGATACACAATCATTTTCAAAATGGAATCACTGTTAAAGAAGTTGAGAATTAAAGTCATCTCTGCGATATATATGGAGAGGTAGGTAATTGGCCTTTGAGGTATCACGGCAGTAGCATGTAAGGTTTTGTAAACCAGTAATTGTACACCACACCTTGTACATGGCGTTGAAGTATTATTATATAGGAAAGCTTTACAACAGAAAGTGAGAGAGATCAGGAAGTAGCTGTTACAGGATATACATTATACTATAATTAGAGTTAATCAGTTGCTAGATAGACGCTGCACCATTAACTGTAAGGTTATCAGATGGCATGATTTTCTCCTTAATGCATGGAAGGATTATCTCTAGAAGATATGCTTGTGTTAGCGCCAATACTCCCCCTCAAGTCAAGCGTGGTTGGTAACACGCGAAGCTTGGACCTGAACAGCAGAAACAGAGATCTTGAAGGACTTTTAGTGAAGACGTCTGCAATTTGCAAGCTGGATGGCACATGTTGAATTGTTAAGATACCATTGCAAACTAATTCACGAACAAAGTGAATATCAATGTTGATATGGCGAGATCGTTTTTGAGCAACAGGATTTCGGGCCATGAAGATAGCACTAGCATTGTCACACAGTAGGTTAGGCTTGGCTGAGGGCTGGAGATGTAAGTCATGAAGAATATTCAAAAGCCATTTAACTTCAGCTCTATATTCAGATTTAGCAGAAGAACGAGAGACAGTCGATTGCTTTTTAGAGGTCCAGGAAACAAGATTGTCACCTAAGAAGATGGCATAGCCAGATGTTGAGCGACTTGTATCTGGGCAGCCAACCCAGTCTGCGTCTGAAAAAGCTGAGATGTTGAAGGTGGTGGATGGTGCAATCTTGAGACCAAAGTGCAGAGTGCCTTTAACATATCTGAGTATGCGTTTGACAGCTTGGAAGTGATGGTTCTGTGGATTATGCATGAATTGACTTACAGAGTTCACTGCATGTGTAATATCTGGCCTTGTAATTGTTAGATATTGAAGTGCACCAACGAGAGAGCGATAGGCAGTTGGGGAATGAAATGGAGTGCCAGCAGCAGCTAGATGTTGTGAAACAATCATGGGAGTGGGAACAGGTTTGCAATGAAGAAGATCAGCTCGAAGCAGAAGATCTCTTGTGTACTTGAGCTGGCTGAGAAATATTCCTGTGGCAGAGTGAGTGAATTCCAAACCCAAGAAGTAAGTTAAGGTGCCAAGATCCTTTATTGAGAACTCATGACGTAGTTTGTGAACAAAGGAGTCAATGAGAGACAGATTGCTGCCGGTGATGATAATATCATCAACGTATAAGAGCAGGTAAATAACTTCAGAAGCTGATGAGTAGACAAACAAGCTGGAATCAGCTTGACTGCTTTTGAAGCCAACATTGAGTAAGAATTGGCTAAAACGATGGAACCATGCTCTTGGGGCTTGCTTCAAGCCATAGAGGGCCTTTTTAAGACGACAGACATGAGATGGATGGGAGGCATCAACATAGCCTGGTGGCTGTTCCATATAAACTCGTTCCTGTAAAAAACCATGCAAGAAAGCATTTTTGACGTCCAGCTGACGCATTGTCCAGCCACGAGAGACTGCAATGGAGAGAACAATGCGAACAGTTGAGGCGCGAACAACTGGACTGAAGGTGTCATTAAAATCAAGACCATAGAGTTGTGTGTAGCCCTTAGCAACAAGACGTGCCTTGAGCCGATCGATGGTACCATCCAAATTATACTTGGTGCGGAAAACCCATTTGGATCCAACCACATTTGTAGCAGCTGGTCGTGGAACTAATTCCCATGTTTGATTAAGCTTTAGAGCCTGAATTTCTTCATCCATGGCAGCCAACCATCCTGGAGACTTGGCAGCACTCTTGAAACCTTTTGGTTCCTTTGTAACCAAAAGAGAGAATAATAAAGGAGAGGATGGAACCTGACATATGTAATTATATTGTTTGGACTTGGAGATGCCTGCTTTGCCTCGAGTAATCATGGAATGAGAATTCTGAGGGGGAACTGATGCAACTGGAAGTGCTGTGGATTGCGGTTCCTGAGGAACAGGAACAGAAGGTGCTAATGATATGGTGTCGTGAGGTGATGGCAAGTCCAAAGCACAAGTTTTACATGGCCTGGAC
This sequence comes from Populus tomentosa, assembly GCA_018804465.1. NCBI lineage: Eukaryota > Viridiplantae > Streptophyta > Magnoliopsida > Malpighiales > Salicaceae > Populus > Populus tomentosa. Next base: position 10,664,025 of record CM031993.1, on the reverse strand, counting down.
AAGGACACTGATGATGGAGATGAATGCCCTGCAGATGAAGTTGTGCTAGCCATAACAGGAGGTAATGAGATAGGATCATGAAAGGCAATATAATCTGAGTTAGAAGAGGAGGGTTGCATATGAGAAGAGGAAAGTGGAAATACATTTTCATCAAAACGTGCATGTCTAGTGATAAATACACGATGAGAAACAGGATCAAGACATCGAAAACCCTTGTAGGATGTGTGGTAACCAAGAAAGACACAAGGGAGACTTCTGGGTTCAAATTTATGCTTGGTATAAGCCCGCAAGTTTGGGAAACATAAGCAGCCAAAGACTCGAAAGGTAGTATAGAGAGGAGACTTACCATACAGAATTTCAAAAGGAGATTTCCCATTCAGGACTGGTGTTGGCAAGCGGTTGATGATGAAAACTGCTGTACTGAAGGCTTCAACCCAGAAATGAAGAGGAACAGCAGAATGAAATAGCATTGTGAGACCTGTTTCGGTTAGATGCCTATGTTTTCTTTCTGCTCTGCCATTTTGAGAAGGTGTATAGGGGCATGAGAATTGGTGATGAATTCCACATTTATTAAAGTGAGTCTGCAGATTTTTGCTGATAAATTCCCCTCCCCCGTCACTTTGAAAAACCTTAATTTTTGTGGAGAACTGATTTTCAACCAAAGACTGGAAGTTAAGGAATGTTGAGTAAAAATCAGTTTTGTGTTTTAATGGATAAAACCAAGTAAAACGTGAGTGATCATCTATGAATATAACATAATATTGATAACCAGAAATGGATTTGATGGGGGCTGGACCCCAAAGATCACAATGTATAAGACCAAGTATGTGAGGGGATCGATTGTCATTTGTGGAGAATGGTAATTTATGGCTTTTAGCTTTTTGACAGCTAATACAGAGAGATGGATTCGGCAGGAGAGAAGAAAGGGACAATGAACCTTGTTTATTAAGAATAGAAATTATTGAAGAAGAGACATGTCCTAAACGTGCATGCCAAACAGCAAAGGAATTACAAAGACTGGATTTTGCTAAAACAGTAGAGAAGGCTTGATGTCCACGCTTCAGTACATAAAGTCCATCAACATGCTTGCCGCTTGCCACTACCCTTTGATTGTGAAGATTCTGTATGATGAAATCATTATCAGTAAAAGAGACAGATAAAGGATAGTCACGGGTGAGTTTACTAACAGAGAGCAAATTTTTCGTTAAACTTGGGACAACCAGGACATCATTTAATTGAAGATGGGGAGTGGGGGAGCAGGAACCAGTATATGTAATTGGGAGAGAGGATCCATTACCAACAACAACCTTGTCCTTACCAGTGTAAGGCTCCACCTTATCAAGTTGAGATGCATCAGCTGTCATGTGTGCAGATGCACCTGTATCTGTGTACCAATCTGCAGGTTCATCATGAATGGTGCAATGAGTAAGAGCTTCAACAAGATTGGCATCGGGTTTGATGTATCTGGTGGCTTCAGGTTTGATATATCTGCGATTACAATCTGTGGCATAATGACCTTCCTCACGACAGATCTGGCATCTAGGAGGTCGTCTATAATTTTGTTTGCTGCGATGTCCTCCCCTGGATGGCCCTCCTTTATACTTGTGTTGATAGATGTTGGTGTTGCCAGATCGGTGTGAAGATGCTGGAGAGAAATTTGCTATATAGGCAGGGACCCCTGTGTTTTGATCAATGGATTTTGAAAAGAGATCAAAGCTTTCTGCTTTGGGAACAATGTCTTTGAAACTGGGAATAGGAGTTAAAGAGAGTTGAGTGATGGAGAAAGTTGAAAATTCATGGCCTAAGCCACGTAGATACCAGTGCACCTTGTCAGTATCTTCAACTGGTCGTCCCATTGCTGATAACTGATCGCAATGAGCCTTAAATATTCTAGAATATTCAGAAATGCTACGAGAACCACGCTTCATGAGATGGAGTTCATCTTTAATTTGAAGCTCACGGGCCTTGGATTTTTGGCTGAAGGTGGTTTCAAGAGAGTTCCAGACATCTCTTGATGTTGTAAAACCAATAGTAATAGAAAGGGCCTCCTCTGTGAGAGAAGAAAGCAGAAGGCTCATGACGAGCTGATCTAATTGCTTCCACATGTTGTGACCTGCAAGATCAGTGGCAGCAGAGGGCATTGGTGTTGATCCATCAACATAGCCGTATAGATTTTGACACTGCAGCAAGGGGATCACTTGACTGCGCCAAAGAAGAAAATTGGTGGAGGATAATTTGATGGTTACCATGTGAACCATGGTGTTGAAGGAGAGATTAGAAGAAGAATTTTCTGAGGCCATAGGATTGGATGGAGGTTAATCTTACAGCTCTGATACCATGTAAGGTTTTGTAAACCAGTAATTGTAAACCACACCTTGTACATGGTGTTGAAGTATTATTATATAGGAAAGCTTTACAACAGAAAGTGAGAGAGATCAGGAAGTAGCTGTTACAGGATATACATTATACTATAATTAGAGTTAATCAGTTGCTAGATAGACGCTGCACCATTAACTGTAAGGTTATCAGATGGCATGATTTTCTCCTTAATGCATGGAAGGATTATCTCCAGAAGATATGCTTGTGTTAGCGCAGTATTTAAATAGACATAAATTATTAATTAAATTGGAAAGTGGGGTGTTTTTGCATTATTCAAATATTTTGGTGAGTTTTTTTCTGATAATGAATTGATGTTCACGGCAAAATAATGATAAATCTTAAATAATTTTTTTTCTTCTTTTTCTATCATGTATGATATTACTAATTTATGTTTTATAATTAATTATTATTATTAGTATTTTTATTTATTGTTAATATTTTTAATTATATTATTAATTACCTGAATTTATTGAATTCAATAATTTAATGATTCTACTATTCTTTAAAATTGCTAGTATCACTTAACATCTTTTTTTATGTTAAACTTTTTTTTTTTGGACATATAGCACACCGAATAAAACGGGCACCAGTGTAGCCCTATGGTAAAGGTTAAAATTATATTCTTCTGAACACATTTTCAAGATACACAATCATTTTCAAAATGGAATCACTGTTAAAGAAGTTGAGAATTAAAGTCATCTCTGCGATATATATGGAGAGGTAGGTAATTGGCCTTTGAGGTATCACAGCAGTAGCATACTAAAAATCAATGGAGTTGATTAACGAGGAAAGTGCTGGTGAGCTGCTTCAAGCTCAAACTCATGTGTGGAATCATATATTCAGCTTCATAAACTCCATGGCTCTGAAATGCGCCGTTCAGCTAGGCATACCAGATGTGATCCAAAAACATGGCAAACCCATGACCCTCTCGGAGCTTGTTTCTGCCCTACCGATCCACCCATCAAAAGCTCAATATGTCCACCGCCTTATGCGTATTCTCGTGCACTCCGGTTTCTTTTCCCAGCAAAATCTTAACGGCGTTGACAACCAAGAAGCCTATTCCCTTACCCAATCCACCCGTCTCCTCCTCAAGGATAACCCCTTGAGTATGAGACCTCTTTTACTTATGTTGCTCGATCCAGTTCTGACAAAACCTCATGATTGCTTGAGCACCTGGTTCCAAAATGATGAAGCCACCGCATTTAGTGTTGCCCATGAAAGGACACTTTGGGAGTACGCCGGCCAAGATCCGAGGCTCAGCAATCTCTTTAATGAAGCCATGGCTAGTGATAGCATGCTGACTAGCAAGCTGGTTGTAAGCAAATGTAAAGGCATCTTTGAGGGGGTGAATTCCTTGGTGGATGTCGGGGGAGGCTCAGGAACCATGGCCAAGGGCATCGCAGAAGCATTTCCGCACATGGACTGCACTGTGTTTGATCTCCCCCGTGTGGTTTCTGACTTGCAAGGCAGCAAAAACTTGAAGTATGTTGGAGGGGATATGTTTGAGGCAGTTCCTCCTGCAGATGTAATTTTACTCAAGGTAATTTCTTGCTGTTTCCATGTATTAATTAATTAGCAGTATAGTTAGTTTGCATATATGCTTACCTTTAATTAACAAAAACGAATTAACGCAGCACATAACATGTTGACGAGGGTTATTTAACACTAAAGAAATTACAAAAGAAAACACAAAGAAACTATTAAAAAAAGACTTGCAAATTTGAGTATTTCTAAATAATATTATAATGAAGGTCAAAAGTCTACACATAACCTAAGTGCTGATTTGGTCCATGAATTCATCAATTATACGCCTAACAAGACAAATTAACTAAATACATCTTTAAATGATAGAGTTGAAATGGTATAATTTTGTCTTGTTAGCAACCATAGTTTAAAAAGATTATTAACATAAAGAAAATATTGGTTATGTTGGCGTAGTCTATTGCACTGGTTAGACCAAAGACAAGAAATTAAGAAGCTACCATAATTTAAAAAGAATATTAATATAAAGAAAATATTGGTTAGGGTGGCATTGTCTATTGCACTGAACTGGTCAGACAAAAGAAAAGAAATTAAGAAGCAACCATGATTTAAAAAGAATATTAATATAAAGAAAATATTGGTTAAGTCTATTGCACTGAACTGGTCAGACAAAAGACAAGAAATTAAGAAGCAACCATAATTTCTCCACACACACACACACACACACACACACACACAGAGACACACAAATCGTTAAATTATTATTATTAACAAATGACTAAAAGGATTCGGTGATTCAAGGTAGGCGTATGAGGAGAAATACAGTATATTCTAACCATGCTTTTTTAATTTTTTTTTCCCTATATTTTTTTACACTTTAGTCTTTAATTTTTTTTATTTAATCCTTTAAAATTATTTTGATTTGCAATTGGTTTTGATGATTTATATGAAACATTGTTCATTCAAAAATTATTGTAATTTTTTTTTGTAAAAGAGCTTAGTTATTCACTCATTATTCATTGAACAATGTCTCTCTCTTTGTGATTCCTATGATTTTTTACACTTTAGTACATCAATTTATTATTTTTCTTATTTGGTCCTTTAACATTTCTTTAATTTGCAATTGGTCTTGGTGATTTATTTTTCATGCCTGCGTATGCGTATGAGAATCTTGAGGTGTCATAGAAATGTTATGTCACTCGTTGATATTTAGTTTTGCAAAATAAAAATATTTTTTTTCATTTATTTAAAAGAAAGAGATTTTATAGACCGAATTTGAGGTTAGACAGTTCAATCTTTTTTTTTTTTTGTTAATATCAGGGAGTCATTTGTATGGTTAGGGGATGAGTTTATTTTATTTTTTGGGTCATTTTTTTAATCCAATCCATTCACATTGATTTTATTTAAGACTTGAATTTGTAATTTGTTCCCCCCTAGGTATAGGGTTCTTGCAATGTATTGAGAATCCCGACCCTTGATTTATGACCAGTTGGGAAATATAAAATGAAATTACATTGATGTAAAATAATTAGATTTTGAGGAAACAAAATTGAAACTAAAAAAAAATATAGCGGACTATGATAAATAGGCAGGCCAACTAGGTTAGTGTGTGTACCATACACACCATCATGTGAAGGAGGCCCATTGCATTCAAGTGGCGCGTGCGAGCGCCTTTAGTGGCCAAAAACAACATTCCATCTTGTCTTCTAAAGCACCGCGCCATAGGCTTTCCATTGGGGACTTGCATGTTGTATCTAGTTAGCTAATAGATGTTGACATTGTTTTTCCCTTATCCCTTATGTTCTCTCTCTTCTTCTCAGAATTCACGCTGGTCAAACCAAAAATTAAAGGTGGGTCAATTTTAGTTCTCATTATTTTGATTACTATTTTTTGTTTTAGGTTGTCTTAAAATTGATTTTTTTTTAATTTCATCCTTTAACATATGGTTGATTCGAAATTAGGCTTAATGATTTTTTCGTTAGGTTTATACTAGTTTTATAATCTGGATCACGAGTTTGAAAGGTTAACCTGGATTGATATCGATCCTTCTTTTATATCCATTTTTTACATTGATTTTTTTTAAAAAATTCATTCTTTAGAGTTGATCTTTTAAATATTATTGTATTATTTATTTAAAAATTATTTTTATTTTAAATATAAATAAATAAATAAATAGAAAAGAAACAAAAACTTGATGGGCCACGAGAATGAAGCCTAGGTGTGACTAGGCTTTGAAGGGATAAACCATGCATGCTAGTGTTTGGCCTTTCAAAATATAGGCTTGACACTCTTAGGTTTGGAAGGCTAGCCCTGCATGCTTATTTAGAAAAATGACACATCGTCCATTGTAACACTTTTTAGCTACATTTAGTAATAAAAAAAATTAGGGTTCTAGTTTTTGGATCCTTGAAATCTAAATTTAACACATTTTTACCGAAAAAGAATCTTAAAAACCTCAATAACTCTATTTTCAACACACACACACTTTAATCAAACCAGGGGTGAGCAAAAAACCCGATAAACTGATTAAACCGAAAAAAATAACTGAAAAAACCAAACAAAAAAAACCAAATTAACCAATTAAAAAACCATAAAAAAGTTTCGGTTCGGTTCAGTTTTGGTTTCTAAAGTCTGAAGCCGATTGAACCGAATCAATTCAACTAGGCACGCATTTAAGAAAAAAGAAAGTATAAATAGAATGTTTTTTAACCCTAAACCTAAAGTAACATTCAACCGCCCCCCTTCCCTTTGCTCTTTGCATGTTTTCCTGCATCTCCCCTCTTCGCTTTTTCTTCATGCTTAGCTCCACGGTTGTTACTTGTTAGTTGTTAAGCTCCTGCTCTATGCTCTTTCGGCTCCCAAGTTTGAAGGGGTTTTAGTATACCTAAACCTAAATGCATTCTCAGTCGCCTCCTCTACCTATTCTCTGTCTCTCATCTCTTAAATTTGTCTTCTTCTCTTCCATGCTCTCTATCTCTGTCTCTCATCTCTCAGATTTGCATGTTCTTGGCCTAAATCTTGTGGCTTTGTGGTGCTTGACAGTTTTAGTAGGTTCATCTGTTGGCCAAGACCTACTTACGCTTCTGTTTAATTATTTCCCTGTGGTGATGTTTGGTAATTGCTTTTGGAAATGCTTCTGGTTGAATCCAGTAATCATGCACTCGATCAGATCTTTAATGACCTCAATAGAATGAGATTTGGGTGCATGCATGATGTTGGGAATTGCTTTCTATTTGTTTACAACTGGTAGGCCTTGTAACATTCCTTGTAGAAGGAGTGGATTGAATATGAAATTAGCTTGAGCATTATAATTTGGTTTGAACTGGTTTTGAAGGGAAAAAAATCAAACCGAACCAAAATTAATCAGTTTGAACTGGTTTTCAGTTTGGTTTGGTTCAAAAACTTAAAAAAAATCGATTTGGTTGTTTATTTTGGTCCAAAACCGGATCGAACTGAAATTACTCAACCCTAAATCAAACTAAGAACCCAAGATTAAACAAACTTTTCGAATTCTGAACTATTTTTTTCAGCAAGATTAAAGGGTCAAATCATTTTCAATGAACTCCTCTCTTCAAGATAAACTCATTGATACTATGATCAATATTTTGTGTGTGGCCAAAACAGGGTTGACCAAAAACTCTCTCTCCTTCCCTTTTTGATGGCTCCCTCTCTCATCTCTGAATTGTTAGCTAGGGACTGAAATATAATATAAATAAAGCTTTATGATTGAAATGTATATTTTGAAAACAAAAGGGATCAAAATGTAGAAATTCTTGCCTCTTGAACAATGTAAATGAAAAGACAACTCTCTTATTTTTTTTTTATTCTTTTATTTTTTTTAAAAGTAACTTATAATTCTATTTTGTAAAAAACGGTTTTTAATGTAATGCAAGAATAAACTCTATTAGTGTATATGTGAGAGCATGCATAGAGAAACACATTTCAACATATAAAACCATGATAACATAATTTTTAAAGAAAAAAATGAAAGAAATTAATAAGATCAGATTTAGTCAGCTATGAGTAGTGGATGGAATATAAAAGAAAGGTATATGCTCAAGGAAGACAATATGATGAGACATATAAAGTTTCTGAGTTATTGGATCAAAACAACGATAACCCTTTTTACCTTCACCATAACCCAGAAAGACACAAATAGCAGATCGAGAGGATAGCTTACTTCGTTCTACATGAGGACGAAGAACGAAACAAGTACAACCAAAGACTCTAAATGAGGAATAATTAGGGACATACCCATATAACTTTTCGAAAGGAGATAGACCCGAACTATGAGAAGATGGAATTGTATTAATCAAACTTATAGCAGTAAGAATAGCTTCTCCCCAAAACTCAATAGGAACAAAAGCAGACAACAAGAGAGAACGAGTAGTTTCGATAATGTGCCTATGTTTTCTTTTAACAACACCATTTTGCTAAGGAGTATCTATACATGAAGTTTGGTGGATGGTTCCATCTAGGGCAAACAATTGGTAAAATTTATTAGAGGTGTATTACCCACCCAAATCATACCTAAAGCATTTGATCAAAGCAGAATGTTGAGTTTTGATAAGAGCTTGAAAAGCTGCATATATCTTAAAGAATTCATAATGATATTACATCAAATAAACCTAACAATAATGAGTATAATCATCAATAAAAGAGACATAATATCGAGACCCTTTTTTTGTGGCAACAAGAGAAAGTCCCTATATATCATAATGAATTAAATTAAATAGTGAAGAAGAAACATAAATACTTCAATTAAAAGGTAAGGCGAAAAATTTTGCTAATTTACATCCACTACAATTAGAAATGTCACAAGTTTTTAAATTTTCTAAAGCTCCTGTGGATGTCAAAAATCTCAAATGAGAAGACAAAACATGATCTAGACGGGAATGCCATAAATAAAAAATAAAAGATGAAAGACACAAACGAAAGGAAAATAAATCAACGATAGTAGCGGCAACAACAATAACTGACACTTTTAACTCATCTAAAATATATAGTCCATTCTCCCTATGGCCTGTCCCAATAAGCTTCTAAGACTGCAGATCCTGTATACAACAAAACAAACCAAAAAACATGACTAAATGATCATTAGAATCACATATTTGACCAACAAACGCAAGATTCAATTTTAGTTTTGGAATAAGATAAACATTAGGGAGAGACAAGTAAGGTATAACAACAGAACCAACACCTACTAAGGGTATGGGAGCGCCATCAGTAGTCATAACAGGAATGGAGGACAAAGGGGACACAGAGGTAAAAGATGAGGAATCTAGAGACATGTGATGGGAAGCACCAGAATCTAAGACCTATTCAAAGTGTGACATACCTGATGAACTATGAGGCAACATACCTTTGGAAGAAGAAGCAGATATTGCTTGTGGCTATGAGGAGAGAAACTTCTGAAATTGCTCAGCTGAAATATTAGGATTGGTAATAGAGCCTAGGGAAGCTATTGTTGCAGTGTTGTGGTGTGATGGTTTATAACCCTGAGGTGGTCTATGAGCATTAGATTATGACTAATTGCCAGACTTCCAAGTTTGATTCTGTTGTCTCAACTTAGAACACTAAGTCTTCCAATAACCTTTCTACTTACAGAAACTCTAAGTCTTCCAATAACCTTTCTACTTACAGAAACTACACTCATCAAAGCCAAACCTTGTATAAGGCTTATTCTGATGATTAGAGAATGGCTTAGAAGGCACTGCTAATATTGAAGGATTTGAAACAGAAAGAATTCCCTTTTCAGAATAAAACTGAAGACGTATTTCTTCAGCCAATAACTCACTAACAACAAAGTTAACAGAAGGCAGTAGAGAATGATGCAGAATTGAACCTCTAAGTCCTTCAAAATCATTGTGAAGTGCTGTTAAAAACTGTACCAATTGTTGTTGCTCTCTACGCTCAATATAAACACCACATACCTTTAATTCTGCCGATTATGTAAGAGCCAATTGATCCCAAAGATCTATCATAGCCGAATAAAACTCTTGAATACTCATATTCTTCTTATGAAGAGCTTGTATGTCATTCTCTAATTGATAATGTTTTGCAAAATTTGATTGTGTGAATAACCTTTGCAATTGATCCCAAACTTCTTTTATTGTCTCATACTTCGCCAACTGCATATGTATCGAATGCTCAAAGCACAAAAACTACATGACCTAAAAAAGTAAAAATAGTTATGAACAATGACATAAGCAGTTTAATGAGTCTTGATGATCAATGCATGTATTGTCAAACCTGAATAGTTTTTTAGTTTATTTTGTAATTGTAATATGTCCTAATCATGGAAAATGATGAACAGTGGACACTGCATGACTGGAGTGACGAAGACTGCTTGAAAATACTAAAGCAATGCAAACATGCAATTACAAGCAAGGGCCAGCAGAAAGCTGGGAAGGTGATAATCATAGACATAGTGAGAGGGAGCCAAAACGGCGAGGAGTCAAATGAAACGCAGCTGCTTTGGGATCTAGAAATGATGGTGACTGTTACTGGCCTAGAAAGGAATGAAATGGAGTGGGCTAAGCTCTTCTTTGATGCAGGTTTCATCAGCTATAAGATACATAACGTGCTTGGCACAAGAGCTCTCATTGAGCTTCATCCTTGATAAGCTCTTATTTGTTCTTCTCCTTTTTATTTTCTTCTTAAAATGATTATTTTGATAATTCATGATATTAGGTATGGATTTTATACCTTGTGTACTAAAGTTTAGCCATATATGAATTCCACATAGTTTCATATGAAAAAAAAAAATTAAAATTGTATGAAGTTCTATCTGGTGCAAATAAATCTGTTTTATTAATATCCTGGGATTTATAGCAACCATTTGTCTTGCCAACTGCTCGTGACTTAATCCCTAAAGGTTGTTCTGGTGGAAAGACATTGGAGGACGAAGGAGTTTCAATGGGAACAAATTCAACACAAGATGATAGTTCAAGAAGATAAAGAAACTCCAATAAAAATGGTAGTTATGCGTATATCTTGGTTTCAAATCAAATCAGATAGATTTCATGCAATCTGTTACTATGTTTTAATGTTTAAATAGAAGTCCTCTAGTTTAATATTACTGCCGAGTGTTCACATTTTTGTGAATATGTGGGTTAACTAAAAGAATTTGCGACTTGAGTTATGAGACAATGATAATATAATATAGAATAAATCAAAGTAAATTATAAAATTTAATTTCTAATTAACCCAATATAGATAAAATTAAAAAAATATATATTTTAACAAAAAATAAAAATATGACCCGAGTTAACTTGTCAAACCCACAATTTAAGTCATGAAATTAGGATAATCTCATAGAAAGTAAATCGGATAAATTATGAAATCTAATTCTTAATCAAATCAATGTTGCAGGATATAATTGAAAAAAAAAAATTCAATTTAAAAAAGGACACAAATAAAACAATTCAAATTAACTCGAGTTAATTCACCAAACTTATGATCTTGTTCATGAAACCAAAATAACTTTATAGAAAATAAACTGTAAAAATTGTAGAAATAACTCGAGTCAATCTAGGTTAATATGTTATACTTGTGTCCGTGGTCTATGAGACTAAGATAATTTCATAGAAAATAAATCAAAATAAATTATAAAGTTTAATTTTCAATCAACTTATTGTTGAAAGTTGAAATTAAAAAAAAATCAATATAAAAAAGACACAATAAAACAAACCAAGTTTACCCGGGTTAACTTACAAAACCCGTGTCATGAGATCAAGATAACCTCATAGAAAGTAAGCCGAAACAAATCATAAAGTCCAATTCATAATCAACCAAATCTTAAAGGATTAAATAAAAAATATCAATTCAAATTAAAAAAAAAAACTTGAATCAACTGGGTTAACTCGTCAAATTAATAAGTGATAAAGATCATGAGATTGAAATAACTTCATAAAAAGTTAACCATAATAAATTAAGAAACTCAATTTCTAATAATATGAAATTAGAAAATATTAAAATAAAAATAAAAAATTATTATATTAAATGGTGTTTATAACGTGATTCACACTAAAAACACAATTTCTTTTTGTTTTTAGTTAATAAATATACTTCTCTCTAATCTTTCGCATTGAAATTCTACCTACCTCTGCAATTTCTTATATCTACAAAGAATTTTGATGAAAGGAATGAGGTACCGTGGAAAATCACACAATTCATCCCTTTTTGTGTTTATTTGCATACCATTTTAGTATAAAAAAATATAAAAAGAAATCTTCTGGCCAAATACGGTAGGTGGGTGAAGAAAAGTTGTCGATCCTGTGATTTATTGCTTTTCATGGCCAAGTTGGGATATAATGGAATTTTTACCCTATTAGGATTGTGATATATTCAGAACGTGCGTTTGTTATTATGACAATAATTATATTTTAAAATATTTTTTATTTAAAAATATATTAAAATAATTTTTATATTTGAAAATTTATTTTTAATGTATATTCAAATGAAATAAAAACACTATAAAAAAAATTTAAATAAAAAAAATTTAAATTAAAAACTTGAGAAACAACATTTTAACAGCAATACTGAAACATCCATTATCAATTTAATAAATGATTAAACTTGTACTTGAATTATCATGTTTTTAACAAATAGTAACTGTTTTTAAATATGATATTTTTAACTGAAATTCTTTATAGATGCCAATGAAAATTTAATTCACTTTTGCAAATAATTTAAAAATTCTTTGACGTAAAAATGTAGGTTTTTTTTCTTAAGAATACAAATTCAATAAATTATATATATATATATATATAAGCTGAGATTATCGCTCTTTTTTTTTTTTAAGCTCTAAGAAGATCATATGAATTTAAATATGTAATTTTAGTGCGGTTCTGAAAATATTTGCATATGTTATTCCCAAATAAAGATGACAAACCTCCATAATTCTTTGTTAATAGATGGCGTATAACAACTTGAAATGACCGGCTGCTACAGGCCATTGTGTTAGCTTTGACAAGCAGTGTTCTTATTTGCTTTCGATGCATCGTGCTTGGAATTTATACATTAACTTCAGTGGACCTTTTCTTCTGTTGGCATTTCAAAGTCTAATCTTCATGCTTCTTTTAAAACCAGACTAAACAACATTTCAAAAAACAAGAAGTTTCATTTTACTTTTCATTTCCTTCTGCTTCTCCTTGTTGCTTTGTTTCATTTCCTTCACCTTTTCATTTTGCGTGGTAAGATGAATGAATGTAAAGCACACAATTAAATGGCTTGGTTGTGAGAAATCAGAGGTGGCCCTATTTGAGGCTAGGGTTGGGACTACTACTAGCAGCCCACTTGTTTTTAATGGCACTCTGCTTTTGTAGAGAAAGAAAGAAAGCTGGCAAGACATTTCGTGTGCCATTAACACTTGGTTGTGTGCTAAGATGCCCATGAGAGACTAGATATAGGAAATTAGCGTCAAATTCTAAAATGGTCAGAGGTCATGATCAGTGGAAACAAATGGAAGAATGTTGGAGGGGATATGTTTGAGGCAGTTCCTCCTGCAGATGTAATTTTACTCAAGGTAAATTAATTTCAACAGTATTCTTCTACCAACACTATATATATATATATATATATATATATATATATATATATATTAAATTTGCATGCATATATATATAAACATCTTTTTTTAGTTTTTGTTTGAGAGGTGCTTATATACACACGTCCATCATTGAGCTTAAATTTTGATACGTATAAACTATTCCATTCCTGACCTCTGCGTACACATGCATATGAAGATTTATATTCAAAGATGGACATCATCTCTAACCCAAAACTCTATACTACGGAGTTTTTATATATATGCATCTTATGTTTTCTATTTCCTTTAGGATTATTTTTCCCGTCTTCATTTATTCATGCTACATATCTTATGGCAAATGACAAACAGTGGATACTGCATGACTGGAGTGATGAAGACTGCGTGAAAATACTTAAACGATGCAAACAAGCAATTATGAGTAAGGGACAGCAGAAAGCTGGGAAGGTGATAATTATAGATATGGTGAGAGAGAACCTGAATGGAGACGAGGGGTCAATTGAGACGCAGCTGTTTTTTGATCTACAAATGATGGTTGAGGCTGGTGGCATGGAGAGAAATGAAAAGGAGTGGGCTAAGCTCTTCTTTGATGCTGGTTTCCTCAATTATAAGATACACCCTGTGCTGGGCACAAGATCTCTCATTGAGCTTTATCCTTGATAAGATCTTAGTAATGTTTTGCTTTTGTTATGCTTAAGTGTGAAAATTCATGATATTATGGTTTTGTGAAAATTCATGATATTATGATATTATGGTTTTGTCCAAAATAATGTTTATGTGTAAAATAATAAAGTTGTTGTTGCTGCTGCTTATTACTGTTGTCGTCGTCGTCGTCATCATAATAAATTTTTTATCTTTAATGTTTCATTGCTCCTCACTTAATACAACTAAGATGTTTACAATATAATTTTTAAGATTCCAACAACAACATTTTATTTGGACTCAATTATTTCTTAATAAAATTGAGTCTAAACTCTAGATTAGAAAAAAAAACAAAGTTTAAAAAGTGCAGAAATAATGAGGAAGAATATATAAAATCAGGATAAACAATGTAAGAAACTCTTCATTCACCCTTTTTTATAATGGATTTTGGAATTAAATTTGATAAAGAATTAATAATGATGATTACTAGAATTCATTTCCACCATTATTAATTTTGATTAACCATCATAAAATCAAAATTAAACATAAATGTTTTGGCTTTAAATTTGATGATTCTGAGTTAAAAAAACTAATACGATTTAAAGAAACTCTTCTTGAAGAAAACTAATGACATTCATGGGCTGGATTGGACAAAACAATAGGTTAGCAAAAAATAATTATTTATGAGCAAAAGAGTTATTTTATAATAAACTCAAATTCAAGATCAAAATATGTTAGCAAAAAATAACCCAAAACCAAGACTGAGGACCTGAAACCTAGAACATGGAGCTCGAGCCATAGCTTAGCTGATTTGATCATGTGTTTGTGGGTTAAACATATACTACTTTGCTAAGACTCATTTATGACTCCTTAACATCCCCCCCCCCTCTCTCTCTACATATATATATATATATATATATATATATATATATATATATTTTTTTTTTTTCCTTTCCCATGTTATATAGAGGGTTTTTGGTTTTATAAAAACATGTCAACTAATAGTTATGTGAGATCAATTTCTCATTCACCCATAACTTATTTAATCATGTTAATGTTTCATATTAATAAAGTTTTGTTTGACTCCACTTTTTAAAGGGGGTGGTGTCACGAGCTGGATTTGACCCAGCGTTTCTGGATGATAAAAGTACATCTTTCCAAAAAGATTTAATATTAAAAGTGAGTGGACTCCACTTTCAATTTGACCTTAAATATGCTTTTTAATCATATTTTATTAAAATAAATTTCAACAATCCTTTATAGGAATAAAAATTACCCGAGTAGTATAAAAGACTTGAAAATTTATAAAGAGATACTAATTTGGTAGATCATCACATCAAGATAGGTTTCTTTTAATTTTGAATATTTTTTAGTTAAAAACTATTAGATTTACTCGATTAAATAGAGAACGCGATATGTCTTAAACTTTCAACCTTTTGTGTAAACCAAGACAATAATATTCACATAGTTTTCTATCTAGATATTTACTTTGGTTCTCATTATTATGTTTATTTTGGCACTAAACAAATCCTGGGTTTATGGATGTTTTATAGAAATTTTTCTTCATTAAATTCCTCAAAGAAATGACCACATTTCTCACTTTTATATATATATATATATATATATATATATATATATATATATATGTGTGTGTGTGTGTGTGTGTGTGTGTGATTTTTCATTAAAAGTATTCATTTATACTGTATTTGATATATCAATATATAAAAATAAATAAGAGCACAACTCATCCTTTTATCACACTGCAACTACCACCTATTTTATCATAAGAATAAGTAGGAAATAATAATTTTTTAATGCTATAGAAAATATTATATGACTTAGTTTTCTATTTGAACCTGAATTTTGACTTTAATGCTATAGAAAATATTATATGACTTAGTTTTCTATTTGAACCTGAATTTTGAGATCTTTAATCAACTAGTTGTTGTCACCATCATTACACACTTTTATTTTTAAAGTTTTTAAACCAATACCCTTTGATGAATTATATATAAGATCTATCAATCAATCTTGGTCAATGGATTGCAATATTTTACTTTGGATTTCCATAGTCAATGAAAATAATTTCATTTGATAACAAGTATTTAATTAATGATATTATGTCAATGATGTATATGTCTAGATTTAGCATTATATATTGCTTCCAACTCAAGACTGGTTGTTGCAATAGACTTAAATTACCGGTACTAATTTTGGCCAACATAGAATGCTCATTACCTTTTAATTACCTCTTAACTTTTATCAAGAATAATAAACTTTGATCCCATCATACATGTATCTTATGATACAATTTTTTTTTTCTAAGAGGAGTTTTAGGACATAATTACTCCACCAAGGTGAAGACATATCCGCTAGTGAATTTTGAATTCTTAGTATTAGATATCTAATATGCATCATTATATCATTCTAGTACTTTAGGGTAACTAGCACAATATTGTCTATAGTCCAATCTATACTCTAAATATTTGAGTATCTTTTCTATTGCTTTCAAATGATCAATACTCAGATTATTGGTAAAGTTTTTTAAAAAGCAGAGTTATCAGTTGGTTGCCTATTGTTGTGCTATATGTATTTGAATTGGTAAAAATATCAATATTAAATACCAAAAAAATAACAATTAGCTAGAAAAGTGATGTTAAGATTAGATAGAGAAATTACTTCATGCATAGAACATATTGTGCACTCATGAAAAGTTTGTGTAGACAATCTGGGAACTTAAAACTACATAAATGTGTGTGTTGGTGTAAGATTGAGTGCTACATATAGTGAAAGTGAGTGCAAGTACTAGGTAGTATGAGTGATTTATTTTAGGAAGATTACACTTTGCAGCTTGTTTAAAATATTCAGCTTGATTCACGATCTAATCTTTCACCTCTCTTTTCTCCCTTTCCCCTAGATCCATTGCATTTTGCCTGCAGAAAAAGGATTTGAAATGTTTATCATCCACGTATGCAAGAATTATATAGGAACACCATAGGATGGTGCTTTTCTCTTGAACAACAGCTACATAATACTTGATCATGGGATTAAAACCACATGCTGATAGACATATAAGTCTACATGTATGATCAGTTTATAACCCACAAGAAACAAATGCCAGTTATTGGTGGCTTCTTCCCGACTTCAACAAGACTAATAATACCTTGTATGAAGCTATTCCGTCACCTTTTTCTCGGGTTAGTTATTAGTATTTGAGAGTGTAGTAGTAATTATTTTTTAAAGTGTTTTTTATTTGAAAATACATTAAAATATAAAAAAAAATATATTTAAATTTTGCCTAACCCTATTTAAAATATAATATCAAACAAGGGCTTAAAAAACTCTCTTATAAGAGTGGTGTAACTAAAGGTGTCTTAGAATTAAGCCTCATAGATCATTTCACTAAAAACTTGTATTGTATCCATTGATTATAATATTATTTTTATTTTTATCATGTAAAATAAAATATTAATTTACATAGGAAAATGAAAATATTAATTAAGAAACATGATCAATTTTGAACCAACAAATAATTCATCAAAAATAATAAAAACTTGAAATGATTAATAATCAACAAATAAATCCTTATTATTCTGAATATTAATCTAAAGTCAATGTTGAATTTATTAAGAGAACAAAATATTTATTACATTAACTCTATTTTAGTATTATATATTATCTATCCTCAAGCCTCAATTATTATAGAAAAAATTGATTAATATAGTTATTTTTACCATAATGATTATTTTTCTACACTGATTTTTAATAAATAAGCAAGCTAAAATCATGAAAAATAATCATTAAATATTGTAATAATATTGATATTAAGAAAACAAAAAATCATTGAAAAGGAAAGGTATTAAAATAAATTGGGTTGGACGCACAAGTCTGTATAGAAACAGGCTTGTGCTGAAAAAGCATGGCCCAATAATATTAAAAAGAAGAAGAAAAATCAGTTAGGTGGTTTTACCTCCAAATCCCATTTCAAGATAATTTTAAAGAGAAAAATAAAAGAAAAGACAATTTTAAAGAGGAAAATAAAAGAAGAAGCCTAAAACACCCTTACAACTCTCAATTGGGAACAGTATTTGGCACTATAGTCGGAAAGTGTTTTGAAAAAAAATTAATTTTTTTATATTTTTATTTACATCAAATTAATATGCTTATGATGTTTTCAGATCATTTTAATGTGCTGATGTCAAAAATATTTTTTTAAAAATAAAAATAATGTTATTTTAATGTGTTTTGGAATGAAAAATATTTTTAAAAGTAACCACTACCACAACCTGAACACCCTCTAATAAGTATAAATGTAATTTTTTTGAAATTATCCATGGAAAAAACCACCACAATGAACTTTTTTTTGGGGACTAAAAAAACTTTTTTTTTGTTTGCTCAAATTTAATATTGGCCACTTGGTTTTTCCGTGTTTTGAACTTTAATCATCTAGCTTAGAACTTTGACTCTTAATTGTAAATTATAAGATATTGATTATTAATTTAGCTATAAAAAATACAATTGAAAAAAAAAAGAATCCAAATAAAATAAAAAAGCAATGAACAATATGTGAATAATAAAACAGTGAATGAGTGGTGAAATGTCTCGTATTGCACAATAAATAAACATGAATTTCCCATTTTTTTAGGCTTTTTTAAGATTAAATTTAGATAATCCAAAATTCTTTTATGGTATATAAATATTAATTAGCTTATAATTATTGATTTTTTATTCGAATATGATTAAGCATATCTTATAAGAATTCATTCTTCAAATTTTCTACCTCTGAAATATAAAAAACACACGCGCGGTGTCTTAATAAGATAAAATGAATCAAAAAAACAATTCAAATAAAATCAAATTTCCCCGCCAAAACAAAAAATTAAAACCTCTTCCTCTCTCTCTGATCTCGATGGAGAAAGGCTTGATATCAATGGACCGATTCACCGAGTCAAGCCAGGCATACTTCTTGACTCACTTACACACTGACCACACTCAAGGCTTGACCTCAAAATGGGGAAAAGTGACAGAATTAGCTTTTCTTTCTAATTCATTTCGTTATTCTGAGTACAAGATATAGAGATACAAGGAACTAATTTAGGAAGCTATTTACTGCCTATACAATATCTTCGGCTACAATCATGTTTGTCCCTTAAGAGAAGGGATTCCTAAGTCTATGCTGGCTAATTGCATAACTCACGCCAACAAAAAGGTCCTCTCTTTTGCTCTAAACTAACCCCTAAGCTCTTACCTTTCAAGTTCCCTGATTTTAACCTCTCTCTACTTCACGTCATTGATCTTCACATCTGGCATTCTTTTTCTCTCATTTCTCTGACCACCGGATCTCAAATCACCACTCATGTCATGGCTCTCGACGCCCACCATTGCCCTGGTAAGCCCATTTTTTTATGTTTTCTTTTTCATTCCGGAACCACTAGCCAAGTTCACTTGCTTATTCAATTGCAATGCATGAAATATTTTGGGAATCAATTTCAAAAAAAGAAATCATTACCTTCCGGAAATCACTTTTTGGATGGTTGGCTACGGAGATTTGATGGGATTGAACTGTAACAGGAGGGGTTATGTTTTTGTTTCGCAGGGAGTTTGGATGCTTGATGTATTCAGGGGATTTTCAATGGGAAGTTGTTAGCGAGAGGGCAAAGGATGAGAGGAGTAGGCTACTTAATGTTCTCAAGAATGAGACAGTTGATGTTCTTTAATTGGATAATACGTAGTATAATCCGTCTTATGATTTTCCCACCAGAGAAGTTGCTGCTCAGAACGTAGGATTTACATATTTCTATAGCAGTTCTTTCTTGGAGTGTTTTTTGGTAGGTGCTGACGATTAATGTGCATTGAGGAAAATGGATACTAGTTAATAGGGATGAAGTATGGATAAAGAGCTAAATATTGTTGGTGCTAAAAATGAGAAAATATAGTAAGCAATTGATTAGTATTCGTGTCTTAGGAATGGTCATAAAAGTAAGTATATTTATTTTGAGTTTATGGGCTTGGCGGAGATTACAGTGCTTCAAAATAGGAAACAAATCAGTTATACAACTTTTCTTACTGGTTTAATTACTTGGTAATGACAGGTTGTTGATATCATTGCTTCTGAACCAGAGCATGGCATCGTTATTGGGATTGATACTTTGGGGAAAAAGAGCTTCTAATTCACATTTCACGTGTGCTTAACATAAAGGTACGATCATCGTTGATGTTTGATGGAAGATTCTGATCTTCTATATGCGTCGATTATAAAGGATGTGTTTCTGTAAAGCACAGAACCAAGTTCTTAGCTCAGTTTCCATGCCTTTTTATTGTTTTTATTATGATTCTAGGGCACCCACATTTTCTCATCGTTTTACAAGAAAGTAGTTGTTGAATGAAATTTAGTGAGCTACTTGCAAATTACATTTGCGAACTATATCTGGTTCAAGTTTGTTTTAGCTTTAATTTCCTTTCCTTCTTTGAAGATTTGGGTGTGGCCAGAGCGTTTACAAACCATGCATCTTCTTGGATTCCATGACAAATTCACAACTAAAACTTCTCTAACAAGAGTCCGAGCAATTCCTCGTTACAGTTTCAACATTGAAACTTTAGAGGGATTAAACACAATGCGGCCAACAATAGGAATCATGCCATCTGGTCTTCCTTGGGTGCTGAAACCTGTTAAAGGAGATGTCAATCTTTTTGGTTCTCTCTTAATTTCTTGTTACAAAAAGAGACAGCCATCTGATAAGCTGGACAGTAATTTATGATATGACGAAAGGTATCACCAGTACATGTTTTCAGTTCCTTACTCTGATCACTCATGCTTTGCAGAGATACAAGAGTTTATTGAACTTGTCTAGCCAACTAAGATGAGAGGTATTGTGTCTTCATCATCCTGTTATGTTGACCCACTTTATTACTTCATTCGTCTTTGTGTTGTAAACCAACCACCAAAGAGGTTCGTCTACAAGAATGAAAGGAAAGAGGGAGGCAAAAAAGAAGTTGTTGTCTCTTATTTTGAAAGTGGTAATTCTCTTGAGGCAAGAAATAAAAAAACAGGGCAGTAAGAGTGGATTATAAAAGAGTTAATATAAGCAGAACAAGCGCATTAAGAAGAGCGCGCCGTAGAGCCAAAATTGTGGAAAGTGACTGTTCAGATTAAAAGTGTTAACTTCTGTAATTGGGGGAGCCAAAAAAATACTTGTAGAAATACTCGCAATCATGATTAGGTGAGCAAAAAAAAAATACTTGTAGAAATACTTACAATCGAGCATATATTTGTAGAATTCTGGTATGGTTATCACGTGGTACCGAGAGTTGCTGGAAATGATAATTTGCCTTGTTTTCAGTATCTCGAGTTTTACTGTGCAGTAGTTGATGAACTTCATCATGAGTTATCAAATACGAGGAGTCCATATCTGAATCTTATTTAGAATGAAAATCACAATCTAGTTTTTCAAGCAGCACATACCACATTATCTGTGTTCATTGCAATTCTTTTTTCTAATGGATTTTTCCAATTATCTTGATGGAACATGTGGTTGATGTACTTAAGAAACCGAACAACTGGGATACATTGATCCAAATTCTTCAAGTATTTTGTTAATGCAAAACTTATGGGATTTTGTCTTCTTGTGTACCCCTTATAGATATTTAAACTCTCAATTAACATCATCAAGACAAACTAACCGTGAGACTTTTAGTGCAGGCATTCACCTAGCTTTTTAAGTGCTTTGCCTCATCTCATTCTGCATGTCGAACTTTACATTATAAGCTGAAAATGTTCATTAGTAGTGTCATGTATTGAAGATCAAGAAGTGGGTTGTAGCCTTGTTGGGTCCCCTGTTAAGGTGACTTTGGTTTGACTGCAAAGTCACTACTTCTTACGGTCGACAGTGGGCCAGAACTCAACACATGGTCCACCTTTGAAACGATGCCAAGAAAATGGCCTCCTAAGTTTGAATTGGT